>CAUOFW020000773.1:0-196944 GCA_963454935.2 Ilex paraguariensis
AATCAAAATATAAGAATAATGAGTATTTTAGGCTTCAATAAGTATAAAAGGCTTTAAGAAACACCCATTATCACATTTTATTTGCAAACATCGCAAAAATCTTCATTTTTATTATTCATAATTTATTATACAATTATGAAAATTTTGTATGTTTTCAAAATCCTTTGTTATAATTTTAAAAAAATAAAAAAAAGAAATACTTAAAGTTCTATTTTTTAGAATTTTGTGATTGAGATTGATTTTTTTGTGATGTTTAAAAAATTAATTTTTTTGATATTCATTTGATTATGATTTCACTTATAATGCCTTAAATAAAGTAAAAGTAATTGTCAATATACTAATCACATTGGAACCTTGCTAAAATTAGGAATTAGTTATGTCAATTGGAATAAGATTTAATATAATACTCTATAATATATATTATCAAACATACTAAAAATTCTAAAAAATTTAAGTTGTATATATAGAAATATACTACAATATCTATTTTTACATAAAATCTTAGTACGACTTAAAAATTTATTGTGACTAAAGAATTATACTGATATAACATAAATTAATTTTTAAAAATTATATGTACAATTAATTTTTTGAACATTTTATTGAAAATATAGTGATGCATATTTTTTTAAGAGTAATATAATCAATCAAAACATTTTATAGAAACTAATTAAATAATTAAAAAAGATGTTATAGATAATTTAGAAATTTATAAGCATGAGGATATGATGGTAATTTAGATATTTAATTGTAAAAGGATAGAGTAGTCTTTGTAATACTTTATAAGAGTAAAATAGAGATTCAAAAATTTTTCATCTTAAGATACTTTTATTAGTAATATATATATTAAGTTTGTATATTTTGCTATAATTTAGAGGTATTTTATAATTAAATTTGTGTTAAAATTTAATTTTGTGAATTTATTAATTCAGTGTCAAATTTGTGGATTTGATTATTTTTTTTGAATGACTTGTTTTTGGCTCGAGGTTCATTGAATCACCCGAGCCGAACCCGAATGCAGTTAAATTCAAAAGTCTCAACTTAACTAATACCCCTAACTATAAATATCACACTTATTGAGAATTACTATGTGTGCCTTTTAGTAGGCTTGTCTTGAAAGTCATTGTAATATTTTACCTTTTTAATATAGTTATATCTATATTTATACTATTAATAAAATAAAGTTAATGAGAAAATCTTTTGATTTTTTATTAGACCTCTACTTAATTATGTAAAGACAATCATATCCTATTTTCTACTTTAACTCTTAGAGCATCTCCAAGCCTTATCCGTTTTAAAACTCAAATTTAAATTTGAGTAAAAAACTCTTAAAAACTTTTTTCAATACTAGACTCATGCTCGTATCAAATGAAAAGCGACTCATTTTTACTCAAATTAAGGGAGACTCAAATTCATACTCAAATCTTTAATTGTGAAATTATACCCTCTTTTAAAAATTTAATAGTCATATTTTATCCTTTTTAAATTTGAATTTATCTTCATGTAAATTTGGGTTTTTCCATTGGAGAGGTCCATACCAAATCAAGTATTTTCCCTTTTCTTTTCTCAAATTTGGGTAAGGGTTTGGGTTTTCATTAGAGCGATCTTAGACCTTTCCCTTTTTTAAGAGTAAATATTTGCAATTACAAGTGCAGTAAATATATAGTGTTACCTATAGGAAGATCTTTCATATTCATAACATTAGAGAAAATTACAAAATAATAGAATAATAACAGTGTTTTCCTTCCAAACCCTCATTTTCCAAACAGTAGATAAATCGTTTCTTTTTAAATAATAGAGGTTACTGATATTTTCGTTATTCTCTATAACTTTCATAGCGCTTTCTACTTCTGTCTTTAGCTTTTATTTTATTTGCGTTATCATGAATCTTATGAAAGTAGCACTTGTTAAAGATATTGAAGATGAGGAACTCAAAGTATAAGAATTCTTGTTTGTTTATGTGATTCTTTTTTTTTTTTTGTTGTATTATTCTTATCTTCATTTGATGTTGTCTTACTATCAATTGCTGCTTTGATGATCTAATCTAAGTATAGTTTAGGATTTTAAGAGAATGTGATGTGTCTTATTCACTGTCTAGATAGAATTTATATATATAAATATATATATATTTATTTATTTATCTTCTTTTTTATTTTTATTTAAAAATTTGATTTGGCATGCTCTTGATGTTTGAGATTGGACTGTTAATTTTTACAATACTTATACGAAAAATTTTACTTGTTAATTAATTTTTTATTCACTTCTATTGAATTTTAATCTATTTTTTGGTTTTCAATTGTCAAACGTTTACCATAAAATTGTATTTTTTTTCCGATCCAAGGGTTGCTCGCAACTATGATAGAAACAAAATATTTGAAATATAAATATCATAAATAACCAATAAGTAATCAAATGGACCACATGACGTTTTCCTTTATTCTGTGCATTTTATTTTCTAACTGCACACTTATTTTATGCATACATTAAAGAAAAATCTTGAGATAATCTAAGTAAAAAGTAAAAAATAAAAACTAAAATTATAATTCAAAATGATCCACATACAACGTATGTTTTGTGACGTGTTTTGAGTTTTATTGTATATTTTTTTGTAAATTAATAAAATTATTTACCTTCAAAAAAATATATCATACTTAAAATATTTCAAACCTAAGATATATGTGTAGTAGTTTATCACAACCCGCAACATCCATTAGTGAATAGTGAGGACAGACATCCACAACACTGTGTAGGTGGCAACTAGTGAAGGGTTAAAAGGCATTTTGTTTTGTAATTTCCATTAACATACAAACGAGGATCGATAATATCAACGAAATTTTGGATAAAAATAAAAACGTCAACGATGTTTTTTTTTTTTTTGAATAATATAAAACATGTCATTGAAGATAATTAAAAATATATATTTTTTGGGTGAAAAAATATTCTGCACTTGAGGATCAAAATTTTATTTTGGTGCATAGTTTTGGTGAGTTTAGAAATGAAAACGTTTCAGAAACAAAACGAAAACAAAAAAAAATTTATTTTTGCAATATTAGTAAAAACATACCAAAACATAGATTGAAACATGCCGAAACACCTCGAAACTTATTGAAACACTTCGAAACATAAGAATTTTGATATTTAATCAATGATTTATTTCGATTTCCATAAAAATAGAAACTGATGATGTTCGATATCAGTTGGACTCAATTACATAATAGTTTGTGGTGTGGCCAAGAGAGGATGAGAATGTGCGTATGCGACAGAAAGCGTGTTAAATATTTAACTGTGAGACGAAGACAACAATTAGAGGTTGAGCCAGAAAAAAATTTTAGGGTGGGCACACTAGTATGTTTTAATTTTTTTTTGTAATAGACTGTAAAAGTTTATAAATTTATATTTATTAAAATTATATTTAATACTTTTTAAACATAAAAAATTAAAAATTAATATACATAACATGAACAAAAAAAATAATAATTAAAACTTCTTATCAAGAATGCAACTAATTATTATTACTTATAATTGATCTTGATATATTTTTATTATTTGAAAGAGTTACAAATTAATTTTATCAACAATATCTCTTTTATATATAAAATCGCAGTAATAATCTTCCATTTAAGATCCTATAGTTTACTACATAATGACACACATTTTATACAATAACGAAATAATCCTACAATTTAAAAAAAATTAAAAAATAATATCAATATATTCAAAACATATTCGAACATGTCTAAAAGTTAGCAATTATATTAGTTATACCTAATTTGAGATTTAATTAATAAAGACCCAATAGTTTGTGACCATTGGATAGATAATAGAGTTTATTAAATATTAAAACTTACTATTATACTTAATATCACAATGTATTAGGTCCTTAAATTAGTTTTAATAGCATTGTTCAAAAAGTTAACAATCATTTAGGTAGGGGTCTATTCAAATCAATATCACCAGAATACAATATTTGAGTGGTTGCAATTAAATATGTATAAATTTTATTTTAAAAATACAATGCTTAGTATGAAGCCAAAAAAAAATTTGGGGGGGGGGGAGTTTTGTTTTTAATGTTGGGCCAAAAGTTTTATTTTTTTTAATAGATTTGGATAAATTGTGATAGACCAAAGATTTGATTTTTTAATAAGTTTGGATAGATAGTGGTGGACTCAATTTTTTTTTGTTTTAAATGGACTTAATTTTTTAATTCTTTTGAGTAAATAATGTGGGCCTAACATTTTTATTTTGAGTTTTGGGTGGACACAAATAATATATTATATATTATATAAATATAAATATATATATAACTACATAATAAAAAACAAATTTGAGGAGGGGCACTTGCCCACCCTGCCCATGCCTTCCTCCGCCCTTAATAATAATATGAGTGGTTCGCTTTAGTCGAAGACTAAAGTTACATCTATTGTAAGAAGGCTCTTACTCCTGAGGAATTGTATTGCTTGGGGAGAAGGGTGTTGTTACTAGGGATTTGGCTAGAAGTTTTTTACGGAATATTGCTTAGGTTCCTATTAGGTGGTCTTTTTTCATATATCTTTACACTGTGACATAGTTTGCTATTTATACAATATACCCCCTGTTATTAGGGTTTTGTGATAATTTTTTTTTTGGCTGATTCTGTGATCCTCTTCTTGTTATTCTGTTGTGGGTTTGCTATCCCTAACACTTTTCTGCACCCCACTACGCCTTGAATGGAATATGTGAGTCATATCCACTATCGGTTAATATTCGTTCGTTAAGATTGTCAGGTACTGTTCCCTCGTCTCCTATCCATGTGTCGCGGTACGATTGTTGGTGAATAGCTTGGTGCCGAGTTCCCAATTCCCGAGCAAATATCTATACCAAGCTTGTCGATGTCGAACTGTTATCTATTCAAAGCAGAATTATTGTCTACTTCTATAGAACTAGTGGATTGTGGTTCAACTTGAGCCCATTAAGTGCTATTTGAATGAGACATTTGAGTCGTCTTGCGTGAGCCCAAAGGGGTTTTGTGTTTTGGAGGGAGCTCAAACTTAATTCTGTCATCATAAAAATGTTTCAATCGTTTCAATTATTTCAAAACAAAATTTAGTTGCTTATCTGAATTTTTTGTTTCTCAAAAAGAGAAATTCAAAATGTTAATCACTTCATCCCATAAAGTGATTTTATAAAGCAATTATGATTTGAGTTTGGCAATCAAAGAATACAATTCACAAGTTCTAGTATGCTTGCTAGCTAAATACCAAACCGGTGAGAGACCCCATCTCTATAACCCCCTCACATAACCCCCACCTGGATCACCCTCGTGACCCACCTCCGGCAGCCATCTCTCTCTCTCCACCACCACAACAAACCAGTCATACTGACCAACTTCACGTTCATCCTCGGATATTAGAATCAATGACCTTCTTGAGCATCAGAGCGGCGCTTCAGCTGAGTATGAGCTAGCATCGGCGCACCCAGTTTGGATAGTCAATGTGCACGTTCATCAGCGTTTCATGGGCGGAGATAGCATCGGACCGGATAAAACATTCGACATACTTTGGTTTTCCCAAGTCGGGTCAATCACTACAATCAATCTGTACATCATCTGAGGGGGTTCTTATCCACTCCCTTCTTTGAGTGATTTGTGTGATATAATTCAAGACAAACACAGTAGGATCCAAGTGTGTGTAAGCAACCATGTTTTTCTGAAGTGGGCTGTGAGGGGGTAACATGCTGGGGACATCTACATGAGATTCTGTTTGTATTGAACGTGTTTAGACCAAAAACAACAGCCTTTTAACAAAAGCATTGTACAAGAAAGACCAAACCACACCACAAAGTCCATCTATTGATTATTCGATAAAATCGATTCCAGATACATGAAACCTGCCCTAGACTGCATAAAGTAATCTGAACAGAAGAGGTCCCCCAATCCATATTTGGCAAAATAAACCATCCACTCATAAACCTCCATTTGAACAAAAAAATTACATAATCTGACAGTGCTTTCATTAAATAATGAAATGCCAATACAAAACAATTGCTTAAAGTAATTGAATAAGGCTCAGTCACAGATGTGCATGAAAAGAAAATATTTTGAGTGTACTTTCTTTCTCGATGAACAAAAAGAGACCGAGTTCCTTATGCATAAAGCATAGACAAGCCTGTACTTTCCACTAAGGATGCCATGCATGATGCTTCACCAATTTTAATGTTCTTCACCTTTTACAGCCACCCAGCAGGAACATACATTCATAGTGTATGCAAACCGCATCATGATTCTTGCTTAGTCGGTGGCATCAAATTAGATGTGAAATTCAAGCACGAACCGCATCTGGCGCACGAGACTTCCACCACTGCACAGTCTTACCCACACTATGAGGTTAAATATGTATGGAGATGTTATTTCCATGACTCAAATAAGAAACAAAACATTACCCTGATAACATGGAGAACTGGCTGTAGAATTTCCAACAAAAACAGATATTCAGCATACAAATATCACGACAGTGCAGCAAAAAACTCTAGTTAGCACCAATTTCTAAGCTCGTATAACCCACCAGATATAAGTAGGCTTCTTCTTCAATAATTGACAAGGCCACCATTGATAAAAGTGTTACTTGACCAGTGAATAATCTAAGAAATCATGAAAAACCAGAAAGGATGTTCTCCTTCCAATTGGTAAAAAAAAAAATGGAACGAACTCATTTGTCATTACCTCTTACCTCCGTAGGTGGACATGGTTGTTTTATTGATAGATTTTAAGAGAGCTATGATAGCAAGGTAAGGAAATCATAGGACTACTGCTATAGATCATACTGCATGCCGTATATGATGATCAATAAAAACAAAAAGTTCTCTGATTCAAAAGTTCTGGACAAAATTAATATGCAAGACAGAGATTTAACATTTGAAGGGAAAAAAGATCATAGTAAAATAATCATTCACAAAGTCCTGCAAACAATCATGAGAACCCGCATGTACAAATAACATATTACCTTGCCAGATGAGAGTTTCTCATTCAGTGCTCTACTTTAGCTACTTTCTGAGTTTTGCCCAACAAAACAAGTTATTTGGGATAATTTTCGATGAATACAAGCAGCAAACAATAATCAGCCTCAGGAAACTCAGAAATTCATCAATCTTTTGGCATTTATCAAGTGAACCAAATAAAAGAAAAAGTAAACAGATAGATTTGATAAGAAGCAGCTCAAGAGGAAGACAAATTGATCATTAGTTCATTACATGATAGTGAAAGGTAAGGATTATGATGAGAAACAAGATCTCTACACCAACAGAAGTTTTTGGTTTAGGGAAAAATAATTTAAGCCCTCAGTGAAATGAAAGTGAAGATAACAGTAAAAGGGAGCTCCCTTCAGTCCAAGCACAGAGGGAGCCGGAGGAAAACTATCTCCCGCATCATTCACTCAATCACAGTAGCACAAAACATACCCCTTTCTACTGAGTGGTTAAATGAATGAGTCGGCAGCTAATTCAACCCCTTGTCTCATCCATGAGTGGGCTGAAGGAAGCTCTCTCACACCATTTTTTCAATGCAGCAACTCGTAACAGTACTAATCACACTATTCAACTGCCCCCTTCTCTTGAATACTAAAGAAAGCCAACCAAATTTCCCTTTTCCCGAAACACAACAGTAACTTTGTAAAATTTAAGTGGTGAAACAATTATCTCATTCAAGTGCCTATCTTTTCCACTTCGTGAAAAGAATCAGAACATATAATTTCAAAATGATATCAATGCAATTCACTGAGGAGACATCAATATGAAAACTGTTCATCCATTGATCTGCAATGCATTATTGTTGAGATACAAATGTCTTTTCTGATTATATCACTAACGAACAGTACTGAACCAACAATTGCAATATTAGCTACATGGCAACATGATAAATTAACTAAAATTACTATTTTCCCCAGAACTCTAACAGAAAAAATTGAGAAAATTCTCTTTTCCTCATTAATCAGTGTCCAAGAAATTTGAACCAGCTTTATCCTAAATATCATAAACCATAAAGGATAATATTTTCTTCTTTTTTTTTTCACTCGGCACGCACACCATTAGCTTTTGTCCTGAATAAGAAAAGGAAAAAGTGACAATATTGGCTTTAGTTTACTTTGTATCCATTAATGGATAAAAACTTAAGTTAGTTTCAAACTAGACAGAAAGGAATGGGTATCCATTAATCCCTTCTATCTTAAAATAACTAAAACATTTTCAGCTACCCAAACAATGGGTATTTCCTCTGATAGTCTGAAATAATCAAAATTCCAAACCTTATTTCAATACTCAATGACCATGAAATGTTTTCACCAGCACAAAGAGTGCAACAACTAAAGGATATAAACCACCCACTAGAGTGCAGTTTGAAAGCCTAAAAATAAAAAAGGCAAATTTGAAGGTTTTACAACGGCTAGCAAAAACTAATTCTTTCTTCTGGCCTGAATGATTTTCCCAGAAACCCTAACCTCAATGATGAGCTTGACAAAAGATGGAGAAGAGAGAGAGACCCATTTGCCCACCTTATCCTAGGTCATTGTCAAGCCAAAAAAACCCAGAAAATATATAAGACGTCAATTCCAAAATTCAACAAAACGTAAAGAAGCTATGTTTCCAACAGACAAAAGGGAGCATAGCCATAGATGCTGACCCAAAAACAAAAATACGATCTAACCATCAAATTTATGGATAAAAAGAAATTATGTGCATCGAGGAGAATGACAATCCATATTTCTAAAATCAGTATCACTTACAGACAGGAAAAAAGATGAAAAGATATGAAGCTGAAAGAATAAAACCCAACTGCTAATATGGGTATGTTCCGAATAATGGAAAACCCTAAGTCTCCATTGATATGTCAAATACATTTTTCTAGTATTAGTTCCCTGCAATCGAATGAGATATAGAAGAAAGGAAAGAGAAGCTCAAAATATGCATATTCGAGGAAGAATACAAAGAGATACACACAAATACCCCGCACAAATTACGGACGGATGTGTATTTATGCAAAGGGGGAAAATGATGGGTCGCTTTCGTCATGAGAGTCAGATATAGGATAGGGACTCAATGATCTCAACACATTTTGCTTTGTTTCTTAAAACACACACAACCAAGACACACTCACACACACACAGATATATATATACATGTATATACAGAGAGAGAGAGAGAGAGAGAGAAGTTTGGAAGTATGAAGCCTTTACGTTCCATATTGTGCAACATCGACCACAAAGTGTTCTGAAAAAGAGAAAAGAAAATCCCATTCGCTCTGAATCTCTATCTGGAACGCACTGTGAAGGGTAAGAGAGAAGCTCAGGACACTCATGACAGCTGCAGAGATATAAAGGACCGCTAGGAGTAAACTTTGACCATTAAGCGTTGGTGTTGAGGATAGTACTGCCACTTTAGTATCATCCGATAATAGGAGCTCTCTACTGTACGCCAAAAAAAAAAAAGAATTCTCTGTCCTACCAATATTTATCATATTTGTGAAATTGGTAGGTAGATAATAAGGGGTGTCAATATAATTTTAGAAAATTAAGAAGGTATCTTTAAAATTAAATCAATCTATAAGGGGTGCCAATATAATTTACCCTTTACGTTTATAGATATTTTTCTTATATTAGTTAGTGTATATGTGTATTACACGAGGACTATTTTGCACATCAAAATTATTTTTAATTTATTTTAAAGAAAAATTCTACTAACCAAAATTAACTTATTATGTGTTATTCACCAAAAAGACACCTCTAATTTTTTATTCACCAATAAAAAAAATCTTACCTAAATCAAGAGTTGGCTATAATATATAAATCTCAATCATATGTATTAGAATCAAATTAGCCTTCTTAACTTCTACGTATACCCAATTTCTACATGTTTTCCTCCCAAAATAGTATCATAACATCCATTAAATTAGTTTTACTTTGTGTGATTACAAAGATACTTCTAAAGGTAGAATCATAATCGAAACAACTAAATAATAAGTCTATCACAACATCTAAATCACTCGATTAATCATTTCTCTGATTTTGTTTTTCTATAAGTAAACCATTTCATTATTAAAAAAAAATATTGTACACTATATGTTTTTATATTTACAAGTAATTACCTCCAAAATAATAAAATAAACAAAAGAAATTTGTGGGATGAAATGACAGATCATCTATTCCTACGTGAGGCATAGACAACTCTATCAACCCCAGTGGTAGCACAAAAGGGGTATGACATTCCACAGAAACAATTAAGCAGCAAGCAAAAAAACAAACCTAATAATCAAGACAAAATCACAAATACATATTAAAAATACATGATACACTAAGCCCCTCCCTTGTAATTTTTTTGCAATGCAGGCTAATGAGAACCCAATATGACTTATCTAAAACCTCATGAATATAAGTAGTATCAAGCGAGGGAGGTGCATCCATCAAGGTATTTGGCAGCGCACTTTCTAATGATTTGTTGATTAATCATGGTTTTCATTATCAAGATTAAATTTAGCTCCATTAAAGTCAATAGGAGACACAAACATGTTGATCAACCCTTTCATAAGAATCACAGTGATTGGTAGGAATCAACATACTTTGGACCAATAGTTAGTCACACATGCTTTTCAATCATCAAACTACAAATCAAATACGCAAATGATATTGAATCAAAAATTTTGACAGAATAAACATTGATTGATGGGATTCTTACTTCTTGTCCATCTTCTATAATTCTCCACTTGGATTCCTCTAATTCTTTAAGGCTATGAACTAATTATTTACATTGACTCAATTTTCATATGTTATTTAACGTGTATGCATTTTAATGTAGAGTGACAAAAAGAATTAAAATTTTTGTGAGGCCATGTAGAAAAGACAAGTACTCCTCAAGTGCTCGTTGTGCTTCGAGAATAAATAGCATATACACCTGTAAAGGCTAGACTTACCTTTCATAAGAGTGTAATATACAAGAAACAATGATCAAACAATGGGTTCACAAGACCAGGCCAGTGTCCTCTGTGACTAATATGTTCTGACCCCTAAGTAAACTTATTCTAGCAACAAGGTATTTCAAATCTAACATATAAGTATCCTTTGAATATCAGAGCAAGAACAAGGAATTGTGAGACAAAGATAGCAACTTCAAAAATATTTTTCTTCCACCAACTGAGTACATAGAAGATGTGTACCCCATTGTTCTTGCACAAGATTATTTTTTGAATATAAAATCCTACTCCGACCTTGATTGCAAAATTTTATGTTTTAGTCCAAATTGAGTAATTATAGTATCGGACACTCATAACTATAAACTTAAAAAGAACCTATTGCATAACTAAGGCGTCATTATGTGTCTGAAAAACATAAGAATATAGAGAAGGGGAACATTTGGACATAATTGATGAGAACACAAATATTGATGGAACAATATGTACAAGTAAGTGAAAAAGTTTTGACTTCATCACGAACGCTAATAAAATTTAAATATTTGTATTTATTGATGTATATGATATGCATAGTAAAGTAAATGCGCTCAACTTTGAAACACTTATTAGTTATTGGTAGGAGAAATGAAGAATAGGTTTGTGAAGTTGAATCGCAAACATTTAGTAGCACAAACAGCGAATGAGGAGATTCATTTTTCATTTCTTCTGAGGCAATCGATAGAATTGTAAGGAAAAATTTTGAAATTTCATATAGAACATTCGTGAAACTTTTCAGTCATCAAAGTGTTTATTTGTTGTCTGTCAACAATTAATTAAACTATGGAAAGATGAAATGGTTGGAGTTCTAGAGAGTAACAGATATGTTCATTGTGTAGAAACCGTATAGTGGACTGTTTACCTACTAGTTACAAATATTTTTCACCAGCTATAAATATAACCTAATAATGAACATTAGAGTCAATCAACAAGCTCACCTCTTGATTTAGAAGTCCAAAAGTTCTCTTCATCATTATGATTGAATGGAGAATATGAAAAATTTAATTCAATGATATCATTATATGTTTTCAGTAGTACTACACTGAAAATATATATTTTCAGTAATATTTTTAAAGGTTATTATTGAAAATTACATGTTCTTATTACCTTTCAATATATGATAAAAATGTCCTAATACTATTGTTTGAGGGTAAAAAAGGAAACTAAATATTTTTCAAGTATGTTGACATTTTAAAGTAGTATAAATTTATTAGTATTTTTATCACAATTATAATAATAAAAAAATGATAAAAATAGTTATTACAATGGTGGTAAAAACATTAATGATAAAAATAATCACAACAGTGATAAAAAAAATATCCACAAAAGTGGTAAAAAAATTTGTACTGAATAAAATTTATAAAAATAATTACCACAATAATAATAAAAATACCTACAACAGTGATAAAAATACCCATAAAAGTGATAAATCACCTACAAAAATGAATTTTTTTTTAGTTGTTAAAATAACTCACAAAAATTGTAAAAATATCCTTTGAAGTAGTAACTTTTGGAGATACAATATCAATTTTTTTTTATTTCTACTGTAGTCAAATCCCTGGTAATATAATATCAAGTGAATAAGGTAAACTCTTTTTATTTTTTGCATGTAAGTAGTTATTGTTTTATATGAGGAGAGAGTTGATAGTTTTTTTTATATGAAAGGATAATTGAAATTGAAATGGTATATTTGTCAATATATTATTAGATGGGATTAAACTACGGTATTGAAATTGTTTTTCGTATCTATTTAATATTACAATTATAAAATTGAATTTTTAACTTATAAAAGAATAATAGTAGTTAAGATTTTCACCTATTATGATTTAATGGTACAAATTTTATTTTTTGCTCAAAAATGTAATTTTTTTTACATGGTCCTCATTGTCAGATAACTCAACTAACACATTTCCAAATGTCAAATAACTTCATTAATCGACGCATATATCTCTCTTCTCTCTTTGTCTCCTACCTCTATCTTTATTTTTTCTCTATTTATTTTAATTTTAAACAACATAATTAAAAGGTAAAAGTAAAAATTAATTATTGTTTAAAATATAAATATTAGACAATTAATGTTTAATTTTTGGTATTATAGAATATCTTTAGCCTCCAGTTATTGCTAGTTCATACCATATTTTAGGTGGAACTTATCAACTTCGAGGGTGCATACAACTTTTGAATTTACTTATCATTTTTTTGGGCGAAAGTATTTTGGGGAGTTTTTTTTTTTTAAGTACCATGCTAAAAAATAAATAGCAATAATATTAGATATCATCGTTGCATTGAATATTTTCAACTATTAAATTGACACAATGTTTGTTTCGACTCATGGTAATGTTGGAATTATGTGAGTAAATATTCATTACAATTGTGACATTATTTCATTAATATCACGTAATGTTCTCATCCAATTGAAATGTAACAAAATAGAAAAAATAGACCCTATTCTTTTACATGTGAGTATGTCAGATCCATTTTCTTATTTGTTATGTTTGTATTAGATAGTAAAACCACGTGATGACAATAACATGAAATCATCATTGTGATATATAGTTTCTCCAGTTATGCTACCCATATTATCTTCGTATGAAAAAAATTAAAAAAAACTCCATTTTAAATATATTCTCATGTGACTAGAAATTTTTTTTAAAATATTTAATTTTAAAAAAAAATTGTATCATGTCAAAATTTGTTCATCTTATATACAAGTTATTTCTAATTGTGTATAATATAGTTCGTAGGCATTCTATTTATTATACGGGTCTAATTATGATCTGAATTCGACAATATTAAACTTATCATCAATAAGTTTGAATAATTTGCGTCCAATTGTGTTAATAATGGTTCATCATATTTTTGAAAAGTTGGAAAATGATGACAATGCAATAATAATTAACTTCGGAATAACTTTTCCATAATTGTATTAGAAATTTGGATCATATTCCAATTTCATTTGGATGGAAAAGTTCATGACTACTTGGAAGTTTTATACTTCTTAGGTAAGAAAGAATACTCCTTTATTTTGTATCAACTTGAGAATAGTATCCATTATTATTTTTATTTTATTCTTACTTAAATTTAAATTTGAGTGAAAATTTGAGTAAGAATTGGAGATGTTTTGATACCTTGATACATGAGCAAGTTTGCTTGGCCATATGGTTACTATATAGGGTTTGACTATGATACAAGAAAAAAATCAATGTTATACCATTTACTAATTTTTTGGGCATCTAGAACATATATTAGAGGGGTGAATGAGAGAATACGATACCATGAGGATGAATTAATATAACTTAATATTATACTATCTGAAAGAGTATGGAGTTTCAAGGGAGACTTGTGTTTTTCTTAAGGTTTAATACTCTCTGCCTTAGGCTTCTCCCCCTGTCGTAGTTATGGGTGTTGCCCGTTGATTTATTGAACTGGTGATTATATGTATTGACCAGAATGAGTGTTGTATTTACTGAGTAACTGAATTAACAATTGATAAAATAAAGTAGTTGTTTGATCGAAGTCGAAGAATTTAGAAACCCATTTGTCTTGCCTTTTACACATATTCATATGATATTTTCACTTAAGGCTTCCTTTAATTTTTTTTAATATTTTTTTTATCCTTGCATTTTGGTGTCTTGAAAAATGTTATTACATCTTATATTCTTACGTTTTAAAAATCAAAAAATACGTAAATTATGTGTCGAATTTAAGTGGCCATTTAGATTAGTGTTGCTTGTTATTTGGAGATTATTTTCAATTTTGTATATTATTAAAAGTATGATTTAATTATAATAGATGATGATTTGTTGGAGGGCACTTTGATTATGTACATTAAGAATAAAATTACTGCAAAGCTTTGTATGGAAATAAATAATTATTGGGAAGTGATATGATATCAAGCATTATTTGGATAGGTAATTAAGTTGAATACACTATGATATGAATATTGTGTCCTTTTTTTGTTCAAAGTTTTAGTAAAACTAAAAAATGTTAGATATATTTTCTTCTTTTATTTTAATTTTGATTATTAACATATTTCTTATGTTTGTTTAAAAATATGTCCAAACCTTATTTTATATCAATCAGTGAAATTTTTTTATTCATATTTGTGCTCATCCTAAAATGAAATGCTGACTCCGCCACTAATCATTTTTTATAGCCTTTGGTTGAGCTTAGGTGATTAGTGTAGTCTTAGTCTTTACTTTTTTTGATTTAGTTGAATCTCGATGAAATTGAGAAGTTCAATCCGATATGAACATAGCCCTTAACCCTCTTCTCACGATGATTCCAAATCATTGGGATAACATTTATTATTATTTTTTATTTTTTAATATAATACCAAAAACTAAAATTCCAGTAGTGTTTCGACAGTTGAGTTGTATTTGGGCCCAAAACATGGCCAATTTTCATGTATGATCAATAAACCTAAGGAGTGTTTTTTATGCCCAATGACTGACTCATAGCACCACCATTACCATTTGTGAGTGCTTTTGCTCTCAATTGTTGTACGAAGATGCCACTGTCATGGTTGTCCTTCACTGTCTCACATTTTGTATACATGGTTACGACAGAATAAATTTGTTAGTGACGACGTACATCCTTATACGTTGCGAGTTTGAATGATGAAATTATCTTACATGTAATTAACACCTTTAAATCATGATTGTCCTTCACTGTCTCACATGTTGTATACATGGTTACGATCGATGGATAAACTTGTTAGTCACGATGTATATGCTCATATGTTACGAGTTTAAATTACGAAAGCTGACCCTCCACAAATTCTGTGGTGCACCATCCTTTTATCGTACAACTTCTTTGAGAGGAGAGACTTTCTAGGCTTGGGGTTCATGAGGAGTGAGGACCTTCCTTCAACTTATAGTTGCTTGTGGTTTTCACAGTTTGATGGTAGTGGTCCATCTACAGCTCCAAGTTCATGGATTGATAGCCACCTCTTACAGGAAATATCTCGAACTGGAAGTTGAATTCTGAACTAATATGACACAAACTCGGCGATGTAATTTGATGCGACACAACATGATGTTTATATTAGAGCTTGACACGTGAGTCCAAATAATAAAACACCAAGAAATTGAACCGGTCCCAAGGTAACGAACCAAGGAGAAGGGCTATATCATGCGAAGGGTTGAAGGATGTCCACGGAACCGAGCTTTTAATACTAGACAGGTATGCGGGCCCACTATGATGTGATTGCAGAGATATGATTATTCCCATTGGTCGGTCAGGTCAAATTGAATCGAAAATCTAAATAAAGACATGACACTAACTGATGTCGATCTCTCAAAGAATAGTATATTTAATGATCGAGAATAAGTAATTAGTACTCGGCATAGTTCAATAAATGACTTGCAAAGATTATTAAATATTCAGAGAACGTGGAATGAGTAGCCAACATCTTGAGTTGACTAATGATTATAAGATCAAGTCCCGAATCGACATTGACCTCTCGTGGTTCTAATAATTGTGCAACTTGAGAAGAGAATTAGTTCATTGGTGATTGCACTTATGAAGTATCACTCAGTCGGCTTGATGGGATGCATATACTCTTACATAACCTTACTATAAGGTACCAGTACTCCAATGAATTGAGTCTCAAATATGCATTCGCAAGCAATCTAACACAGTAAAAAATCTTATCCTCCCTTTGAGCTCGTACCGACTTAGGTATGAATAAGCTGGATATGTCTCCTATCTCTTTCTGATCCTATTCTCTGTTGTTGCAAGAACAAGTCACACAACATCCACCGTGGTTCAACCATTTCAATCTACTGCAAAAAATCTCCCGTGCATAATTTATACAGTATTATCTTGGGCACTCCTTTTAGCCCCCTATCCATGAGACTTGACCCGAAATCTTCTGCGAGGGGTGGTGAGCCCTTAGGAAAAAAATCAGTTCATCGGAGGAGTGAGGAGGTGAAGTATTAAATCTGTGAAGTTAATATATGATGGGTGATCTATTATTAAGAAAAATTTAGAAACGGGAACGGGACAATTGGTTGAGATCGGGATCTAACTTCTACAATGCCACTCAATTCCAAAAGCTAAAGTTCCATTACCTGTATTTATTTGCATCATTGAGAGTTTGTGCCAGTTGTGACCACCGACCACCCTCCATACACTTCTTAGCCTTATTTGCCATTATAAAGTGTTTGAAAGAATCAAACTATGCAAACCATAAACAGTCATTGGGGCTATCATGCCCTGGATTCTCAAGTGGCAGATAGTAAACAACATATTATTACATCAAAGTCAAATGGCACCAACCTTTGTTAAACTGGGCCACACCAAAGGTTTTTTTTTATTGGTGGTCATTATTACAAGGAGGGACAACGATGTTTGAACCAACGACGACAGAGCTTGGAATATGTACAGATTGCAAAATTAAATCTTTCCTCCTCAGGCTTCCTTATTGAACATGTTCAAAGGGACCATTTGGCACATCAGACATATATATTACACAAATTTCAATCTTCAATGGTCTTGCAATATCTTTTATACATTGACTTTACTGTTTCTTAAGAAGTTTTCTCCTTTGTTGGCTTCTATTATTTACATGCTATGTTAAAAGAAGGTTCACCATGAGTTGCGTAATGTTAAATTTGTGTTGTATCTACATACCATGGTATCAAAATTGACTTAATCTATACCCGATCCATTTATAATCGTGCATAACTGGACTCGTGTTGTGTATAAATCATATATAATCAAATTCTTGTTGACCTACGTGTTAAAAGAGTCTGACGGGCAATACATTTAGGATCCAAACTCATTACTGCTACACCTATTTGAATGCACATTTCCAAATAACGGGTCTTATTAAGAATTGAGAAATGTATACTCAACCCTTTTGTTTAACAAACACATATTCACATAATCTATATGCTTTGGTGCATTAGCACAAGTTACAAATAAATGAGATCGATTTCTCAATCTTATACAAGTTTTAAGCACAATTTAGAAGAAAGGATACAACATGACAAGGAAAATTTCTCATTCATGAAAAAATCAACATTATGTACAGAGTTGGATCAAGGGGTCGTCTCTTCAGTTAACATATGACATATTACTATTTCTGAGATCATTGGACCAGGTACATTAGATCTCATCACCTATACAATGGAATAAGCATAGTGCTAATTTATGCTTGTTCTGGTAATATCTTGTTTCCAGAAAATTTTCCAGCGTAACCATGAATGAGGCGCTGTTAGAATTTGCCTCAGGATGATGCACTAGTATGGAGTATAGATACATGCCTTCAAACAGGAAGAAATGTCAGAACAACTGGAAGCAAAGACTTGTCGATCCATCTCCAAATGATTGCAAATCAACAGGTCTAACCAATGCCCTGCATAAAGGGCAAGTTCTTTCTCTCTCAAACCTGAAAACATTGTAGTGCAAATTGGTTACAAGAGGTTGCCAAAAGGAACAAGCACAAAATGATTTAGATAAGCCAAAACCGTCAATAACTCGTGCAACGTACCACACAAAAACAGAAAAACGCTTCCCTAATAGAACCAGCTTTGTCATTTTCACGAATATTTTTAATGACTTACCAGAGACTAAACTTAAAAATATCCTTTTCGGCAAGTAGAAAACAAAATATTCATTTCTGATAAGCAGAATACCTACTCATGAAAGACAATTAACCTGTTAATTTTATCTACTATATTAAGGAAAAAAATTGAATTACATCTTCATACTTGATGTAAGCATCTTTTCATAGCTATGCGCTTGATTAAATTATCTTCCTTCACGAGCATCGTTAAGTTAACTAGGTTCACTTGTTTTGGTGAAACAAGCAATACTTAAGTTCAGGGGTGGAGACCTTGCTCTTAGTTTTTTTTATGGCACATTCAACTTGGAAGAAAAAGAGAGAACATATTCATGATGAATTTGTTTTGGGGAAGGGAGGAAGCACTGTGTACAGAAGGAGCAGCTGTGGAGTTAAGTTGATGCAAATGGAGTTGGATAAAACACATACTCAGAAAGGAAATAAAAAAAGTAAAGAAATCAATGCCAATACAATAAAGCAAGTCTTCTTTTGGCTGTTCCTACATTCACCTAAAATGCATGAGCTAGTTTTTCCAATATCTGGCAGTTTTCCACTAGTCAATCAGTGCTATACCATTCAATTCTCTCAGTGCAGAAAAAACACCCGCTGAAGAGAGAAAAGGTGGCTGATGGGAACTAGAATAAGGCGGAAAGATTATGTGAAAAAATGTGTGCCTGCCACTAGAGTGCTTCCCCTACTCAAAGTCAAATCAGAACTCAGTCATGCTCTGGTGATCTTTTACGGTAGGAGGCAAGAAACCATGAAGATTTAGAACTTCACATGTTCCACGGAAATTGTATAAGTTCATATGTACATGCAAAGTGTGCGAGAGAGAGAGAGAGAGAGAGAGAGTCAGGAATGTATAGTCACAAAGTGAAATGATAGACTAACCATTCTGAAACACAGTCTGCACAGAATATGTGTTTACAACACAATAGAATTGGAGCATGCATCTTCTCCTGGCAAATAGCACACAGGTCTCCTGCTGCATTGACCTGTGTTAAAATCATTGATAGCTTAGGTTACAAGAATAAGTAAAATCCAACTGTGCAGGAATTACATGTTCTATAATTGAATGTGTGATGATAACAAGACTAAAAACAAAAAAATATGGTAGGATATTCTTTTTCTCTCTCACCAAAAGAGGGAAGGGATTTGGCACAGCAAATTGGATGGAATTGAATGAAAAAAGAAAAAGACAGTGTCGTACATGGCCATGAGTTCCTCATTTGCTACGTAGCTTAAAATAGGGATATTTTGTGTTAAAAGGAACAAAAGAAGTTGGCCCTGAAACTACTTAAAAGGTAAACTGGGAAACATGTTTGTGTTTCACAGCCATAGTATATACCAGCCAACTCCCAAATTGAGCTCTATACATTTCTGGATATTTACAGTCAAAGGCATCCTATTACCTGTTCTGCCGTGGCATAAGACCCATAATGGACTTCCTTCCGTGATAATGCCTTCAAGGAAGCAAAGAATGACTGGACCTGAATAGCAGAGGAGGGGGAAGAAAAGGGGCCCGCGGGGGGGAAGGGTGGGAGGGAGAGAGAGTTAACCACCACACATCTAATTACTTGAACTGAGTTGGGATAATAAGCGGTCGGGCTACCATACCTTTTCAACCACTGATGTAAGCTTGAAAGTTAAGTACAACCCTGTAGTCAGTGCCGAAAAAAGACTTCCATACTCTTTGTTCAATAAGAAACGATACCAGACAGGTGTAGGTAACAAGGCTCGGTATAACAGCAGCGTGTACTCAACCAAAGTCAGCATTTGACCCTAGAGGATCAATTTCTACTGTCAGAGAGTTCTGACATATTAAAAGATAGATCTCATGACATAACTTCTGTATTATCCACTGAATGGCTTCACATTACCTGCCTGCGGAAATTGTGGCCCCTGCCATTCTTATAATACATTAGCAGCACCAATTTCAAAGCCATTGCTACCTGCCGCACCATTGTATCTGGACGTAGTAGTATGCCGAATGAATATTCCAAGAAGAATGACAGACTGAATTACAGGATATACTAATCATGATAACAACAGGAAATATAAGAAAGAAACATGGATCAAATCATCAAATTTTAGATCAAACAATGCACATAAATTGTCCACCCCATGGTAAGATTGGGAAAAAAATACAGAGAGAGGGACATAATGCATGCCTGGGGAGGAATGTTCTCGAACAAGCAAACAGAATGAACAATAAACACAATTAAGTAAAGCAACACAATAAATCAAGGGAACAATTATGGCCACACAGTAACCTGAACCACTCAAAATGGGGACACTGCCAGACACACTAAATCAATTGTGATTTTTTAACCAGGGTAGCCACAGCACATGATTGCTTGCATCAACAATATATGTGTGCAATGCCATACAGTAACACATGCATTGCAAGAACCTATAAGGAGTCAAAATCCATACCATTTACCAAAATGATGAATATTGCATGCCAGAAAGGTGGTATTGCTCTTGGTGGAACCATAACCAGTGGGTACAAAAGATAATTATTCCGAAACCAGCAGTAAACTCCAAGAACATGAAGCATGAAAACTGTAGAATAGCAAACAAGAACAGATATTCTTCTCTCCCCCTGCAGAAAGCAGCAATGGCTGTAGTTTTCCTTTTTACACTTTTCATGGTGGTTGCGTCAGTTTTCTCCTTAAAAGATTTTCTTTTTTTTTTTTTAGGAGAGGGGAAGGAGGGGGGGGGGGGGTTATTTGCAAGACTAATACCAATTTTACTTCAAAGAATAGAAGATACATGCACCTTTAGAGCTGTCTGCTTTTGAAGAATGTCGTTTGATTTGAAAATGAAAGCAGTTATCCAAATGGTGACAAAGAAACCTGCGAGTCCTTGTAGCAAAGATTACCCCATGTCAGAAACAAAAAAAATTCAGTCCATGAGTCAAGTAAAACCATGTACATATGATAATCACAACATTATCCATTAGAGAAGATACAATTCCATATCCAAATATGTAAGATACTACCACCTTGTGTAAAGCATCTAGAATGCAGATAGAAACTGATATTTTGAAAGGAAATATAACAATTTAACGATAAATATTAAGAGTGCAAAAGAAACATGGCTATAAACCTTCATACTTTGCCATAAAACCCACAGGAGAAGAAAATCAGTTTATCGATAAGCCAAATAGAAAGTCATGATCATGACTGAGTTATCACTGCAAGGTTTGCAACAGAAAACACCAAAAATTTCTTAAAAAGAATTCGTCTAAGAATTTGCTACTTGATAACACCATTAATGATGCTTTTGCCAAAGAACCTTGTGACATGAGTCTTATATCCAGCCATTCAAAACCTTTATCCAGTGGGAAACCAAAGACCGAGTATCGTAATTTTTTTTTTAAATCAAAAGGCACATCCACACCCTTTCCAGCATTTCCCTTGCTCTATACAACCATCTATTTGCACCAGAATCGGAAACCAAAGACCGAGTATCGTAATTTTTTTTTAAAATCAAAAGGCACATCCACACCCTTTCCAGCATTTCCCTTGCTCTATACAACCATCTATATGCACCAGAATCTTCATTAGCACTGCCAACAATCTGCAATAAACATATTCAAACAATCTCATATGCTTCTTGTTTGTCACATAGGATACCTATGTCGGACCACTTTGTGTAAAAGAACTAAACAAATCATCCTACAACATACCCTCAAACCTGAATCCACGTTAAATTTGGTCTTATACATATTAGCAACACTAAAACATCATTTATAGAATCTGTAGTACGCAAAATGACCACTACCCACATTACCAGTTAGGAAACACAATTCATAGATTGCAAGAGTTCTTCTACACCATGCTACAGAGTAAAAACATGATCCATAAATTGCATAAAAATAGTGCTTTTCCTGTACCCAAATCAGTTCATTTCAACTGAAAATCAACACAAAACACAACAATGAGTGAGAATAGAAAAGGTCACTTGATTACCTTGCAAGTGCTGGCGAATGAATACCACCAATAAGAGCAAAGAAAACGGAAGAACATGTTCAATCCACCTCGCAACCTGCGGTATATCATACCTCTGGTATGTTAAATCCCTATTACTGCCACTCGCACCATCCCCATCACCCGAATCAGCCGCCACCATCGCGGGTAAGCCAGAACCCCTATCTCCATCCACACCTCCACTTCCATTACCACCTTCCACCAACACCGGTCCCACCGCCACTCCAATATGCCCCACAGTCTCATCATTACCAGCCCCAACTGGGTCTTGCTCTCCGGCTCCAAATATCCGAATCGAAACCTCCCCATTACCACTACTAGGGCTAATAGAACTAGAATCGCTGAAATCACCGGTCACAAGAGCCACAGTTTCGGAAATGTTGGGTGGTGGCCGAAGAATGCTGGAGTATTCTAATAGAACTGATACTTGTGCTTGAAAGAAGCGTAAGGGGTTGATTTGCGAACCGTACCTTGTTGAATTGTTATTACTTGTTGGTGAAGAAGGTGCAGAACTAGTGTACGTATCAGTACTTGTATGACCTGTTGGTTCCATTCTTGAGCTACCTTCTATACACTTGAAAATAATTATATATTAAAAAAACCCCTAATCTCTAGTGGCGTCTTCAGTTCCTGCAAATCTTCGTGATGATAAACAGTCCAAAGAGTGTGAGAAGCCTGTAGAGGGTCAATGGTGGGTAGATAGATTAATATTTACATATAACCAACTGTTGATATTCAATATGTGTACAAACAGAGAAGAAGAAGAAATCTTGTAGGTTATCTGAAAATGGAGATGGATTCCTCCTGTAATTATCTTGGAGGAAGGTGAAAAATGGTGTAATTCCTTGTTCTTTTCTTGTGGTATTCAGCTTCCTTAATGTCTAATTTCGTACGCGGTCCGAAAGCCGACTAGGCGGTGATTACCACATTGTGCCAAAATCAGACATATTTGTTTATGTTTGATGGTACAACGTTTAAACTCAAATCTGTTTATTACGTGCCCATCAAGCTATCCTTCCCCCCTATTTTCTCTTACTTGTTTATTCTGTGACATTAAAGTTTTTTTTTGCTGTGATAATAGTCGAGAGGTATTCACACCGCTTACAATACTAGAATAACATTACCAAACATGCAAAATAACTCAATTTCGCTTGCATCAAGGATAACTCTCATTATAAGCATCAAGAAAGTCCATTAATTTTGTTCACTTTTCCATTATCTTGTTCTTAATCCCTCCAATTTATTTGAACTTTGAAAGTGACCGTGAATGTATAGTAACAATTAAAGTAAAAAACAACTCTAGAATGGTTGGGGGATAAAAAAAAAAAAAACAAAGATGCCTTATGCTGACACTTCGCAGAGCTTCTTTGATATTGGATTGGAAAATATACGATCTTGTCCCATAATTAAACGTCTAGTTTATTGTATAAACTGTCTGGACCAAACTCTTATTTCAATTTTTTTCCCCGTGGAATCATTGTTGTTAGTACTTACATGGTAATGCATTGAAAATTGACCAACTTTGGTTTTAATAAAAGTTAGATTAAGCATAAATTGACCCCTGACTGAAAATCTAGGCTGCAAGGGGCAAATTGATGAAAAATTTGTAGCAAATCTTAAGTAACGACCTAAATCATGACCAAAATAGACAGCACAATGCACCACGTTCCTGTCACGGCAGATTCTCAGGGAGGTCGGATATATGCAACTTTATTGCAAGTGTGAAAGAGACTGGTTAAAACAATACAATAGCATCCCAGACAGTTCCAGAGCATAGTTCAAGAGCAGAATTTCACCCATGGCACTTCCATAGTACTGCAGATCCTCAAACAATGCGCAGATCATTGGTCACTCTCTCCAATTATCCTTCCACTGCCTTATCTCCCCTAAAGCTTCAACAGGGTACTTGCAACCAAACCTCTCCAAACATGATCGTCAATTTTAAAATCCGTTGAAAACCCAGCTCGAAACATATATCCACAAGTCAATTTGTTGTCTAGTAAGAATTTTCTAGGTTTTAGATACGTTTCATTCAACTTGGAGGAGGAACAGTGGATTGAATCGGAGACACATCCCAGAACTCGAAGGTGTTCACACTCAAGACAAAGGATCCGCTGTTTAGATCAAGCATTGCTTCAGGCTGTGTGATCATCACTGTTAAACAAGCAGTTTCTAAGTGTTGATAGTCTTGCTTGCAATATATGCTTCCTGAGTTAATTGTTGATTTTTTACTCAAGCACCATGAGAACAGAGGTGGGTGAATTGTTTTACTTGAAGAAGCTGAGAAAAGTAAGCCAAATTTTACTTCTACAGAAGCCGCTAACAAAGATGTGTGTGTGTGTGTGTGTGAGAGAGAGAGAGAGAGAGAGAGAGAGAGAGAGAGAGAGAGAGAGAGAGAGAGAGAGAGAGAGAGAGAGAGACCTACTGGCATGCAATTAGGTGTCAGAAATTCCCCTATACCCTTCTTTCTCAAGAACTTGAGCCAAGGAGATGTCTCCAGTCTTCACAATTCTCCCATCCTCCTAGAAGAAAAATGGCTCATCATGAATAAAACTAAGGGAAAGATGCACACTTAAAAATACTAACTACGGATTCAACATCAAAGTAAAGAAGCTGAACTAAAACAAATGATGGCAATATTTCATACTACATATGTCAAGGCCGTAATATCCTTAAAGCATTTCATTACTTCAAAAAGGAGAAAAAAAAAAAAAGGAAACAAAAAATAACATAATTAACCATTCGATAGTAAGGAGAGACCACATTAACCATTGTTTAACCGACAACGCCGATTGCTTTTAGCAAATGCAGGACAAACCTAATATTACATGCCAGCTAAAGGAGTGGAAAATTTGATTGTGACTGGAAAAATGTCATACACAAATATCCCCCTTTAGAGAAGGATCAGTGCCAGTATAGCAGACAATTTAAATGCACCATCGGAACCATCAAATATAGTTAGAGGAATTGTAGGTGGGGCACATTCTTAACCTTACTTTAGGAGATAGATCCTTGAGTGGTACAGTGGTGTTTTAACCAGACTATTTCATGGCATAAACAAAGAAGCCAAATACTACAGCAGATAACCTTCCACATGCAGCTACATGGATCATTCAACTTTTCCTTTTTTGGTGTTTGAATGATTCAACTTGACATTATTTAAAATTCTATATCTTATAGTTCTGAAAATACAATACAAAGAACAGTTTGCTTACCATAATGTGAATGTAGGTTGGCTTAATGAATTCCAAGAGACGTTTATAATGAGTAATCATCAAAACAGAATTCTTAGGGGTCAAGAGCCCATTCACTGCGTTTGCCACATCTCTAAGTGCGTCAACATCCAAGCCAGAATCAATTTCATCTAATATAGCCAAATCAGCACCAAGAATCTGTCATAAAAATGGACAAAGAAATAGAGCAACATAAGAATAGAAAGTTCTTTAGTGTCAAATTTAGTGCCTTGAATTAAGATATTTATACATTCAAAGACACCTTAAAAATAAAATACATGGTAACATGTTATGGGAAAAAGAAAAGAAAGGAAAATGAAAGTCGATACTATGCGTTACAAAACCCAGCAGTTGCCATCTTTTGGCCTCCCAAGCTTTCAGCATTGTCCGTTTTCTAGAAATGTAGCTCCCTCACAAGGAGCTGAGCCAAAATCCCCACTCGCAGGATCATACTGCCACTACCACTGCCATCAAATCTATTACTTTACTGAGTAATTTGTGGCACACTTTCTTCTTCTTTCACTAAGCATTGGAAATTTGCATTACTACTGCCCACTATCTTTAAATAAGATAACTACTCTGTTTAGAAGGCCCCTCGGCATTCAGTGATGGTCCTCTGATATGCATTACCCTTTCCTGTTACCTATATCATCCTAATGTTTTAATTTACAGTAGATAGGTGAGGAAAAGAGAATAATATTCTTTGGGTCAAGATGACACAAGAAAACAAATTCCTTTTGAATTAAATCCATACCGCAAGTTGTAGAATCTCATTGCGCTTCCTTTCACCTCCACTAAAGTTCTCATTAACGTTTCTGTTTAAGAAGTCAATCTCCATATTCACGAGTTTAAGCTTTGGCGCAATGAACCCGTAGAACTGCAAGGACAAAATACCATCAGTGAATAATAAAACAGATGAAGATCTAACTTTCTGCCCAATTCCTCAATGCCAAAAAATACAACTGATATACCAAAAGAAGTAAGCATGACAGCTATACATATTAAACTAGCAGCTACTGTTGCTAAGTCATATCAGTGCCATGCAAAAGCATATGGCAAATGCATATATGATTAATCAGAGACGTTCCAAATGACTGGCTGCAGAATTAATACTATAAGCTTGAAATTACAGCTATTAGGGCCATGACTAACTTCAGAATGCTTAGAGACCACTTCTTCCCTACTCGGACCTCAGCCCACCCATCCACCTCCCTCCACCCCAAAAAAAATAAAAAATAAAAACAAAACAGAAAACCTGCCCAGGGAAGGGGTGGTTCACATGTGTAAAGGGTTCACATTTACGGGAGGTTTTGGTCATTATTTTCTGTCTTCTTGTTTTCTGGTTTTTTAGTATGTTCCCACTTGAATGATTCTTTATCAGTATTCTCAAGTCTCACACTTCTCTATCTCCCAAAACTTTTTCCTAGATAGAGGAGAATAGTATAGAGATGTCTAACCCACAAGAAGATGTCATTTAGAGTTGCAAACAATAATGTACCTCAAGTGGTTCAAGCTCCGGCAGACCAAGTTTTCTTCTTCGAGCATTGTATGCCATGTTCAGAAAGTCTATATTACTCACTCCAGGGATTTCAATTGGGGATTGAAAGCTCAAAAAGAGCCCAGCGACAGATCTTTCCTCAGGTTCCATTCCAAGCAAGTTCTCACCTTTATACATGGCACTGCCTCCTGTAACCTCATAATCTGGATGACCGACAAGGACCTACAACAATTAAGTTCCTACTAAGAGCTTGGCAAAGACAGGACATCAATTTAGGTCAATAAACACTTGTCTTAAACAAACCCAAACACCAATTGCCAAAACTTTCTTAGTTAGACTGTCTTAAAGCCATTTGGAAAAAGGAAAAAACTGTTCTGTAGAGCAAAGAATGGAAAATAGACATTGCATAGTGATCCAAAAATTGCAATCCATAGCGAAGACATGTTTCACATTTCTCAAAAACTGATAAACTTCATTTTATTCATCTTTTCACAAACAGTCATATTTGTGGGAGGGGGAAAAAGGAGTGAGTACGGTTTCAACCATAACATTCATAGCTTCACGGAGCACAAGCACTAACCTTTGCAAAAGTGCTCTTCCCAGAACCATTCTTCCCCATTACAGCATGAACCTAGTCAAATAGGAACAGAACAGAACAGAATTAGAGATACAATTCAATGGTAAGTAATCATGAATTGATAAGTTTTATCTTTGGTACTAACATGACTTGCTAAGTTTCCATTAGCTGACGGTGCAATGAATTCAATATGGTTTTTGTTAAAATTCACATCCACTGATTAAAGAAACATAGTGACAAAACGAGTGTGGCAGAAAAGAAAATGTTAAGGTAAATGTGTGGAAAAATTAGAAAGGATAGAATATGAAATGACCAAAAATAATAGGAATAGCTCCGAATGAGAACAAGTTGAAATGGAATAAATTAAGTTGGTTCGGTCATATTCAATAGGCCGATAGAGGCATCAATTAGAAAAAATGATAAAATTTCTTTTAATGGTAGTAAGAGCAGGAATAGACCTAAATTAACAATAAACAAAATAATAAGAAAAGATATGCGCACCACCGAAATGAATGATGAAGGCAGACAAGTATAACCGACCATAAATAATACAGACTCGTATAACCGATCACAAATGATTAGGACATAAGATATGGTTTGATTTGATTAAGAAAAATCGCAATCTATTCAACACTCTGACTCTGTTAGTTACGGAGGTATAAGGAACTCGTGATACACACTGCTAATCATCGAGATTGCTCGATTTCTTAACTTAATTACTGAAGCAATTGCTTACACGCACCTATACTCGTCGGGACTGAATAAAGATAAGAAAATGGGATTGATACCTCTCCTTCGTAGACGGCGAGGTTTACGCCATTAAGAATCGTCTCTTTGGATTCCGAGATCACGGCGGAAAGTTCTTTGACCTCCAATAGAAGTTTCGGAGACTCTACGCCGCGCTCGGTGCAGGAATTCGCCGAAGGTTCGACGGTGAGAGTCGCTTCCAACCTCTGAAACAAGGATTTTCGGGGAAAACGGCGACTTTGAGGGCGGATGGCAGAGACGGTAAATAATTGGTGATTAAATTTCGAATTTCGGAAAGAGAGAAGAGAAGGCAGCGACGGTGGAGTTGAATAGCAGCAGCAAGAATGGAGGAGAGCCATCGGAGTTGGAATCGGAAGCAATGACGACAAGTGAAGAAGAAGAGGATGTATAGTGTATACATATTGCTGGGAAAAAGTACACTTTGACCCCTCAACTATGAATTTGATTTCATTTTATAAATTAAACTATTAAATATTTTAAATCACTTTCTCAACAAATTGAGTTAGTGCAAATTATCCCAACACAAACTTCTGTAATATTTTTTGATAAAAAATTTCCGACTAGCTAGGATAAAATAAAACAAAAATATACTTGATAAAATGAAATATATTTCCATAAAATTGATAACGAACGTTAATAATTAGGGTAGTGTGAAATTACTTATTTAGTTAAAGTATAATATGAAAAATATGATAGTTTAAGGGTAATGTGAAAAACTATTATAGTTTTGGGGTTAAAGTGTAACTGTATCACTAAAATATATCGAATACCGCGCTACATTAGAGCGGGCTAATTTGGATTGGGTCACGACGTTTAAGCCTGGATAGCTTGAATCTAATTATGCGATTCGGCCCAATAAAGCTTTCTTGGTTTCCCGAGCGAAAGGAATGGATTGAAATCCAGTTCCATATAGACCATACATGGATCTTGGATTTGGGTTGGATAAGAGAGTTGGATTTAGCCAAATAATCCGATCCATTGATTTATCCCTTATTGGTAGGCTTGTGATTTGGATCGGATTTTGATTAATCCAAATTTAATTTCAAATGAATTTTATTTTCGTAATCTATATTCAAATTCATAACAATCCGGAATCTGACTTGAACCAATCCAAATAACCAAATTTATCTAATTTTCAACTAATTTTTTTTTAAATAATCACTTAATTTTTAAAAAAATATATAAATAATTCATATTGAATTGAATATATGTATATCTAAATCCAAAATCAAAATCTGTGAAATATAAGAATTCAGGTTTGAGTTTGGATTTGGGTTTAGATTCGAGTTCGAATTATCGATAAAAAATATTAATTCATATCCGATTAATCGGATTCAAACTTAAATCAAAATTCAATCCATTAATAAATCTACTTATTTGGATTGATTTTTGGGGCTCATGATTTGCATTTCGGACTCGGATGCAAAAGTTTAGTAAAACTACAAAACTCTCATCTGACATTATTTCTTCTTTGGGACCCCTATATTAAGCGCAGGACAAAGACATACATGAAATGTCCACTCTTGTTGGTTTCGACGAAATTTCTATCTCACGAAATTTTCTTCTTTCAGACCTTTACATTACGGGTAAGACAAAAGAATTATATGAAATATCTAGTCTTCTTATTAGTTTCGACAAAACTCTTTTTCATATAATTTTCTTATATGAGTAGGATAAAGAATTATATGAAATATCTAGTATTTTTGGTTTTGACCAAACTCTTATTTGACTTATTTTTCTTTGGAATCACAATAATCAGTGTTCATCAAAGGATTATATAAGAAATAGTTCTGTAAAAATATAATTTATACGTAAAGCTAATGAGTAATCTATGACAATCGTATAATAAAAAGTGAAATGTCAAGTCATTCTCTATTAAAACAACAAGCACGTGTTCGATTAATATAAAAAGAGATCACCCAATCACTGATCCTATTAACATCCAATAATTATTATTTTACCAAAACATAATTTGACTTATAGAATTTGATAACATAAAAAGTTAGTAGATGCGCCTATACTCATCCAATATGTTTTTTTTTTTTTTGGTCAAGAAATTTAAAATTCTATAAATAAGAAACATAAAACCCTTTACAGTTCGATTCACTCATCCTATACTTCTCTTCTAACCTCCAACCTAACAATATGCATCATAGAATGAGGGAGCCACTCCTTCCCTTGTATATTAAGTTTCTCACTTCTAATATAGACTGCAAGCATATGGGCAACCTTGTTCTGGGTCTTTCGTGTTGCTTGAAACTTCACCTGAGAGTAATTGAGTATAGCTTCATATGTCCTTTTGTAATGCTGCAATCTCCTTCAAAGTATCTCCATTGTTCCCATTGGGAGAATCTATGAGCTGCTTTGAGTTAGATTCAACAATGATTGCATCATAGATCTGTTTCACAGCAGTCTTGCACGCTTGCCTGACTGCATAAGCCTATGTCATTAAGACAAAAGCTGTAACCACAATTTCAACCTTCGCCATGACCACGCTACCTTCACAATCTCGAACTACGATAGCATAAGCTCCCTCCTTTGTCCTTTCCACCCAAGCTCCATCACAATTAATCTTCAAAACCCCCCAAGGAGGCAATTGCTGGGCCATTTCAGGCTCACCGGAGGAGTTCCCACCCTTTATAGGCACAACCTTGCAATTGTTCAATTCTTTCACCGCTGTTACAGCATTTGTGATAATAGATTTACTGCATTGGCTATTTATGGTTGAAAACCCAATAATTTCTGGACTTCCATGTGAACCAACATAGGTATATTAGTAGAGTTTGATCCTCCTATTCTTCTTCACCACACACCTTGCTGGATTGTAGCTGCCTAATAAACCAATTTTTAAATCTACTTATACCATACATGTTTATCTTAATGCTTAAAGGGCAATTCCTCCACATCTTTTGCACGCATAGACAAAGTAATAGCAAGTGTTCGGTGGTCTCTTCTTCCTCTCCACATATGGGGCAAGTTGGTGAATTTGACAGCTTTCTCCTCCATAGCTCCCATTTAGTTGTCAATGCTCTATTTGCAACTTTCCACATAAATGCTTGTATTTTGGGGTGAACCTTACGCTCTTCTGGAGCTTGATAAGATGAGGAGGCAGTGTCTCTGGCCTGAGGTGCTTGAGCTCTTTGTGCTTGCATATGATGCCCACTTTTAATAGTATATACTCCATTTCTTGTAAACTTCCATTTGATTTCATCAACCCGAGGTGTTTCACTAAGAGGGATAGCCAGTATCTCTTAGGGTTATATCTGTTGAAAAATTAATCTGCACCTCCTCAACCTTCCATCTTCTAGTTGTCGGGTTGATAAGTTCTTGGACTAATTGTATGTGGCTTTGTTGAATGTTGGGAATAGCTTTGTGCCCAGGAATCCACACATCCTCCCAACACTTAACTTGATTGCCATCTCCTATCTGCCGTATATGTCCTTCTGTAATCAACTCCCTCCCATCTAGCAAACTATTCCAAATCCACGAGCTTGATTTCTTGGGGCACACAGTCCAAAAATATTGGTTAGGGAAGTACTTTGCCTTCAAGATTTTAGCGCACAGAACCTCTGGATTATTCATGAGCCTCCATGCTGCTTCGCTAACATTGCAACATTGGACTGCTCAAGGTCCCTAAACCCCAGCCTTTCATCCTGCTTTCTTTTAGTTATTTGATCCCACTTTGTCCAGTGAATCCCCTTTTCCCCTGTAGACTTACTCCACCAAAAACTTCTCATTCTAGCCGTAATTTCTTGACATAAAGACTTTGAAAATTTAAAGATTGACATTGCATAGTTCGAATTGCCTGTACCCCTGCTTTAATAAGAATCTCTCTCCCAGCATGATTCAACATTTTTTCTTTCCACCCAACCATCTTGCTTAGAATTGCGTCTTTTATCCATCCAAGAGTTTGCTTCTTTGATCTCCACCATTCAGTTGGCAACCCCAGATACTTTCCAGATGAGTGCAGCAATGGCATCCTCAAAAACTCAGCTAACTCAAGTTGCCTTTGCAATGGAGTATTCTTACTAAAAATAACTCCTGACTTGTTTAAACTAATCCTTTGTCATGCAGCATAGCAATACTTATGTAACTCATTCAGCAACACTTGACATTGTGACTTGCTTGCCGTAGAAAAGAAAATGGAATCTTCAGCAAAAAGTAAGTGGGAGACACATGGATCTACTCAGCTTGATCCCCTGCAAAAGCCCATCTTCCACTACCTTATTCATTAGCATGGTCAAGCTTTTAGTTATCAGAATGAACAAGTAAGGAAATAAAGGGTTCCCTTGCCTAATTCCCCTAGATGGCCCTATTTGAGTTACTTTTTCCCCATTCACCACAATATTGTACCTAACTGTAGAAACACACTGCATAACTAACTTAACCCACTTAGGGTCAAACCCCATTTGATTCATCAAAGAACTTAAAAAGTCCCACTCCACTCTATCATCAGCTTTAGTCATATCCAGTTTTAAAGCCATTTGATACCTCTTTGTTCTTATTCTTTGCCTCATAGAATGCATTTGAGCTATTATGACATTATCTTGTATCTGCCTTCCCCCCACAAATGCACTCTAATTTTGAGAAATTAGTTGGTCCATAAAAGGTTGGAGCCTGGATGCTAACAACTTAGAAATTATCTTGTATACAAAGTTGGAACAGCTAATAGGTCTAAACTCTCCAACCTCCTCAGGATTTGGCACTTTTGGGATTAGTATTACATTAGTTTCATTAAGCTCTCTTAACATAAACCCAGAGCGAAAAAAAGACAGAATTGCATCGTAAATATTCTTTCCTAATATATGTCAGTACTTCTGATAGAAAATACCTGACAATCTATCAGGTCCAGGTGCTTTCATTGCCCCCAAAATCCAACGTGTTACGATGAAACTTTAATCGTACAATGACTTTGACATTTGAAACGATGACCGACTTTGCTGGTCTATTTCAAATAATTTTTTTTAGAAAGAGATTTAGTTCAGAGATATAATTAAGGACTTAATTTATTTTAAATTCGTTTGAGTTTTGATGTTAGATTAAGTCTACTTTTAATTTATTGTAAATTAAATCTTCATATTAGGTCATCCAATTGGATACAAATGGTATTTCATTTTTTTTAAGGGTGGTGGTGCCAAGTTTTCAGTCGACAAAACAGCATTAATTTCTGCTTAAAAAGTAAGTGAAGTTGCTAAAAATGGGCATCTTCTTGGATTAATTAATTTAAGGCAAGATTTTAGTAACATTTCTTTTAATTTATTATATCTTCAATGACACCTCCTCTATTATTCGAAACATCATTGATACTCGTTCTATTATCCGAAAAATAATAATTCTTATATATGATTTGAAATGAATTGACATGAATTCGTATGTAACATCTATAAAACATGGATTGGGGAAAAAATGTTACAAGCCTAACTCCAATCACATGAAGAATTTCTGCTTAATGTTTTTTTTTTTGGCTTAAAATTCTTAATCGCGAGAACTCGCACTCATCCAATTCAACTTAGTCCAGCTGGTAAGAACTCAGGTTCTAATGGGAGGTTGAAGAAAGCCGAAACATTTACTTGAGATGTTGATCGATTCCATGGAACTACGTGTGGGGTAAGACTTCATGCTACTGGAATTCTGGGTTTGAATCTTATAATTTTTTGACACCTAATCATGCTACTGGAGAATTGAACAATTTTTAGTTGTGATAATTGAGCTGAAGTTAAACAATTTTTTAAACTCGTTTAAAAAACAAACCTAAAAAACTCAGCTCGAACTCATAAAATTTAGCTCGTTTATATGTAAAATAGTCAAGTTATTCGTACTCAGCTCAGTTTGGGCTCATCTCATTTTTTATACGAGCCGAGTTTGAATAATTTTTTAGACTCATTTAAAAAAAATAAACTCGATAAATTCGATTCAACCTCACAAAATTCAGATCGATTATCAGCTTTATCCCAAATATCCTTGATAGTTGAACAAAAAAAAAAAAAGAAACCACGGATTCAACACTTACAATAATTTAAAGCACATCATTTAAAAATTAAAACCAACTTTACAAAACGCACTAAATGAAAACAATCTATCAACGTGCCAACAAATAATGATGGACTTGAACTTTGTTTTTGAGAAGAAATGATGGATTTAGAGTAAATCAGACCACTCATTATTCATGCATTGACCAGTTTTAGTTCATTGTATCAGAATAATCTTCATAGAAACACACAGTGAAGTCCCATGGTATGGTAGACCCTCCTTCTCCTTCTCCTCCTTCTCCTCCTCCTCCTCCTCCTTCGGACAATCTCTTTTTCGCTAGGGACGGAGTCAGAATTTTATCGTAGTGGGAATAACCTATTCATAGCTGATTGAAAAATAAATTTGTCTAATTAAATTCAAGTTTAAAAATTCGTCATTAAATTTGTAACAAATGAGATAATGAACTACACATAATCAAAATATAATCCATATATTCAAACTAAAATTTCAAGAAATCAATTAAAGCAATTTAATCATAGGAAAGAAAAATAGCAATAGGGATCTCAAATAGCCAATTTGAACATGGGTTTTAACAAAAATCCAAAATAGTTGAGTGGAGACCCAAGACAAAAAAAAAAAAAAAAACTTACATAAGTCCATAAATAATACACCAAACAACCATAAATTCTACAAGAGTTAAACTAATCTTCTAATATATAAAATTTGATTTTAGATTAGTGCTAGTACTATTATAAAAAAATTTGGTTAATGGATTACATCTCTCCTTAACTTCAACATAATCTTCTAAGATTTCTTCAAATTTGATTTACACAATGGTTGAATTTAATAGGTTGATTTATTGATGAATACACCAAAGGAACTAACAAATAAACTAAATAAAAGAAAGAATATGGGTTGTCGGCTGGACACCTGGATTGGACCGGAAGTCTAGACAAAGAAGACGAAGTCTTACGAAAAAAAAAAAAGTAGGTGTGAAAAGGAGCTGTCTAAAATTAAGTTTTAAAGGTTTAAAATTATATTAATATACTCTATACTTTAAGAAAATTTTAATGGGGTAAATTCTTGAAATTTTTAAAATTATACTTAGGTCCCAAAATTTTTTATAATTTCACTGGGGTCAATTGTCAGGCGTAAAAAATGAGGTGAAACTACTAAAAGTTAGCTTTTAAAGGTTAATAATTATATTAATATACCTCATACTTTAAAAAAAAATTCAGTAGAGGCAAGTTTAAAAAATTCTTGAAATTTTTAAAATTATACCTAGATTTCAAAAAATTTTAAAATTTTAGTGTGGGCAGTTGCCCCATAATAAATCCGCCATTGTTTCTGGCATTGTAATGGTAAATGTGGACATGTCGCTGTATTAATAAGGGCAAGGCCATGGGGGTCACAGTCTTACCCATAAGCTATTTACTTTGAGCTGTTTTAGTTAGTTGTCATTTTTCAACTACTTTTTCAGTGTAAATGTGACAACTACAGGGACTTTCCTTTGGTAGTTGGAGGAGTAGTGAGGATTTAAAATAAAATAACCGACGACTTGGATATTTCGGATGTAAAAATTTGTGGAGTAACATCTCAAAATAGTATGTTTAATTTTTTTTTTTAATTTTTTTTTTTTTTTTTACTTTGACTACACACAGTCGGAATTAATATTATAATTATAACTTAAAACACGTGCGACTAAGATGATTTTACGTTACAAAAGAGAATAAGATGGTAAAAATTTATCCTCATGCGATTGTTCAAACAGTAATGTAGACGATTGTAAACTCAAACGCCCTGAGTTTAACTCTTTACAACTTCTTATGTGGTCTATTTTTAATTGAATTAAAAAAAATTAATCGAAATACGTGTAAATTAAATCAGACATTTTTAACCGTTGAAAAAAAAAAAGTAAAAATCTAGTGTGGACAAATTAATGTGAGAAACTCTAAAACCATCCGTCCAAAGTGATAGTGGTGTTGTTCGATTGGGTTGGTCACACCCAACATTGGTTAACAATTTTTCAATCTTGCTTTTTGGCTGTCATTGTACTTAAAATAAAAAAAATTCAATGCATCGTATCTGGTAAGTTGGGGGATGTCACAAGTTTGTACAGGGGTCTTAATCGAAAAGAGAGTTGAGTATTGATATATTCAAGATTTTTTGAGCTCGATAAGAATTTCAATTATTGTTTAAATGTTAATTTGACTTATAAAATTAGAATTCATTCTCACGTCTATTTCGCTGCCATTTTTGGTGGATGTCCTCCTATCACAACTTTTGACATATACGGCTTGTTAAAATAAATTATTGAAATTATAAAATAAAAGCGTATTGTGGGTAAAAAATTATAGTTTTAATGTTTTGTTCCCCTAAAAAGATGAAAGAATAATAAATGATTCTTTGATTTTATATAATAAAGTAAGAGACTCAAAACAAGTCCTTTTATTTTTATGTTATTCAACAATTTTTTTTTCAAATAAAATAAATTATTTTATTTATAATTTATTGGAATGAAAAAAAGGCCCGATTAAGTACTCACTAAGCCCGGAAAATAAAAGGTCTTTTCAAATAAAATTAAAGAAAAAAGGTCTTATTTAATTTTCTTTCTGTTGGATCTTTTGCGTCCTTATTTTACTTATAAAAATTGTACATCGTCATTTAATAAAGATATGTTAAAAAAAATGACTTTTTTAAACCTTATTCAAGGTCAATTTAAAAGTAAGACGAGAATAAATTTAAAAAACACAAACAATGATGTTCCGTTTAGTAAGAAGGATGAAAAGTAGAAAAGATGAAAAATAGGATTGATACACTTTCTATCATTCAAGGATGAAAAGTAGAAAGAATACACTTTTTCTTTTGTATTTGGTTGGATGGATGAAAAATAAAAATAACTAATTTTTTTTTTTGTACTGGCTAAGATTAGGGGTGACAATCAACTCGTTTTGTGTCAGATTCGTGTTGAATTATAAAATTATGAGTTTTTTATATTTTTTGTTTGCGTGTCAAGTTATTTTCAAGTTTATGTCGAGTTATAATCAAGTTTGTGTCATAAAATTCGTGTCGAGTTTAAATCGTGTTGAGTTGAAAATTTTTAATTATAGTCAAGATGAAAAAAATATATTTTTTTTAATTTTATTTTTTTTTAAATTTATAGTTATATTTATTTTTAAAAATATATATATATAAATACATATTTTATTATTATATTTTTATATGAAATTAATGTATACACAATATATCTATATAATAAAGTAGCTTAAAATTCAAATTTTAAAAGATAAACAAAATGATTTTTACTTTTCGCAGTTCAGATCGCTTTAAATTTTATTTTAAAATTAATCTAATAGCTAATATTAATACCCTAAATTTAATAAAAAAAAATAGAGTCTTAAGGATGTGTTTGGAGTAACTTTTTAAAAGTACTTCTAAAAATTATTTCTCATAAGTACTTTAAAAAAAAATAGTGTTTGAAATCGCCTCACCATTACCTCTACCACCACCTCCACTACCACTACCTCTACCACCGTCGTCGCCATCACCACCACCACTATCGCTGTCGCCACCACCCATGCCATCGTTGTCGCCACTATCGCTGTCGTCGCCATCACTACTGCCTCCACCTCACCACCACTACCACCATTGCCGCCACCCCCACCACTACCACTGTTGTCGCCGCCGCCACTGTCATCACTGTCTCCTACCACCGCCGCCACCGTCGCCCACCATCTCTTACCCCCACTACAATCGATGTTTAAATTCATTTATCTCTCCCCTATGTTTTGTGATTTAATTTTAGATATGAATACAAATATATTTATTATTTACTATTTTTTATTACTCTGTGCTTTTTAGGCACAGACAATAACTAATAGACAAATAAGATACATCTCAATACAAATAATTAACTTTTCATCCACTTTCCTTCCGATTTTAGAGGGATTGATTTTGGTGAGTTGGAAGGAAAGTTAATTCATTCACTTTTTCATCATTCCTATTTTCCTTCCTTACCAAATATGATATTTTATTTATCCCTCTAATTTTTCATCTTTTTAATTTTTCATCTTTCAATTTTTTTATTATTTCAAACAGAGTATGAAGCTCAAATTCAAAATCTCAGACGTTATGTAATTCATGCAACATATTATATGTGTTTGACTTCGACAGTAAATGAACTTCAAATTAGATTATATTCATTCTTTTTTTTAATATAAATATTTTTTTTTTAAAAAATAATATTAATAGAGTTAAACGAGTCAAGTCTAAGTTGAGTTTAAATAGCTCCATTTTTCCAAAAAAAAAATTCTCGTTGTCAACATATGCTGTTTTTTACATAATTTTTAGTGCCAATATTCTAAAAAAAAACACGTATACCTAATCATTCAAATTAATTAATTAATTAATATGCACTTGAAAACCGAATAAATGTACCAACAAAATTGGAAAATTTTCAAAGGTAGGGAGGAGCGTAATTAATGACTGTCTATGTCATAATTAAAATTGGAGATAGAGTGGGACCATTAAAAGCTAATAACGGTTTGGACACTACATACTACATAGGATGCGAACTCAACCACAGCAAGGCCACAACGGCTCAACTCCGACGCACAAATCTGAGAGAGAGAGAGAGAGAGACAGAGAGACAGAGCATCTGAAATTCCGAAATCCGAACACACAAAATCTGCATTTTGCATTTCTGCTCAACCCCCTCACTATCTGCTCTTTAACTTTCAGTATGTAAACCCATCTCTCTCTCTCTCTCTCTCTCTCTCTCTCGCTGCTTATGGGTGTGTGGTTTTTTTTCTGTTTTTTTTTTCCCTATGAATTATGGGTTTTCAAGAAGAATTTATTTCGTTTGACAATTTTTGATATCAGTAAGACCATACCACTGGTTTTTTTTATTTGTTAAAGCCTTTAATGGCTTTGCCGACATTGCCGTTATAAGAAAACTCTCTCCCTCTCTCCCCCTCTCTGTGAGTGTGTGTGTGTGTGTTCATGTGTTAGAGAATTCAGAGAAGTTCTTAACGAGCCTCCAACCTGCAAACGGATGAGAGAGGTCAAGAGTTTCGCTTGCCGTTGGGGGTTTCATTTCAAAATTTACTAACTTCACGGTTTGAAGTTCCAACGGCTAATTTTTTAGATGCCTCTCTCTTACACACAAATACAAAAATGCAAGTAAATACACATTATATATGTATATCTATCTGTTCATCTGGAATGCATAGAACTATCTATAAATTTTGATCATTCTTACATTTTGTTTTCAGATCTTTTTGCAGTGTTTTTGAAGACCCTACGGCAACTGTTGGGTTTACTCTGCTTGGATTCAAAGTGCCAATTTGTTAGGCTGTGAGTCTCTCTCTCTCTCTCTCTCTCTCTCTCTCTCTCTCTCTCTCTCTCTCTCTGTGTTACCATGTAATTTTTAGCTAATTTCCTAATTTGTGCTTGCTTCTCAATAACTTGATGGATGCATCATTTGCAACCTCACCTTCTTGTGTGTGTATTTGTCTTTGTTTTTTTTGGGTGCCTTTCTTTTAAGCATCTAATCTAGTTCTATTCTTAGTTCACGATTGGTAATCATATAATGTTTGCATTATACAAAAAGCTAAGGTCAGAATTCGCATAGAGATGATAGGCGCTTATTGTGGAGCTCGGTAGTCTCCCTTAAAACTGAGACATCCGGCTGTTAAGGCAGCACTCGGGATATGGGATCGTCGCAAATTAGTGAAAACCATTCCATAAGTAGTCCTGATAGACCACTTTCCAGCATAGAATACCCTTCCTTTTTAAAGAGCAAAGGAACAATTGGACTTTTACTTTTGCTTTATTATCTTTTTTCTTTTTTCATTTGGATTCTCCATAATCACTTAGCTTTTTAATGTGGGATTACTTTTGTAATTGTTGGTTGAACTTATAATTATATAGTTTTTGCAAGAACATATTTGATGTGTACATTAAAGTGACCTCTATCTTTCCACTGTGTAAAGGTCAATCAACAACAATTTTTGTTCTTAAATTTTATTATTCATTGAGGAACCTTCAAGCCTTGGTTTTGAACCTTTAAAGCTGATCTAATCAATCTGTTTATGCTTATCATCTGAAAATAGGAGTTTCTTTTGGAAGTGGGCATCTGTTTTACTGTGTCGGCTGATAAAAGCAATCTTTAGCTTATTAAAGCCAGATCTTTGGGCCCTATACTGATGTATACTGACTTTCTTAGTTTCACGCTGGCCTAATGAATGAAAGTCGGTCTTTTAGTAAGCATATATAAGTAGTTGTTTAGTGTATAAGCAATTCTTTAGTGGTCGCACCAAAAAGGTACGTACGGTGTAAGTTGGTTAAAGATGATGTTACGCTGAGTTTAGAACCAGTCTTGAAGTGAATGAATTAGAAAGAACGAAGAAATAAGAAAATGAGACGATTCTTTCTTGAACTATATCATAAACTGATATATCCCTCCACGCCATTCGAAATGAAGCATTGGGCAAAAACAAAAAAACCTTGGCTCAATTGTTATTATGGACTAAACAACAAACCTTTTTCTTAATAATGTCCCATGCTAGTAATAATTACCAAAATTCTATTAACTTTTTGTGTACTAAAGAATTTTTAAATATAGTGACAAGGAATTTTAATGAGCTTCTTTTCTACCATGAAAAGTTTGATAAAGAATGTCTTTTTTGTTAAATCAAATTCAGGCAAAAGTATAAAGAAACTATCATCATTTATTGCTAAAGATTGAACCTAAATTGGTCTGTTTGCTCTTGGCATCTGGGCTAAGGTCCAGCAATATTAACCTTTAATGAACAAAATGATGATGTTAAATCAGTCATTCTGTGGACAAGTTATTATATCAGAAGAAATTTTGGTCCACCAAAGTATGATTATTCAGCTTATTGCTTGTGTCTGTATGTTCCCGTAATTTTTCTTGAAAGCCTATTGCTGGTTCAGCATGCCTCTTGCCAGCTATTGTGAGCACCATTTTTTCTTACTACTTGTCCTCCATCATAAACAAATTTTCGGTGAAGTTGTTTTGGTATCTGTGTTTACTTTTCTTTATCGGCTTTTTTGGGCTTCTTTAATTCCTGTTCTATGTTTGTAACAAATTATTTCAGTTTTTACTTGCTGTTTTTACTTTTCCTAACACATTACACCATGATCCGTTTGATAAGCATCACAAATCTCAGATTGCTCTTCCTATGATTGAAATTAAACAGAATGAACCTATATTGAGATCATTCATTGCTACTTCCTTCAAATACAAGATGACCAATTTTTGTTTCACAGTTCTTATTTTTTTGAGCCAGGAGAGGAACAAGAACTGCTGAACTTGTGCTTAAATATTCATCTTTTGGCAATAGAGCATCCCATGGACCTTCAATCCACAGCAGTGTTCAGTTCCATTTTACTCCTACTGCCTATTCTTCCGGTAATTATTGCTGACTTGGACTCGGATAGACAGGCCCTTCTTGATTTTGCTGGTGCAGTCCCACATACTCGCAAACTCAACTGGAATTCTGCTGTCCCAGTCTGCACCTCTTGGGTAGGCGTCACTTGCAATGAGGATGAAACCAGAGTGACCGGGATCCATCTCCCTGGTGTTGGACTCTATGGCTCCATCCCAAACAACATTATTGGAAAGCTAGATGCACTCAGGGTTTTGAGCCTAAGATCTAACTACCTCAGTGGAAATCTTCCTTCTGATATTCTTTCCATCCCTTCCCTCCAATCCCTCTATCTTCAACATAATAACTTCTCTGGTGATGTTCCTCTTTCTATATCTTCTAAACTTGGTATAATGGATATCTCCTTCAATTCTTTTACTGGCAACATTCCATCCACAATTGAGAATTTGACACGGCTTGCTGTGTTAAACCTCCAGTTCAATTCATTCTCTGGAATCATCCCAGATGTCAACCTCCCAAGGCTTAAGCTTTTCAATTTGAGCCATAACTTGCTAAATGGTTCAATTCCATATTCCCTTCACAAGTTTCCAATTTCTTCATTCATGGGGAACTCTCTTTTATGTGGGCCACCTCTGAATAGTTGCTCCACAGTATCCCCTTCACCTTCTCCAGATTACTTGCCATTCCCACCTCCAGTCCCAGGAAAACATAATGCTGGCTCCTCTAAAAAACTTGGTGCAGGTGCTATCGTTGCCATTGTGCTTGGGGTTTCATCAATTCTACTTCTTCTAGTCTTGGTGATCTTGTTCCACTGTTTGAAGAAGAAAGACACTGATGCCACTGGTGTGTTGAAAGGAGGGAAGGCCTCAAATGGTGGAAGGACGAAGAAACCTGAGGACTTCGGGAGTGGGGTGCAAGAAGCTGAGAAGAACAAGTTGGCATTTTTTGAAGGATGCTCCTATAACTTTGATCTTGAGGATTTGTTAAGGGCGTCAGCTGAAGTTCTTGGGAAGGGGAGTTATGGAACTGCCTATAAGGCTATTTTGGATGAGGGGACAGCGGTGGTGGTGAAAAGGTTGAAGGAAGTAGGGGTTGGGAAGAAGGAGTTTGAACAACACATGGAGGTAATGGGAAGGATTGCACGGCACCCTAACATTGTGCCACTACGTGCTTATTACTATTCCAAGGACGAGAAGCTTCTCGTTTATGAATACATGCCAGCCGGAAGCTTGTCTGCACGCTTGCATGGTATGCTTTTCTTGAATCTCTTTTCCAATGATTTTTCCCCCTCTTCTGCCTCTCTCATACACAGGTTTATATAATTATCAGGTGATGGAAGTTTAGGAAAAGCTCAACTGGACTGGGACTCAAGAGTGAAGATTTCACTTGGAGCCGCAAGGGGGATTGCCCACATCCACTCTGAGGGTGGTGTTAAATTTAGCCATGGCAACATAAAGTCTTCTAACATCCTTCTCACCAGAGATCTTGATGGTTGTATATCTGATTTTGGCTTAATTCCTCTGATGAATTATCTGGCTATCAAATCTCGAGGAGCAGGTTACTGTTCTCCAGAGGTGATTGAAACCCGGAAAGTCTCTCAGAAATCTGATGTTTACAGCTTCGGTGTTCTCCTTCTTGAGATGCTGACCGGCAAAGCACCTCTCCAATCTTCAGGACATGATGATGCAGTTGATCTACCTAGATGGGTCCAGTCTGTGGTCCGGGAGGAATGGACAGCTGAAGTTTTTGATGTCGAGCTGATGAAGCACCAAAACGTCGAAGAAGAGTTGGTGCAGATGCTTCAGATTGCTCTTGCATGTGTGGCAAAGGTTGCAGATATGCGACCTACAATGGATGAAGTTGTTAGACTGATCGAGGAAATTCGACACTCAGAGTTGGAGAATAGACTATCCTCTGAAGACAACAGGTCCAAGGACTCCAATATGCGTACCCCATGATTGCTTTGAAGCTGTTGATTCATGGAACTGTGAGCTGAGTTTGAGAAATCATCTGATTTAGGGAGGTTTATTAAATAATAAACTGCATCTATTGCAAAGGCTTTCAACACCATGTATGCTTTTTACTCTCATCCTCAAGTAATGTCCAATTTATGGCTTTTGTAGGTTTTTAGTATCAAAATACTGATACATGAGCATTCTTTCTCTCTCTCTCTCTCTCTCCCCCACCCCCAACATCCCTCCAAAGAGGGGTTATGTTGATCATTAGGTGCCCTTAAGATCAAAACTTTTATTTTGGTAAGATCCAGATACACACACACACACACACATATATACATATATATACACATATGAGAGAGAGAGAGAGAGATGTTTTTGTGTAGTAATTGGCAGGACATAACTGAAGAGAGAGGGTATGTATTCAATTATATTTTCTAAAACTTTATTTTGAGTCTACTAATCTTTTTTTATTGGGCAAAACTAATGTCCTATTTTATACATATTAATGGGCCCTTCGAAACTGGGGGCCTAAGCGGCAACCTCAATGGCTTTGCCATTAGGCCGGCCCTGAGAACAAGCAGAGAATCAATAATTTTCTTGTCTAGAGAATTTACAGAATATTCTCGAACTAAGTTAAACTTTAACTGATTTGAGGAGCTTATAAACAAACAATAAAACAAGTGAAGAAATCTATAAACTCGATATCTACTACGACTTTCCAGTTTCCTAGAATGTCTCTTGGGATAAAATCTAGATTGGCAGACAATCCAACGTAATTGACTTCTACAAACAAAAGAAATGATGCCCGTCAATTCCTACGCCTAAACATGTTAATGTTAACACTTAACAAACCATATACTATAATGACTTCGGCAATTACACAATCAAAAACTTTGGTGAGGGGCATGATTACTATAGCGAGCCCACGTCACAAAAGAATGTGATGGGGCTATTAAACTATTGTTTTAGTACACTAGCCCCAGCCACAATACTTCAAAATTCATCAAAATTAACGCAAGCAATCTGATTGTACTATTTGAATGAAGCAGTAAAATGCAAGCAGCAGAGTCCCAAAGGAAAATATAAATACAAACACATCACATAACAGTCAAAAAAGCAATACAAAAGGACATACTGCCGACCAATTAGATGTTGTAGTTACATGTAACAATTTGGACATCCCGAATTCGAGTGACGTTACTTATACCATTTGTCTAAATGTGAGATACAAATTGTGTACATATAACTCTCTACATACCTTCAATAGCGGGATTTCCATGCGCCAGTCTGTGTTTTTTTGTGGATTAAGGCAACCCTGACCACCTGGGGGCAAAAGCTGCTCAGCCAAGAACCTCGATGTTTTTCCCGGTTTGTTTCCAGCATCTTGGTGTTAACGACATTTCAAACAAGTCGTTAGGCACAAGAGCAATTCCTAGTTTGACCAATCAATAGCTGTCGAAGTAGCAAACAAAACAGAGCATCAAGGAAACAGCTAGCCACTCAATGTACACACCTTATATATATCAACCTAAATCATTCATAGACCTCCTCATCCCACGCTCGTTATTCTCAGTCATGGCTGATAATACCCGAGCTGTCTTCTCAGCTCTCGACAATGCTAAGACTCAACTCTACCATTTTAAAGCAATTGTCATCGCCGGCATGGGATTCTTCACTGATGCTTACGATCTCTTCTGCATCAGTGCTGTCACAAAGCTTATAGGACGGCTATACTACTATGATCCATCAAAAGGCAAACCGGGAAAACTCCCAACAAATGTCAACAACGCCATAACCGGTGTGGCATTATGTGGAACACTTGCAGGGCAACTTTTCTTTGGATGGCTTGGAGACAAATTGGGGAGGAAAAAAGTTTATGGTATTACCCTTGTCACAATGGTGGGGTGTGCCATAGCTTCAGGCCTCTCATTTGGCTCCACAGCTCATAGTGTGATTGCTTGCCTATGCTTCTTCAGGTTCTAATTCAACTTAACTCAATGCGACAAAGCCACTATTAAATTACTCTTTCTCACTAATATGTCTAAACTATGTAAGTCAATTTTCTCTTGTGCTACCTCTACGTCTTCAGGTTCTGGCTGGGGTTTGGCATCGGAGGAGACTACCCGCTTTCAGCCGTGATCATGTCGGAATACGCCAACCAAAAAACCAGAGGGGCGTTCATCGCCGCCGTGTTTGCTATGCAAGGAGTGGGGATTTTGTTTGCAGGGGTTGTGGCCATGATCGTTTCTAAGGCGTTCATGGCTGCTTACCCAGCTCATAACTTCAATACAGATGCTGTTTTGTCCACTCAGCCACAAGGAGATTTTGTTTGGCGGATTGTACTGATGTTCGGAGCAGTTCCAGCGGCTTTAACCTACTACTGGCGGATGAAGATGCCGGAAACCGCTAGATACACCGCCTTGGTCGCCGGAAACCACCAGAAGGCAGCTGCGGATATGGCAAAAGTCCTCGAAAAAGACATACTTGTAGAAGAATCAAATTCTAAGCTTCCGATGGAGTCAACTTCATATGGATTATTTTCGAAAGAATTCGTTAAAAGGCACGGACGTCATCTTCTGGGAACTACTAGTACCTGGTTCTTGTTGGATATAGCTTTCTACAGTCTCCAACTTGCGCAGAAGGATATTTATCCTGCAATTGGATTCGTACATAAAGCCTCAACCATGAACGCCATTGAAGAGGTTTTCCACATCTCCAAAGCAATGTTCTTAGTCGCACTCTTCGCAACAGTCCCTGGGTACTGGTTCACTGTGTTCCTAATCGATCGAATCGGCCGGTTCGTAATCCAGCTCGGTGGATTCCTCCTAATGTCCATTTTCATGCTGGTTCTTGGAGTCAAATACGAAGCTTTCAGAGGCAAACCGTGTGCGGACACTAAGCACAAAGATTCGTTGAACGATTTTTGTGACGGTAATAAGACTTTATTCGGCCTCTTCTTTGGATTGACTCTCTTCTTCGCCAATTTTGGTCCGAATAGCACGACGTTCATTGTTCCGGCGGAGCTTTTCCCGGCTAGATTCCGATCAACCTGCCATGGTATATCAGCAGCATCTGGAAAAGCAGGAGCAATAATTGGGGCATTTTTGATACAGAATTATACTCAAAAAGCAGAAGGAATCAAACGGGCAATTATAGCACTTTCTGTGGTGAATTTGCTCGGATTCTTATTTACTTTCCTGGTGCCGGAGACGAATGGCCGGTCGCTCGAAGAAATTTCCGGCGAGGATAAGGATCTTGGTGGTGGAAATGGCGGTACGAGTGAAGCCAATGGAAATCACAAGGCACATAACAATGGAATTGAAATGGCGGCCGGGAGTGATATGGTTTAGCTTTGTTCAGTCTCAAGGGGTTGAAGTATAAATAAAACAAAGTTGATGGTATTGTATCATAAAAAAATTGTTCTAATTTATTGATTTAATAATATGATAGTGACGTGGTCTAAAAATATTATTGTGAGGAAAATTCTTAGACTTTTTTCGACACATTATTATATCGATAAATTAAATCAATTTTTTAGATTATAATACCATTACTGAAATAAAAATAATTAATGGACATCTTCGCATTTCTCTTGTATTCAATTTTCTCTTGAGTTTAAGGGGGAAAAAAATGTTGTACCTGTTGTTGCGCAGCTGAAGGGTGTCGGTACTGCCCATGATGTGTACTAATAAATACAATCCCATGTCTTGTGTTCATTTCAAACCTGTGCAATTGGAGAGAGAGAGAAGAGGACAAGGGGAGAATAAGGTATAAAATTGGCAAACACCCACCTTTTTTTTTAGTTTTACCGTTTCGATTAAATTATGTATATTTTGATTAATTTATTTTTTAATTTAGTCAAAAATAAATTATCTACGTTAAAAATAGGGTATTTATGAAGTATTTAGTTTGACCCTAAAAAGTTGTCAAATTCAAATTTATGACATTTAAATTTACAACTAGCCCTTATTATTACTTGAGTAAAAAAAAAATGCGCACCAAACCTGTAAAATTGAAGTACTCACCAAAAAAAAAATAGGAAAAAGAAATAAGAAATTGAAACCAGATTGTGGTATGAAGGGGTAGCATTGGGCCGGGCTGATCCATCCGCCAATGAGCTAGTGGCCTGACTCCTAAGTAGATGCAGGTCAACTGGTCAAAAAAACAAAATGGGGGAGAGTTTTAAAAATGTTTTTGTGAATTATAATTTTTTATAAATATTTTAAAAAAATAGTGTTTAAAATTGCCCGTTCATCATCATCGCCGCCGCCACCACCCTACCACCACAACTATGCCACCACCAACAGCCCCATCGCCACCCCCAATCCCAATTACCATCATCTCCACTACCATTATCACCTCCACCATCACCACTATCATCGTTGTCACTATCCCTACCACCATTGTCACTATCCCACCATCATCCTTACCACCACCACCCCCATCACCCAAACATTGCCTCCACGGTCATCACCATTAGCACCATCATTGTCACCGTCACTGCCACTGTCACCCCCACCACTACTATTATCACTGCCTACCACTGATCACCGTCATCCACCACCACCACCCATCACCATTATTATCTCATTATTACCATTATTTATCATCATATTACTATCACCATCATTCATCGTCAGCACCCATCACCCGTCGTCGCCCACCATTACTATCAGCCATTGTCATCGACCCCCCATTATACTTATCACAACCACCCGTCATCGCCCATCACTATCGACACCCAATATTACACACCCCCACTCCATCTACCACCATCGTCACTCACCACTACCCACACATCACACTATCACCCAAAAGTATCCGTCGTTTTTCATTAGCATCATCGTCACCGCCTACCACCACAACCCACCACCACCATCACCGTTCACCACCACTATAACTACTCACCCCTATTATAACTAGTGCTTAAAATCTTTTCTCTTTTCACTATATTTGTGATTTGATTTTAGGTGTTAATATAAATATGTTTATTATTGATATTTTTTTTATTATTTTGTGCATTCAAGCACAGGTAATAATTAGTAAAAATATAAAATTTAAATATTTGGATTTTAATAGACAAACGGGTTGGGTCATCATTTTCGCCATTCACTGTCATACGCCCCCCACTACATTTACATTCATCACCATCTATCACACTGTCGCCCAAAAGCACTTGTTGTCTCCCATTACCATCATTGTCACCGCCTACCACCACCGCCATAATCGCCCCACCACCACCATCACCATGGTTGTCGTCACCCACTACAACCATCACCGTCTTCCAGCATCACCACTATTATCGTTCACCCCCCACTATAATTGGTGCTTACAAATTTTTCTCTTTTCTCTATGTTTATAATTTGATTTTAAGTGTGAATAAAAATATATTTATTGTTGATTTTTTTAGGGTTAATTCTAAATTGCACTCCGAAAAATCATTTAAATCTCAATTTGCACCTCTAAAAATAAAAAATCTCAATTTATACCCTTAAAAATAGAAATTTGTATCAATGTGTATTCCCAAAAATAAAAAATCTCAATTTGTACATTCAAAGATAAAAATTTGTATCAATGTGCGCTTAAAACTAAATTGATAAATTATAGCTAGATCTCCTCATACTTGTCACTTAATCATTTGAACTCCTTCACATTTATAATATTACTCCTAAATCTCATGATATTTGTGCATGTGTAATACGTAACCCTTTTTTGTTGATATTTATTAATAAAATCGTTAAAAAATATGATTTTATCATAATAAAAAATTATAATTTCATATTACCCTTTATTTGTGGGTCCGATATACTTTAAAATTCAAAATCAAATTTACCATTTGAATGTCCAATAAAATGTAGATATTTTTATAATATTTTTTTATATCCAATACAATATATCACACAATGTGTAATCCTTTATTTTATTAGACACATTCAAATGGTAACGAAAAGGGGTTACGTGTTATACGTGCACAAACGTCATGAAATGTAAGAGTAATATTCTAAATGTGAATGGATCCAAATGATTAAATGACATGTATAAGGGGATTTAGGTATAATTTATCAATTTAGTTTTAGACAGCAAATTAACGACGGTTAGTTTTAGGTGCATATTGATACAAATTTCTATCTTTGAGAGGGTAAATTGATATTTTTGATCTTTGGAGGTGCAAATTAAGATTCGAACAATCTTTCGGAGTACAATTTACGATTAACTTTTTTTTTTATCACATCATGCCTTCGGGTAATAATTGGTATAAATATAAAATATAAATATTTGGATTTTAATAGACAAATGGGTTGGGCCACATACCAGTTGAAATCGAGGTGAGAGAGAAATCGCGAATCTATATTGCAGCCCATAATAGATAAACAGAAAGGTAAATAAAAAAGAATATTATTATTTGCCCTATGCAGGTCTCGAACCTGCGACCTTCGCGTTATTAGAACAACTCCGTAACCAACTGAGCTAATAGGCCAGTTGTTGAAAAACTGAAAAAATTATTTTATTGAACAATTGCACAAAAATGGCATTCTGTTTCCCCACCTTATTGGAAAATTTTCAAGTTAATCTTATTACAGTGAACGGCATTTTGCATTCAGCTCTCAAATTATCTCAGCAAAATTAACTATGAAGTAATGAAACAAGTTATAAAAAAACATTGTTTGGTCAAAAGTTTCAAGCATATTGTTTTTCCCTTGGGATATGATGGCCAAGTGTTATTATCCCGAGATCTCAAATTTGGACCTAACCATTTTGATTGACTTGGAATGCATCGGTTATAAACGAATATATATGCTACAACCCACGAAACCAAATAGCATATAGTTGTTACTCCTTTGATGTGAAACAGAAAAAAAATAATAATAATAATCTAAAATTTTGACAGTCTCCCAAAAAAAAAAAAAAATGCACATGTAAATATTGAAATCTAGAATCAACTACTAGCACTTCAAAATAATGTAACTCTTATTCACGAAGCACAACAAAATTGCAATATATATGCTGTTTCAAAAAGAAATTAAAAAAAAAAACACATGATAAAGTGGAATTTGGCACATCTACTGTTAATTTTTAATAACAAAGGTGCTGTTGATCAAAATGACATAGTTTTGATCCAAAACAATGTCATTCTATTGAATAAAATGACTGTTTTGATTTAAAATAACGTTGTCTTCATCAACAACACATCTGGTTTTTAAAAATTAATAGGATCCTCAGCCTTCTAGTTACATAGATCCAATACAAGAGGATGTAGCAGTAGTAGCCTTTACAAGCAAGCCAAAGAGCAGAAATGGGGCGGAGAAAAATGGGCTGTGATCGCTCTCCAATACATACACATTGGAGGGAGGCCACCTCTTGATCATGGCCTCTTGTTGATCTGGTTTCACTACTCTATCATACATCGTTCTGATGTAGACACGTGGCACCTTTTCTATATCTTGATCATCTCCCTCGGTGAATCTGGCGGATTGTAATGCTTGAATGGGTCCTGGTCGTAAGAGCATTACTGCCAATGTAGAATCCTGCAGGGCATATACATATATCAATCTTGGATTGGATTAGCAGGGAACCACAATACTTAATTTGGTGGCTAAAACATTGGTTTTTTTCGATTTAAATCGATGCAATGTAGGATTAATATTGCTCTGATATATGGGTAATTTCAACAAGCTAAGATATATCATAGTTTATCCTAAGTAGAGTCGTTAATCAAATTGAGCTACTCGAGTTTGACTTGTTCAGACTCGGTTCGTTTTCTAAACGAACTCAAACTTGAACAATTTTTTAGGTCGTTTAGAAAACAAGTCCTAAAAACTCAGCTGAAACTTGATAGGTTTGACTCATTTATGTATAAATACTCAAGCTCAACTTGTTTTTGGCTTGTTCAGGCTCGGCTAATTTCACAAATGAGCCGAACTTGAACTATTTTTTAGACTCAATTAAGAAACAAATTTTTTAAACTTGACTCAAACTCGGCTCGCACACGTTCCTAATTCTAAGTAGTTCGGATTCAAGATTGAAAAAGAAAGGGAAAGGATGTCAGGTAGAGTGCATTTGCCCAGGCCTCAAAAAAGAGACCAGGTGGGGAGAAAGTGGTCGTTGTATTGATAAAAGTGTACTCTTTTCTTTCTTTTCCTTGCGGATTAGCTATTCTTGTCCTTGTGGCTTGTGTTAAATTGAGAGAGATTTACCAAGTACAATCATATATTTAACATTATTTATACAAAAATATATCAATTTAAAAAGCACAAACACAAAAATTCAAACACTAGCAAGCTACCAGTATTACCTCTTGAGGACTCATATGATATAAGATTTTGCGTTGAAATTCTTTTTTGATGGCAACACTCGTTGGAGGCTGATCTGCTCCCAATCCAAATTCCATGGCATATACATCACCAAATTCAGATAAATCAGGCACTCCCTGTTCAAAAACAATGAAGAGAGAAGTTGAGTACAGTTAAGAATAGGATTCTATAAAAAGTTCACGAGACATGTGTTGTACTATAAATTTTCATGTCCCGTAAATTAGTGTTGTGATAATTTTTATTGTGCGTGTACACCGCCTAACACGCTATCTTAGGTAAATAACGTTGCATGAATACCTCAGTCAAAAAGTTTCTCCTATTAGTGTTTCCAAATGCATTGTAATTTTTTGCCCCATTTTTGTGGGTTTACCCGACCCGATCCCCGAATGTTCTGCCCAGTTGCTTTGGATCGTTTGACTGACTGGCTGGATAGGTTTGACCAAGCCCTTTGACAAAGTGGGCTTTCAATAACAAGCGGAACAATCTTATGAAAGTTAAACACCTAATTTGGAATCTAATCAGAGACTTAATTCAATATCGTCATTGAATTTATTATAAATTCTAATGTTAAATGTAGTTGAATGATCGCATTGAATTGGTCGATTTGAGATCATGTTCGCCCAAACAGCATTTGCCTAGTAAGAAGGCTTATGTCAAGCCAGTTGGCAACCATTAGAATTCGCCGTCTAATACGTTCACTATCACGATGACGCACGATGTTTCCAATGACCACCTTTGAGTGTAACGCCCCTACCCACCCCCCCACCCTCCGATAAATTCCTACCCTCTTTCTTGTTTTTACTTCTCAAGACAAGCTTCTCAATGAGCATGCATGGCGCGCAGTTCAGCAATAGCCGGGACCAGCATGGGCCATGGATACCACCAATGCCTGTACCAGAAACAAGCTACCTCACCAAACTTGTTACAGTCCTCTTTTTAATAAACGGAGAATCGTTCTAATCATACGTGTTGTTATAATACAAACCTCGAATATATGTTGTTATCTCAACAGTTTGAGTTCTAGTCTGTCTTGTTTCCATATATCAAATGTGAGTGATTTCCAGATATTGTAATTGTAAATCTAAATAGCAAGTGATTGAGTGGATTGCTCATTGTGCAAAATTTTAAAAAAATTATACCTCAAAGGTTTGAATTCTTTTTTTTTTTTCAACGATCAAGGTGTCTGGATCAACTTACACATACTTTAACTAATTATCTTCTCATTCAAATCAAAAATAGGTCATCCAAACCAGAATTAAAATTTATAAGAATTTATCCCTCATAACATGACATCAACGAGTTGTCAAAATTTGAATTAATAATGTATGAATTCTAGTATCGGGGTGGGTAGCTCCCACCTCAAATGATATTTTCAGTGATGCAAATCAGTTTTCCTATTAGTAACAAGAGTTGATATAATAACTTACTTCTTTCACAGCTTGCTCATCTACGAATCCCGCTTTAAGCATGGTTGCTGCAACATAGACTGCTAGGCTAATTTTGTGGGCAAACTTGTGAGTTGCTGCAGTCACACTTAGTCCTCCAGCACTGTGTCCTACCAAAATCACCTGCACTAACATTAATAAGGTACAAGATTAAATCCGTATATATGTTCACGTTGCTGAAGATATGGAAAACTCTGTGATTGACTTTTCTCATTTCATATCTCCGACGCATTTGTGCGTGCGGGAGGAGGGAGAGGGAGAGGGAGAGGGAGAGAGAGAGAACCTGTTCATGATCGGGTAAGGCTGACATGAAGTCCATGAGAGGCTTATTGTAGTCTTCAAACTTAAGAATTGTGTCGGGGTCAGATCGATCGATGCCGGCACCTTTGAGGTCAAGACAGGAGACTCTGTAGCCAGAATTCTCCATGAGGCACCTGATTTTGTACCAGCACCAGCTTCCCCCACTGATTCCATGTATGAGCACAAAGTGTGGCTTCAAGCTCACTGTCTTCAGCATCTTCTCCACAACCTCCTCTTTCATGGCTTCTTCACTCTTTATCAACATCCTCTCTCTCTCTCTCTATCCTTCTCTCTCAGGGACATTTGTCATTTATAGTTGGAAGGGCCTTTTACTTTGTCAGGTTGGAATAGTATTGGGTGTCATAATTTATCTAGTATTGGTTGTTGTCCTCTATGAGTTATGATCACATGAGCTCAGTACCCAGAGAGTGAACCACAAAATTTTCTGGTTGGCACTTTATTATTTGTTAGAGAAACCATCAAGACAGCTAGGGCTTCATTTCAATGAATGCATCAACGTCCATACTTGAAGTCCACAGTTTCAAATGGTGGACCACAGCTCTTCTGATTATCATAAGGCTCCATTATTTATTTGTGAATGCTCAGACCCACTTGCGTGTGCAACATTCAAATATATTTTGCCTTCAAGCACAGCTGTTAAATTTGGTTATTATTTTTTTAATTTCTTTGCTACAGGAAGTATCTAATCAACATCGAAGAGTCATGCTAATATACCTATGAGTAATGTTATTGGAATCTTATTTATTGATCTAATTTATTGATTTAATTAATTATAATTTTTAGATTAACTGTAGGACCCATCAAACATTAAAACTTGATATTGATCTAATGATTCTATTGAAACCACATCATTATGTCAGTAAATTAGATCACATTTTTATATTCAAATAATATAACTCTATACCTATTTTAAATCACGTAAACGGGCTTGTGTCATGTTATAGTTTATTCAACCTACCTGCAATTGTAACTTATTCAAAATCCTGTATTGTATAAATAATATATGGTCAAATTTATATAGGTCTATTTTATTTACATTTTTTTACGAGTAAAGTATAATGTGGACGGCATAACCCCGTAATACAAGGAATATTAACCGTTTGATTTATATACCTCTAAAATACTTAGATGGCCTTTTGGCTAACATCAAGTGCAAATCACCCACTTGTATAAATATTTATTTATGAAGGCCTATTACATACATGTATACTCATTACTTGGCAGGCATTATCGAAGATGGATTAGAGATTTTTGACATTGAATATAGTGCCAAGACTTTGAATGTGTTTGCTTACCAATTAGAATAATTATTTTTAAAAACACTATGGTCGGCTTTGGATATTGATTTGTTTTTTTTTTTTTTTTTGTGATTAAAATACATTATTTGAGCTAGCTATTTCCCCTTGTCTTTGCATTACGGTTATATGTCATAAATAATTCTACAACTTGTTGGATTTTTTTCGCAACACATTCGGTAAAGATAAGGACAATATATATACACATAAAATCATATAATTCTCACATTAAGATAAAGAATGGTTAATTACATTAATGTCTACCTAGTTTTTGACGATTTTAAAGAGACCTTTGTAATCTCTAATATTATACTAGCTCTCCTTGTTTATATTTATTTACCACCGGAGCTAGCAAAGACAAGAGAATTACTATATTATACTTACTAGATAAGCGAATACTAAATACCGTCCTTGTATAATCTCTCCTTCATGTTTCTCTTTCACACACAATCACAAGTATGCGAACACACCATACATAGTCGCACACCACCATTATTTGTCTTCTCCCCCCTAGAGACCCCATATCCTTTGAAATTAGCCTAACCAAAAACCTCCAAAATCCCCCCCCCCCCCCCAAAAAAAAAAAATTAAAAACAATTGGCTTATCTAACTTCATACACATATGCATGAGTGTGCGCATATAGGTCTCAATTTATCGGCATGCTTCATTTATTATTGTAGGTTTTAGTTGTCCTAGGTTGCAATGGTGGCAATATTTTTTGTAGGAACAAGTTATAGGTACATTTGGGGGTTAATAAGATGTTTGATTTTCACTTGTCTGGGTTAGGTTTTGAGGGAAACAAGGACTGGAAGTTTCATAGAAGTAAGCAAGACGAGAACGCTTTATTTCGTAAACAAGGCTTGTGCTACTTGGGGGGGGGGGGGGGTGGTGGAGATTGGGGTTTCAATTTAGGGATATAATGCAAGGAGGGAGATGGGTGTTGCTTTGAGAGAGATTCATGCACATCTATAATTTCCCCTAAAAGCAATCTATTCACCCTTCCCAACCTATGACTTTGACCAAATGGAAATTTTGTTTTTTAAATGAGTATACAAGAAGGTCAAACCAATAAATTAATGCAAATAGAAGCGAGCAAAGTTTGCATTAAGGAGTTTACTATGATACCATATCTCCATTTATCCCTTGGACTTGACTATAACACTGTTGAAAAAATTTTGGTACCATATTTATAAAATTTACTATTTTAAATAATATTTTATAATTTTTACCATTTTTTTTTATTAATTTATCACTTTTGTGAGTGTTTATCATATTTGTAAATATTTTTATACCAGTGTTGTGATAAGTATTTTTACTATTTTTTTGGGTACTATAACAACGGAAATAGTACTCGCAAATGTTATAAAAGATGATGCATAAATTGAGTTTGTACACCACCAGTCAGATAAGTAATAATAAGTGCATTAATTAAGAGGTAAGAGATAGAGACAAAAATAAGATAAGATTTATAGTGGTTTGGTTAATATGATCTACGTCCATTTTGAATGATTAGGGTTATCGAATACTTTATTATTTCAAGTAAGTAAAGAGAGTAGAGAGTTACAAGCTAAAAGAGATAGTAGAGAGTTATGCTCGATTGATTGGCATCTGCCCCCAAATGTTGATAGGAATTACAATTTATAGTTGTCTCTTAATAGATTAGGAGCGACTTAATAGTAACTAAGTGATTATTCTAGTGGAGCTGACGACCTCTTCTCAATGGGCGAGGGAGTTATGCTGCTCTCCATGAAATTCGGTCAAAGGATGAGGTGGGTGTTAACTTTTTCAAGGTGACAAGAATGAGGTTCTTGGATGACCCTTGCATGCTCTCCTGTTGATGTAGGTCCTCAAACCTAATGAGTTTTACCGAGCATAGACTATTTTGAGCGTTGGATCTCTTAAAGTTGAGCTTTTAATTTAAATTGCACTTACATTGTGAGTTAGACCCTTGGGCTTGACAATATTACTTTTGTGATCAAATCCTTATTACTTTTGTAAATTGTTTTATCACTGTTGTGGTACTCTAAAAAATAATAAAAATAGTTATTAAAGACACACAAATGTAATAAAAATATTTACAAATGGGTAATTTTTTTGTACCGAATAAAAATAATTATCACAAATATAATAAAAAAATTCACAATAATAATAAAAATATCTATAAAAATAATAAATTTTTTAATTACAAAATAATTCATAAAAGTTATAAAAATATCTATTAAAGTTACAGTACGGAAATTATTTTTTTCCGTACCATAGTTAAGTCGGGGGCTGTGTGGTCTTGCAATGACAAACATGCCATGCCCTTGATTAATCCATTATGATCTGTCATTTTACATAAATGTTGGAGACAGTACGGAACTTTTTAAAAAAAAAGTGGTGAAAAAGCCAGGCTAATTTACCTTGAAAGGTGAGCCTAATGATATGGCATCGTACATTTAATAATCAGCAGCAGGGACAAACATGTGGGAGGCTGGGTTGGGGGGTTTGTGCATAGCTTGCTCTTAGCTAAGCATTAAAAAGTAGTAAAATGCAAGCTTTAATTTCTTTTACGTAATACAGTGACTCAAGTTTAGTTTTCTCTTTGCTACAGTTTATACTTTATTAAGGTCAATTCTTCCTATAGCTGGCAGAGGTATTTCTCTATGTACTTTTCTCTGGTTGACTTAGGCATGTCACACAACTATATTTACTTTCTTTTGGATATATCAATCAAAATAGAACAACATGTTCCCCTAGTTGTGTTAAGCAAGATTCCCTCTCAATCTTGTCATTTGCTTCTATAAAAAAAAAAAAAAAACCTAACATTTTGCATAATGCTGCGTTTCTCAAATCTTTTACTAAATTTTCATGTGAAATGAAACAAGATATATTCATAATTCTTTGATGATTAGTGGCAATTCACTTTTCTATGTATCTATATCAGTTTGGTATGAAAATGTGATAGGTATTTTGACTAGTGTAACTTTGTTTTGTAGCATTTTGTCGTTATAATAGAGTAGTTAAAGCATAAAATGTCAATGAAGCAAACAATAATATAGAAACAAACATACACGTCTCTATATGGATGTATAGATGATATTAAGCAATCTGCCGAGAAGTAAATTTGGAAAAAAAGGGTTCAAGGTTGATTTTAGTCTTGTTATGTCGGACTGTTGATTGGTCAACCAATAGTATTGGCCAATTTGCTCGAAGATTGGACGGGCCACGGGCCACGGGCTACTTATTGAGTCAGCCCTTGGCCCTAAATATTCTTTAGCAAATTGGGCATTGGGTTTTACCGAGACAAATTGTTAATATACTAAACGTCTTATAGACATGATTACCCGTATAAAATGAGAATTAGGTAGTTAAGTAAGTTTAACTACCCCGTTATCGAGGGTATATATTAGCAAGGAATAAACCGAATACCATTTGAGCTTAGAAAAGATAATAAGAAGGTTGCTGTTGTTGATAAGTTGTGATGTGGATGTGGTCTAGGCATTGTCTGCTCTCACTAAGAAGCTGACAAGCATTATATGCCAAGCAACATCTTATCTTCGCATTGGAAATTAGAGTCACCATCAAGTACAATTGCATGCAGCTGGCATAAATAATCATTATTTTCGTTTTGTTTTTCAGTTGACAAAATGATTCAAGGAAAAGACATTTTCTATAATACATTTTCTCTTAATTTTACTTAATGACAAATCATTCATTGTGTATAAGCGAGGTTCCAACCAATAAATGATGGATCTCTTTAAATCATCGAAGCCTTTTATGACTCGGTATGACCTAGTAGTCTCACGTGACTGGCGCTTTCAAAGAAGAAACTTAAGTTTTAGTTTGATGACCTAGAGTCTTTAGTAAGATGATTTAGCCTTTTGATGATTAGAGTAAGGGTTGCAAGTGAGCATAGTGTACTGTTCTGTTATAATCGCGAGTCTGTTAATTATTGTTATATCAATGATGTAATTCTATTAAATGAATTAGATAACTAATAAAGGCACCTGTATATGATGTCAGTTTTGTTGAATGGAAGCCAGGCTAGCCAGCAATGAACCAGAAGTTGAATGGACCCCTCTATCAAATCAAGTTAGGCCAGCAACAAAATCTCAAGCTTTTATTTACGAAGAAGGTGGGATTTTTTATTTTTTTAATCTACTTAGATATATACTATTAGAATGAAATATCAAATAAAAAGTACTCCGAATAGTGTGTTCAACTTCCTAAAAAAGCCACATGATACTTATGCTCATTGATATTGGGAGATGATCATTGGTTCTCCAAAAACGAGGACGTACAAAATCAGGTTATGTTTGGTTATCATTTCAAAAATAATTTTTGTTTTCAAAGTTTTAAATATATCCAAAACTTATTTGTTTATCATTTTTGTTTACTAAATTTTGAGAAAAAAATTAGATTTGAGTCAAAGAAATAGAAAACAAGTGTAGCTTGTTTTCTAAAATTTTTTTGAAAATTTTGGAAACAATGAGAGCAATATATATATATATATATTATTTATTTTTAGATTGACAAATTCATAAAAAAAAATTCAATAAACCAAACTTTAATATATATATATATATATATATATATATATATTTTTTTTATATTTTTTTATTAATGTTTGAATTACTGTTCAAATATATATTTAGGCTATCCAAACAGGTTTTACTATTTTCTGTATTGTAAAATTGTTTTTGAAATCATCTAACCAAACACGTTTTTTATCTCAAAAAATATCAAAGCCACTTTCTTAAAACTTTTTCAAAAACTATTTTCGGATACTATTTTTTGAAACGCAAATCAAACAGGCCCTCAATTTTTACCTACGACTGACATTTGAGTCCAATTAGTAACGCTCGATTAAGGTTTGGTTCGAATATGACTTAATTTGAGTTTAACTTGAATTTTAAATAAATTATATTTGAACAATTTTTTACACTCGTTTAGAAAATGAGTTTAAAAGTTTCAACTCGAGTTCGTAAAATTCGGCTCGTGTATAAATAAAATATTCAAGCTATGCGGACTTGATTCGAGTTCAGCTTACTTTGAATTTGGCTTGAGCTCAACTCATTTTTTAAGCGAGCGGAAGTTAAACAATTTTTTAAGTTCATTTAGAAAAACGAACTCGACAAAGTTGACTAAAGCTTGTAAAGCTCGGCACGATTGTCAATTCTATTCCTATTTATAGTAATGGTATGTTTGATAGGGTGGATAAAAAAATGGAATGATAAAAAATAAGAGTGATACACTTTCCATTCTTCAAGGGAAAAATCCTTGATTCACCCCTTTATGTTTGGTAAGAGAGATGAAAAATAGAAAAGATTGACTTTTTTTGTTGTGTTTGATAAGATGGAAAAAATATATTTTTTAAAATTTTTATATATTAAATGATATATAGAGAAACAATATACATTTTAACACACATAATTAATTTTTCATTCACTTTTCACTTAATTTCAGAAGGATTGATTTTAGTGAATTGAAAGGAAAGTTAATCTATCAAGTTTTTCATTCTTCTTGTTTTCTTTTCTCGTGGTTGACATAATCTTAAATGCTCTATTTGGTATGATGAAAAAATAGAAGGATGAAAAGTTGAAAGGAAAGAAAGTTTGAGGGATAAATAAAATATCATGTATTGGTAAGGAAAGATGAAAAGTGGATGAATTAATTTTTCTTCCAACTCATCAAAATCAATCCCTCCAAAATCGAAAGAAAAGTGGATAAAAAGTTAATTATTTGTGTTAAGATGTATCTTATTTGTCTATATATCTTTTGATATATACATATATTATATATACATTAATTTTATATAAAAATACAATGATAAAATATGTATTTATTAAAATAAATTAAAATAAATTTTAAAATAATAAAAATAAAAATTTTTTTAAAAATATTTTTCTTATCTTAACTATGAGTGAAATTTTTTGATTCAACACGGTGACACGAATCGAACTCAACACGAATTTTATGACATAAACTTGATTATAATTTGACACGAATTTGAAAATGACTTGAAATGAGAACAAGAAATATAAAATGTTCATATTCAATTCAATCAGTCAAGCTCAAAATTGACACCATCAACTCGCAATTTGACATGACACAATTATTTAAATGAGTTGAGTTAGATTTGACTAATGTTTGACACAAACCCGTAATGACTCAATACAAATCTAACACACGATTCGATTATCACTCTTAATCTTAGCCAGCACAAAAAAAATATAGTCATTTTTATTTTTTATTCATTCAACAAAACACAAAGGAAAAAAAGTGTATCATTCATATTTTTTTCTTTAAAGGATAGAAAGTGTATCCCTCCTATTTTCAATCATTTCTACTAAACGGAGCAGAAGAGTGTCAAGTGTAGCCAATTCAACTAACTTAGTTAGTTAAAATTGATGATGAAAAAATTGGTTTGCGCATCACTGTTAATTAAGTAATATAAAATGCAATAAAGTAGAGAGAACGAGAGAGAGAGAATAAAGTTTATAGTGATTTGGTCAAAATGACCTATGTCCACTTTGAATGACAAGAGTTGTTGGTATTTTATTAACTCTGGTGTGAAGAGAGAGCAAAGAGTTACAGGCTTTGAGAGAGAGAGGAGAGAATTATGTTCAAATGAGTGAGATACCCCCCATGTGTTAGTGGACTTACAATTTATAGTGACTTAGTGTAGTAATTGAATAGATAGTCTGGTGGTCATAATGGGTTAGAGCAGTTTAATAATCATAAAGGATTGAACTGATTTTAACAATAATTCAATAGCTTGACGACCTTTTATCTCCTCAACAGGTAAGAAAGTTATGATCTTCTCCAAAAGACTTAGTCAAAGGATGAGGCTTCTAGACGCTCTCCTTGGTGGCATAGCTCCTTGGACCCTTACTCCAAGGTGGTAGAGAAAGCTTTTGGATGACTTTTACTCCAGGGTGGTAGAGGAGGTTCTCTAGGGTGGTAGAGAAGCCTCTTGGATGGCCCTTTCACTAAAGTGGTAGAAGAGACTCTTGGATGACCTTGCATGCTCTCCTACTGATGTTGATGAACTTGTCTGGGTTAACCACATTGAGCTAGATTTGTTGGATCTCTTGGAGATGGACTATAACCTCGGACCGAGCTTATAATTTAAGCTAGGCCCCTTTGACTTGGCCCATCAAAAATATGCTAGAACTTGTGACACACTTGATGTGAGAGCAATATATTTTGCAAAACTAATTTTTTTTCGTTTCAATTTCATCTCGGACAAAATATTACGGTTGCAAACCACAAAATTTATGTCATTAGTCAAAAGGAGTGTTCATGTTAGGGGATTAATGTTGTTCTATAACAAAAGGTACAATCTGGTGATGAGTGGATGCATCAAGACACCAACAAGAGTTTGTCTCCCACTTGTGTATGGTATGGATGATCATCCAGACTCTTTCAGAAATGGATTAAACTACCACAATTAATCAGAATTGGACTCATGACTTAGTATTTAACATCGGAAATTAATATGCGTTAGAAGTCGAAAAAATTATCTTACTAGAAAAAGATTATTTGCTGAAAAAATCAGCAATATTGTATGCATACATTTGACAAACAAAAAATGCAACCCATTATTGAGGGGTATAAGATGATTAGTTATCTTTTAGGGCCATCGCATGCTGAAAAGTTTATTTCCATTTGGGTACACATCTTTGTTTAGTTATCTTTTAAGGCCCTTTGTGGCTGTGGGGATACAAATAATGTAGCATACATACCCCATACTGTGTTTCTTTCTATGGAGATTAGTGGTCCGGCCACGTTTGGTTGTCTCTTTGAGTGCGTGACAGTACTTTCATAGTTGCATCGCTTGAATGTCCATTCACAAGACAAAGAAAAACACGTGTTAGATTAATGAAATATATGGAGAGGTTAGTTTCAAAATTAATTATTTGTCAGAAGAATATTTGCTTATTTTGAAGCACACAATTAGCTGGTGATTTCATGCTAGAAAACATAAGTATAAAGTTAATACTAGGATAAAAAATATGGAGAGATAGATCATTTCAATAGAGATGTTATTACTATTCAAACAATAATTATTAATGGATTTTTGGTACAATGATATCCTTTATTTTGTGAAAGATTTGTCTTCTTGAGGTCAAACGTTTTTTGAGGTCACGGGTTCAGGTTTCTTGAGCGAAAAAATGTGATTGGTTAATAGGATGGATCTCAGTTATTTGGACGAATCGCATTCAAGTCTCGTATGCGGATTTGAATTTTCACTGAAACACAATTAACTAGTGTATGAGTTGAAACACACCTGGAATTTACCCTCGATTTTACCCAAGCTCATGAGTTAGCGCAACGTAAGCACGTTTACTTGTCGGTAACAAGATAGAGATTTCTCCTGTTATTAAAAAAAAAGAAGTTAATCAGTAAAATTTTCAAAAGATTGGAATGATTGTTAGAGAGGTCGGTCTTAGCATAAAAGTGAGATTATTATATTATGATTTGGAGGGAATAGACTTGAGTTACAAATAAATCTCTATATTACAGGAATAAGATTATATACATCTAATCTTCTCTAAATTCTGTAATGGTGAAACAGTGTTTTAAAACTCGGCCCAGCCCGGCGGGTCAACCCGGTGACCCGGTCCCCTAACCGGGCCGATTCTAATAAAAAATCATTTGTGTACAGAACCCAGCATAAACTCGTTGAACCGGCCAAAACCCGATGAACCAGTGCGAATCGGACGAATTTATTAGAACCGACCGATTTAAGTTGATTTCTAAAATCTGACATTTTTTCCCCTTTTGTATTTTTTCCCTTTTGTTTGTTCATTTGTTGCCCTAACTAAATTGATCCCACCACTTCCAAACTAGAGTCGCACACCACATCGCCTCTCCACCACCAACTGAATCGACTAACCACCACCATCTACTGACCACCACGGCACCACCAACCGACTGACCACCAGAGTAGTAGCGACTGACCAGTGAGTTAGTCACCACCGCCTCGTCTCCTCTAGAGCAGCGATTGACCACTATCAACAGCGATCAGCATCCAGTTCCTTCTCTCTCTCTCTCTCTCTCCAATCCAGTGACTCCATTGCAGTGACTCCATTAACTGTAAGTCCTTTGAGTTCCTTTTGACCCACTTCTATATATATGGTTTATGGTTGGTGTTTGGGGCTTTTTGTGCAGAATCTTTGTTTGTTTTAACACATATTTCTTGGAAATATAGTGAAAATGAAATGGGTTTTGGTGCAATTGGAACTCAAGTTTGATTTGGGTTTTGTTATGTTGAAAACCTGTTTGAGATGTGTATTTACTTGTGGATTGTGATATGATCAAATAAACACTGACAATTTGTTTGATGATCAAATATACACTGGTAATTTGTTTGAAGATATGATCAAATATACACAGGCAATTTAATTTGTTTGATGATATATATTGTGATATGATCAAATATACTTGTGAATTTTTCTTTACTTAACTTTATATGTTTGATATTATTTTTATAATATTGAGATTTTTTAGTCTATTTATAATTGTTTTTTAATTTTTTATTATATTATCGGTTCGACCAGTGACCTATTGATCCGATTCCTTCACCGGATTGATGTCCGACCCGGGTTTTAAAACATTGTGGTGAAAGATTCATACATTGAGTATGCCCATTGGTGTTGGGCTTCCTTAATCACAAGTACGCTTCATCTTCATGTAATTTGAACGATTCTCGGTTTGAAAAAGGGTCCTTTGGAAGTTGGTATACCAAATTAGACATAATTGTAAAAAAAAATATAGAACAAAATATTTTGAAAAAAAGTGCACAACTGAAATATAAATACGTAACTGCCCATTTTGTAAAATTTTATTTCCTAAAAATTGTAACAATAAATTTATCTTAAACGTTAAACTTTATGATCATTTAATTTAAAGTCTTTAATGCACCTTTATTCAAGCATATTTTTTTTGGAAAGTGATTTTGTTTTCAAATTATACTTATCCATTAAATATCTCCTAATTTTATGAGAGAACTTTAATTTTTCGTTTATTTTAGGATATATCACTTTGTTTGAATTTCAATATTTGTTAATTATTTTTTTATATAATTTGAAATATAAAATTATTTACACTGTAACAAAAACGTAACAAATTTATTAAGCAATAGTGTAACAAAGACAGTGTAACAGTACACTGTAACAAAAATAGTGTTAAGTGATTTTGTGCATATGGTAACAACTCCAAAATAGATATGAACTGTTTTGAATGAAATTATATGAAAATATATGTTTGACAAAATGTAATAATATAATATTTTGTGTAAATGTCTTATTACACTGTTACTATTACACTATTATGGAATTCGGATATTAATATAATTTGAAAACAAAATTATTTTTCAAAAAAAAATACGCATGGATCAAGGTGCATTAAATATAATTTGAAAACAAAACTATTTTTCAAAAAAAATACGTATGAATCAAGGGAGGACATAAAAATACAGAATATAAAAATTCTTTTATAAAATTAGGAGATGTTTAATGCACAACTTTTCAAATAAAATACGCATTGATCAAGGGAGGATATAAAAGTAAGAAGAAAATATGAAAATTTCAAATAATGTACTTAGAAACAAATAAGTATCAAAATTAAGAATTTTTTTATCTTACATGTTTCTTATGCACTTTTTTATAACTAGTAATGCACACGTGCGTTGCACGTGAAAAAATTTAGATCATAAAATTTAGATTATATTTTTTAGAAATACGAGGTGTATGAAGTTCACGAAGCAAAAAACTATTAATATATGCATTAAATGACTTCTTGAATCCAATAAGAATTTATGGCATTACAATATAAGACCAAGAAAACTCCTAAAATATAATTTACTAATCTAAAACAATTCCACCACCATATGAATATTAGAAGATTAATTTAACAGGTGAAGCTCTTCATTCCATGAAAAGTATCTTTTTTGGGTGTTCATTATCACTTTGATAGAAACAACAATTCAATTGAACACAAATTAATTTTAGTTCCAATTATAAAAACTGTTGTAAGGTAAATAGAACATTTATACAATAGTCATACCCAAATAGATGGAAAACAAAGTAAAGATAATATCATACCAGCAGTAGTCATGTTCTAACAAAGAAAAAAAAAGCTCAAAGGTTTACAACACCAAGCACCGTCAACCTTGCAGAGATAACTATGTTAATGAAGTTACTGGAGAAATATATGTCTATCTTTCTATATCTGCATATATATATTTCTAATAAAGTTGTTCAAAATATTTTGGAAGTCTAATAGGTATGAAAGAAAGAAAAATATATGGGTTTAACTCTTTACTCTTCTAATCTTTAATTATATAATAATGAATAATGAATTTTTGATGATTATGTTTACATCCTAAAAAATAGTAATTTTTTTCACATCATATTAGAATTTTAGTTGAGATAACTTTTAAAAGTCATAAAGATAAATTTTATTTAACTAATATATAGTGATAAAATTTATATAACAACAAAAAATTTGGAAGTCATAGAGATAAAATTTATCTATCTAATATTTTGTAGGCATAATTATCTTTAGTGTAAAAATTAGGGGTAAAATAAGAAATCAAAAGTTTCCTATATCTACCTATATATATTTTCTAATAAAGTTGTTTAAAATATTTTGGAAGTCTAATGGGTATGAAAGAAAAAAAAAATATGGGTTTAGCTCTTTACTCTTCTAATCTTTTAATATATAACAATGAATAATGAATTTTCGATGGTTATGTTTATATCCTAAAAATTAGCAATTTTTTTTCACATCATATTATAATTATAGTTGAGATAAATTTTGAAAGTCATAGACATAAATTTTAACTAACTAATATATACTGATAAAATTTATATAACAGCAAAAAATTTGAAAGTAATAGAGTTAAAGTTTATCTAGCTAAAAACAACAATTTTTTTTCACATCATATTAGAATTCTAGTTGAGATAAATTTTGAAAGTAATAGAAATAAATTTTATCTAACTAATATATAGTGATAAAATTTATATAGCAACAAAAAATTTGGAAGTTATAGAGATAAAGTTTATTTAACTATTATTTTGTGGGCATAATTGTCTTTAGTGTAATAATTAAGGGTAAAATAGAAAATCAAAAATTTTTCCCAGATGCCAATATTTATAAGTAATATAGATTAATTTCGATTTGATATTCCCTCGTCCAATTTCCCCTTGAAAAATGTTACATGTTTAATGGACTTGGCGACTAGAAATACGGGCTTGGTGACTAGAACCAGCCCATACTATATAGATAGTTGTTGTGTATCATAAATGATCGGTGTGTGAGTGAGTGTGCATGTGCGTGGGGCCACTAAGCATCAATGCTTTTTTTGACTATTTCTGTTTTAAAACCCCTCTAGTATTTATCCCGCCAAAATTTGTTGAGCTATTATTTCGGTGCCCAGGGCAGTTTGTATTTTTTTGCGTAAGGTGACCTGGGCAAGTAAATGTGGGGTCTAACGCCTTGTGGGGTCTTCTTTGGGCGCGATTATCGATAATTGAGTTTACGAAGATACCCTTAAACAGATGTTCAGTAAATGTTGCCTGTTGCATACCCTATTTACTGATTTTAATTTTTTTTTTTGATTCACGTCAAGTTTGTATAGGAATTGATGAAATAGTCCATTTTACTACGAGACATGAAGAATTGATAAAATAATTTTCAACATTTAAACGAGAATAGTAATACGTTGTATGGTGGTGATGCGCACATTTTAAGATTTTATTAAGTTATTTTGATCATTTTGTCTGCACAAAATTCATAGTGAAATTATTTAAAGTAAAAACTTATTATGTAAATCTGGATCCAAATATAAAAAGTTTAGTTTTCAACGGAATAGCTAATGATGTTTCGTTTGAATAGAAAATACTTGACAATAATGGTGATTCAATTTGTTGAGATGAACCTAAACTAAGTTTGATCTAATTGATCACTCTTCATACTCACAACTAGGAGAATAGTGAGCCAGTTTGATCTAATTGATCACTCTTCATACTCACAACTAGGAGAATAGTGAGTCAATCCTTGGGCGAAGAGAACACTGATAATTTTAAAAGTAGTTTAAGTGATAACAATGACAAATTATAAATTTAGAGATGTCACGAGTTTGAATTTTGATAATCTCTTCGGGGCAAGATATGAGGGATAAATTTCTCATAAATATCTTATTCCCGACGTGAATGGTTAACATTACATTTGACCGAACCAAGTAATGAATTAGTCAATATGCACGTAAACTAATTCGAATACCCTGTCCGCTACAAAAAAAAACAAACATTAATCAATTATTGCATATAAAAAAAAATATTTAGGTAAAAAATTCAAAAGGATTTGAAAACCAGCCTATGAAAAGGGTAAATAGTTCATAAAATAACTTTGAACCAAAGAGGCGGGAACATATTGGCCCAAAATGGGAAATTTCACAGGTCGGCGTCTCGCTGTCAAGTCTCTTGTGAGGTCATAGTGTTCTCTTTCTCTCGGTCTTTTCTTCTTGTGTTCAAAAGCAAGATCTACGCTCCTCTCCTCTCCTCTCCTCTCTCTCTCGGCAACCCTTTCTTCCTCAATTATCCATTCGTTTCTCAAGCTTCTTGATCCGGCGGCTTGCATTCTGATTATAGAGGTCGGTTCACTGGGCTTTATATTCTTCAGTCTTGTTACTTTCTTTACTGCTATGGAATAATTGTTCTTTGTTGTTCATAATTTCAGCTTCAAATTAGGTGTCGTAGTTTATCTGAAGGCTTTTAACCCGAAATCTGGTGTTATTTTTTTGGACATTTCTGCCATTTTCTCAGAATTTAGGTATTATTGTTGCGATCATGGGTGTGTCATCAGCTTGACTGTATTTCGCATCAATCAACTTTTTGGGTGTTTCTTTGCTCTGTGTCGTTTACAGGAAGCATCACAGCACCAAAAAGTACCTTTTCATTATCGTACATTCGATCAATATATTTTTTTTATTTTATAATTTTATTATTTTTCAATCTATGAGCGTAGATCATTCAATTCAAAATTGATGGTCGAGATTAATAGAGGGACGGTGACGTCGGTACCATACACTTGCCCACACAACACATTTTGATTTTTTTTTTATGGAGTCTAGTTTGTATATGTGATCCGGATGATGACTCGACCTGAAGTAATGTGTGGTTTTTAATGGAAAATTTTCTGAGGCTTAGTCCATGAGCGCTACGGCTTTTGGGCCCGTTATACAGCCCAGTGCGTAGGACATATAAACCCTGTTGTTTTGGTGATTAGGGTTTGTTGTGGATTGTACAGCCGCTCTCTGTAATTCAACTCTCTCAATAGTGAAATCCCTGCAGTTTCGTGGACGTAGGCAAATTGCCGAACCACGTAAAATCTGTGTCTTGTTCTTTCTTGTTTCTTATTGCTTTATATTCTTGATTTGTTCTTCGATTGTGTGCGTTTGTTAATGAATTTAAATCAAGTGTTAAATCCCAACAACACACATCTCATCCTAATGTGCTAAACACTGAATTGGTATTATTTGAACGAAGTGGATGCTGCTCTGAAAATTAAACTCTAAAGAGTAGATGTTTACATCATTGTCTCTGAGCATAGAAGCTGTTATGGATTTCTTTTTGAATTTTGGTTTAGGATATTCCTTTTTTCCTCAAGTTTTATTTTCCAATTTTTTGCTCTTCAAATCCCTACATAATAGTTGGACGATGGGCAGAAAAAACACCTAGTAATGGTGGATGGTTAGTTGTAGCAGAGCATATAGTCGGAACTTGGTTAACAGGCTAAGCTAGTTCAGTGTTTTACTATGCAGACACCAGGGTTTCATGACGGCAGTGTAAATGACCAAACAAGAAAAAATTGAGTTGTAACTATTTTGTGAAATATTAGAAGAGAGATTCTAAAATTTTCAATTTACAATTGGCATATGCCTATAGGCTTTAGCTTCTATCTTGGTGTTTTGCTTATATATGAATTGATGGAGTTTCCCAGGTAAAATTATGTGGTGTATGTTTAGTGTTGGATAATTGCTATTTCGGCAGTAGTAGCATGACGTGCAGATCGTAGCAAGAGATAGAGGTAGGCTAAAACAATTTTGAATGAAATAGTAAAAAATGGTGATGGTTTACAAAAAAAAATATAACCTTTGATAGAAGAATAAAGATTTATGTAGCTAACCTATATAGTTGGGATAAAAGTTTTGTTGAGGTGAGGTGAGTTAAATTGAGGTGAGTGGTGTATATGTTATTTAGAACTCTAGAAACTAACCTCCAAGTTTAAAACTATTGGGATAAGCAGGATTACGGTAGGAAGTTATTTTTCTGTTATTTTGGTTATTAATCACTTGTTGTGCATTAGAGCTTAATATATTCAAACCCTATTTCTTTCCTCCGGTCACAGGATTACCTCTTTATTGGATTATTTCTAGGTTCTGGATTTTTTGCATTGTTCTCCTAGTAGAATTTTCAAATTTTCAACCAATGTTGGCTGACCCACAATTATTGAATGAATCCTTATTGCACATTTTGATATTACTTGTATGCTCATTAAATTAAGTCTTGAGCTTTGACATTTTTATATTTCAGGACGCCTTGATGCTGAATATGGAGACTATTGAGCCAAAGTCACATTCATGGTGGTGGGACAGCCATATTAGCAATGAAAATTTTGAATGGCTTTCTAAAAATCGTCAAGGTGGGTAGCAAAGTTGTAATTCACATCATTTATGGTTTCTTTCAGTTACCCTTATGGTTTCTAACTGGCCATTACTCGCCATTTAACTGGCCATTTATGTTTGATGGTCCTAATGGCCTTTCGAGTACTCTTAACATACGCTTTGGTTGAACACTAAACATTCATGCTTGAATTGCCTATTAAAGAACTCTTAATTGGTAAATCTCTGTGACAAGTAATTGCTAGAATATTGTGTACATGCAGGGGCGGATCAGAGGGTCAAAGATATCAAACAACTGCTAAATTTGATTGTAGATGGAAGTTCTTCTGAGATTAACCCTGAGGTTTATTACCAGAAAAAGCCAGAGTTGATTGCACATGTTGAGGAGTTTTATTGCATGCACCATCTGCTGGCTAAGCGCTATGACGATTTGATTGGAGAATTACGCAATAACACTGCATCCCTGCTACAAACGCAGCATAAAGGGATTTCTGATTCTGGCTCTTATCAAGTTTCTCCATTGCGAACCCCAGATCAGAAGCACAAATCTGAACCAGCTATTGAGTCTGAGTTATATGTAAGCTCTGGTGGGGGTAGTTCTGATATTTCTTTAAAGGGAGGTTATGAAACTTCATCATCATCATCTGACTCAGATTCAGAATCTTTTGAATCCCTTTTGAACAAAAACTCATTTCCTTTGGTGAAAGATGACAGCAAAGGGCAGCGCCAAAAATTACTAGAGACTGGCAAGGAGGAGAATGTCTGGGTGGCCAAGCAAGAAAAGGCAGATGAGACATTGGAAGTAGGAGGAGATAGGGATCCTGAAAAATTGCTTAAAAGCATCACCGAGTATAATGAGGAACTCAGGGAAGCAAAGGAAAAGGTTCAGTCTTCCGAAGAAGAGATTGTCAGGTTGAAGAGTGAGCTCCAGAAGAACGAACCAGGTATCGTTCTTATGGGTGATTTAATGGCTCAACCTGAATCAGCACAATGTGATATCCAAATGAAAGGGGCTGATCTTGATGTGGAGAGAAGAATGGTGTTGGAACTACAAAAACAGGTATCTGCATTGAAAAATCAGGTTCTGGACTCTAATGGCATAATTAAGACATTGCAGAAAGAGTTGGAGATCACTAGAGAGAAACATAAGGGTGCAGAGGAACCTGATCTCTCAAACAAAAAAATTGATTGTGCTCATCAATTACAAGATCAGCTTGAGTCAGCCCAGAAAGTTGTATCATTGTTGGAGGCCAAGCTTGTTTCAGAGGAAAGTATTGTTCTGCAACTGAAAGGGCAGATAAAAAGGTATGTGGTTGATGTGTCTGACCGCGATACTGAGATCAGGGAATTGAAAGCTGCATTCTGTGATGCCCAACAAAATTTCTCTCTGGAGAAATCTCAACTCCAATCTGATATTGCTAGTTTGTCAGAACAACAAAACCTCCTTTGGACGAGCATTGAAGAATGGAAACTGCGATGCAAATCATTAGAAAACGAGACTAGTCGATTTGAAGCTGAAAAGAAGGAGACAAAAAGTTTGCATGAAGCCGAACAGATGAGTTGGCAATGTGATATTGAAAGGTTAAAGACCGAAGTAAATGAGAGAAGTGAACAAAAGGAAGTTTTGTGTAAAAAACTTGACATGCTAAAGTTGGAATACAATATGCTAATGGCAGAGAAAGATGGGGTAAGTGCTATGGCAAACACCCTCAGTGCAGAGTTGTGTTGTCGGAACGATCAAATTCGAGAAATGGGGCATCAACTGAGTCAGATGCACTTGCAACATGAGGCAAATAAGGCGGTGCTTGGTACAATTGAAGGTGCTCGAGAACGTACAAACGCACTATATTTGAGAGCCGAGGAGCTAGAGAAAGAGGTGGATAAGCAGAGAGTTGAAATCTCCGAAAGAACCGAAGAGAAAAGGGAGGCTATACGGCAGCTATGTTTCTCCCTGGAACATTACAGAAGCCGCTATCGAGAACTTTGTCAGGCATATAATGAGCTTAAGCGATATGCAGGTTTGGGTTTGTAAGTTGAATGAGTTTTGGTTTGCCTTAGAAGTTCATGTCATGTTTGCAAGTTGATTATATCTTTTACTTTTCTGGATCTTATGTCGTTGCATTTTAGCTCGTGATTGCTTCAGATGGTTAAGTCAATGCTTCTGATCTTTATCTGCATGCTGCTGTAAGCCCTGGATCTACATCCCAAAATGTACCTATAACTTTTTGTGCTTAAATTGCTTAATTGGGGCTCCTCTTTCTAGTTGTTTTTAAAGGCTTCACATCCACTGTAATGACTGTCATTTTTGTCTCACAAGCTAATTTTGTTGGAATAAATTAATAAGTTTTTTCTTTTTCAAAATGGTTCCATCTTTCATCTTTTTTCTAAGAGGTATTTAATGTTTTGGATTATTTTATACCATGTACATGTGGAGGAATTCTTCGTAAGATATGACAGTTGAACTTTGAAACTTGAATTGAAGTTTGATTTTTAAAAAAGTTGCAACCCAATTGAGCAGTCCAAGCCATTGTGTTCTTTCCTCCCCAACAGCATTATTTCTACTGCTAATTTGTTTCCACCGCTTGGATAGCCACTGCCTATATAAAGGGTGGTAAAGGGTGTTCTGCGGTAATTGAAAGGAAAAACTCACGGAAACTTATTAGCCTTTGGTTTTCATTTGAGGAAAAATTGAAAGAAACTTTTAGCCTCTCATTTTTTGTTTGTTGTTCACAAAATAGTTTGGTTTTGTTCTTTTCTACGTTCTTAAGTATTTTAATTATATTAATTTTCGGGTAACTCGATTAGAGTTTGATTCATCCCTACTCTTCAATGTAAGTGAATTTTGAAGAGTTTTTATTTTTGAATCTGGGTTGAATCTTGCAGTTGTTGTAGTTTATTAATATCTTCGTGTAAGGAGGTTCAGTCGCTTTAGGACACGTTTCGATGTGCCTAATAGACTCTCAAATGCTAAATTTTTTATATTTTTTTTTCATTGTTTTCTATTGTGTTCAATTGCATTTGTTTAATTATTAGTTTTTAATTTGATACATGTATCAATAGTTATATTATATGCATCCATAATATATAATTTGTTATTGTCAAAACTAGTTTATCAAGTTAGGCTTGGTTTATTCATTTAATATTGCTAAGTTGGTAATCACTTTGATTTTTTTTTTGTTCTTACAAATTTTGTGACAACTTTTACAAACCACAAAATAGTGTCACCTGGTATGTTAAATTCATTTCAAATTTTCTCCTCTGACCCATTTCAAGGAATCTGAGATGTGCTAGGGATGATGTTTTTCATTTATAGTTTGAGTCATTTTTCTTTGTCGGACTTGACTGCCGTGTTCAAAAATAAATGTGGTACCGTACTATCAAAATTTAATGGGTATTTTTATTTTTATAAATATTTTTATCAATATTGTGATAATTATTCTCACCACTTTTTTTTTGTACAAAAAAAATTATTACCTTTATGAGTATTTTTATCATTATTGTGATAATTATTTATATCATTTTTTTTTAGTTTTATAACAATGGTAAAAATATATATAAATATCATAAATATTAGTATAATACTAATTTATTTTTCTTTTGTTATCATAGACAACTCCTTTGTGAAACTGCATTTTTATTTGACCGGTCGAAGTCAATTTTCTAGAATGATATACAATTAAAATTGCCACCAGAGTCAGTGGGGTCCACGTGCATATTTTTCACTCCAAAGCAAAAGAACTATTAATATCATAACATTGAAAGTAATGGCCACGAATGGCAACTAAAATACTGTTAACTTCGTTAACAACTAGGTGGTAAATCTGTGTTTGAAGTAATGAATTCGAGGGGAGAGAGAAATTCAATATAAATGATTTTGACAGAAATGTTGGTGGCCATCAAATAAATTTATTTAAAATGGTCAAATGAACTTATTATAGTCTGTCTTATTTTATATTATAAATTATATATATAGATTGAAAACTTAATAAGACTAGTCATATTGAAAAATGATCCGAATTGTTAATTTTAAATTAAACATAATTATTGATTATAAGGTAATAAAATAATAATAAATATATAAAATTACACATGACAAGATTTCATCGGCTAAATAGGGAAGATGTGATATAAAAAAAATATTTTGTTTTCGTAACTCTATTTTGAAACAGTGAGATCTCATATAATGTATTTTTAAAATTTTTTTTAACAAATTATATATAATTCATTCAAGTGAGATATTTATAATATAAAATAGGATAAATTTCAATAAGTTCATCTAACGGTCTCAAATAAATTCATCTAATAGTCACTAATATCCCTCTCAAGAATTTATAATTAAAACAAATTAAAGAAATTTTTTTTAAAATTAATCAGTTAATTTACATTGCACCGTATCTTTAAGCATAGTTAACTCTAATATTGTATAAAATTGAAATTTTTATTTTTAATAATAAATAATTTGTCAAAAAAAATTAACAAAAAAATATGTTAGGAGGGAATTTTGGAGACATAATAGACAGCAGCAGTTCTTTAATTTGGCAGTTTGACCAAGCACTTGTCCACAGACTGCAAAGTTCAAGTACGTCAGGGTAACGAAAGCATTTAGTCATAAAATCAGCCAAGTGGCCAATCTTTGTTGTTCCGCCACGTCATAAGCTTCCCAAACAGTTTCTGGGCGGCAGGATCGCATTTAATCTCCACCGGTTCGGACATTGATGGCTGAAGCGCCTATCCTCACCAAAAGTGGTCCCCACTTCCACGAATTTTTCAGCTCTTGTTGCCTGGACAAGAAACCGCCACTTGGCATGTACAGCTGGCAGGCACCTCCCTTTGCTCCACGCCGATCGACCATGACGAAAGTTTTTATTGTATAAATATATAATTTTTGTGATTCATTTTATAAGTTTACAATGTTTTTCTTTTCATCATAGTTGTTAATCAGAATCAACGCATGGAGAAAGAAATTTTATAGGCTTTTAAAGGATGAAATACCAAATTTAATACATGAAAAATGTATATCACATCTGAGACGCGACATTCAATTACAAAAGTTTGTCAAATTTAAAAAATTTTATTTGGCCAAACTATTGTCTCAACCCGAGAAGTTAATTAATATTACTTTTTTACACAAATGTGGTATTAATATATTAGTTTGTTAAATTGACATACAAGAAGATTATATTATAGGTTTGAATCTCATTTTTTTCGGCATGAAAATGAAAGGGGCATACAAAATTACGTGAAAGGAAAAAACGTCTTGGTAAAGTCCGGTCTCCCAAAGACAAAATAGCAGGAGTACTACTTAATCTCTAGGAAAAAAAACTCATTTTTTGGATCGGGACTGACAAATTCTCCTACTAATTTGGCTTATTTGAGCCAATTTGATTATTTCAAGAGGTGAATACTTACCAAAAACAACTATTAATTTATCATGTCTCGTCCTTCCAACTTTTCCTTGGACATCATTTTCGACGGTCAAACACAAAAGAATTAGGTTTAAAATCTCCATCTCTTTCCAAAAAAAAATTGATTATTATACACTATTCAATGATTGCAATGACGGTTAAAAATTAGAATATTAATATTTTTTTTCCCAAATTCATTAAAAAAAAAAGTGTAAATCACTAAATCTCATAAATTCTCCTTGAATTATGACCTTTATTTTAAATTATTCTTTGAACTTTCAATTACCCTAATTTGTGCTTTAAACTATATAATTCATTTTAATCAACTTATTTCGTTAAAATTAATCATTAAATAAGATATATTTAACGGTTAATCTTGATAAAATTTATTTCATTTAATAGTTAACCTTAATAAAATTATCTCATTTATTAATTAATCTTAATAAAAATAATTAAATAAAATAAATTACATAGTTTAAAAAATAAATTAAAATAATTAAAAATCACAAGTACTTTAAAATAAAATTCATAATTCAAAAGATATTTATGATATAAATATTTACCCAAAAACCAAATTTACAGTTGGCTTAGTAAGAAAGGAAAATGAGAGGAAAGATATTTTTTTCCATTGTTTGGTATGGAGGGAAAATGAGAGGGAATGAAAAATGGAAGAAAAATACTTTTTCTGGAGCCCACCAAATTTTTTTCCCCCAAAAATGGAGGGAAATGGGCTTTTTTTGTGAATTGACTATTTTACCCATCACTTTCTTGGTTGAGCCCACTTTTGTATATGTAATAGAAAAATTAATAATAAAATGTACATAATGAAAAAAATATATATAATTAAATTTTATTCAATAAATAATACAATAGAATATTAATTTTTTTTTGTAAAATTTGAAATATTTATTATTTCATATTTAATTAAAGTATTTTTGGTATAAGTATAATATTTTAAATTTAAAAATGGTCTAAATATTATATACTTATAAACTTTAGGGGATTTAAATATTATATATTTATAAAAAAAATCATGCGTGTTGGTTTATTTTCTTTAATCTTATTCATGTAATTAGATGTGAGGGTATAATGGTGACTTTGATAGATATTTTTCCTTTCCATCCAATATCAAACAAATGAAAATGCATTTCTTCAATTTTCCATCTATCATACCAAACATAATGAGGAAAAATATATTCCTTCAAATTTTTTATCATTCTAACTTTTTATTCTTCTTTCCATCTTTCTAATTTTTCATTATTCCTATCAAACGGACCCTTAATCTTGATAGAATTTATTTCATTTAATAATTAACCTTAATAAAATTATCTCATTTATCAATTAATCTTAATAAAAATAATCAAATAAAATAAATTACATAGTTTAAAAAATAAATTAAAATAATTAAAAATCACGAATACTTTAAAATAAAAGTCATAATTCAAAAAATATTTATGATATAAATATTTACCAAAAAACCAAATTTACAGTTGACTTAGCAATATATGGTCCAGCCATAACACAACAATGGTCTTCCCACTATGTTGGCAACATGGTCTTGCCACCGTGTATGGCTAGAGCAATTTATACCATCTCTCGACTAATTCCACCTTATTTTCTTGTTCTTCATTCCGTGTTTCGTTTTCTCACACTGGCAGGGAGATTTGTCAGTTCAGTCAGATAACGATTTCACAGTTGGGGATTTCGTTTAGAAGCTTCTTAAACACGTTAAAGACGACCTTTTAGCACACACAGATGTGGAGAGGAGAAGAAGAAAAAGGTGGATCATAGACTTTTCGTTTAACGACAAGAGTGTCTCGAATTGCTTCGTCTCTCTCTTTCCTGCTAGGTTCGTCATTCCTCCTATCTTTTATATTTGCTGTATCATTAGTAATCTTTGATCTTTCACTTCGGATCTTTGCAATTGCAAGTTGAAAAGGTATCTTTCTTTGTCTTTCCATTAATTAGACAGATACAGTGAGCTGCAATTTGATTAAATTAAGTTCTTTTTATCGTTTGCAAGTTATTTGTCAAGAATTTCTCATATATATACTAGGATTTCAATTGATTTCTCTCCTTGACCATTGCTTCAAGGTTTTTTTTTTAAGAATCTCTTATGTGTTAATTTTCTTTTAAAGGAAAGAAATCTTGGTCCTTTGTGTGTATTTTTATTTCTGATCTTCGATCCATTTATTGTTAAACTTACTGGGTCTTCAATTAACATTTTACTTGTAGAATTTCAACCAAATTTTTGGCAGATGCTTGGTTTGTGTGTGTGTGTGTGCTTTTTTTTTTTTTATCTTTTATTTAGGCTTTATATGTAGATATTTCTAGTTTTAATCTATAGTTTCAATTTTCTATTTTGCAACCTTTAGTTTCAATTTTCTTGGTTGGTCTTTGTAAGTTGCCTCTCTTGTGTACCAATTCAGTTTGAAATTTGGTCCATTGGTTGGAGATGATGTTCAATTTTCATGATAGATTTGATGATCAAAACTTAGATTCCAAAATTGCATAAAATCTGTAATAATTGTTCAATTTCGGTTTTGTCTTTACATAATTTAAATTGTAGAGTTGCATCTCTCTTGGACTTGTTTGGCACTTTATGCTGGCTTTTGATATTTGAAGGAACTGTTCAATGAATGCACTCTTCTTTGCATGGCTCTCGTGTGAAGTTACCAAAATTATGCGGGAATTGAATAAAATCTATGTAGAAGTATTGTCAATGCATATTTATTGGGACATCTATATTTGGCTCTGTATGATAGATAAAGCAATATCGTTTCCCAGGATTGGGCAAGTGTTTATATCAGTTTGTATGCAAGCCCCTTCCAAAATGCATCATTATAACTCCAAGCTTTTGTATGGTTCCTATGCTGAAACACTTTCTTAGTTACCAAATGTCTTCTGCACTCCCGTTTGCCTTTCTAGTTGTAGGCAGCTTAGCTGATGTATAACAGCCAACATTGGGATGCCAGGACATGAAAAACGATTGTTTTCAGAATAAATTCTTTGGCTTAGAGATATATATTTGAAAATAAAGCAAAACTTTCCTGGAATGATGAGAAATCAGATCAAAGGGATCAATACATAGTTACCATGAATGCGCTTCTCGAGATTGTATCATATTTAATGAAAGAGATATATGTGACTTCATTGTTAAAGTTTGACTGCATTGCTGCTGTGCTATTATATGCTTCGTTTCTCAACTTGGTTGGCAAGTTTAATTTTTGGCTTGGTTTTAATTTTCCTTAAAAGTTGCCCTGCTTGTTTATATAGGGTTCTTCGGCGTTATTATGTGCTGCTTGAATTCTACCCTGCACAAATGAGGCATCTTTTTGTTTGTTATCATTTTATTTTTTTATTCAGATCATTTTCTGTTGATTATGTGGCATGATTTCTTATTTCATTTTGTCCTTCATAATCTCCTAAAAAATGGATCCAGTCAAGACTATCCAATTTGGCGGTGACTTTAAGTGATGAAACGAACCCATGAGTACCATTCCCTTTCTCTCTCCCCTTCCATCTATGTAGCTCCTTTAAATGTTTGAGAAGAGTTGTATATTCCTATGGTTCAGCAATGGTGTCATATGGTTCAACATATAGATTGATCATTAAAGTTTGAAAATTTCAAGTATAAGGGACATTAAAATTTTGAATTAAACCTTTTCAAAAAATTTCTACCACAAACCCATTTTAAGTGAAATGGTTTATCAGGTTTTATTATTTGTGGACAGTTGTATGTTATGTGGGTCACAAAGGTGGTCTTCACGAAGAGATATGTGTAAATTATCTTTACCATCTTATGCTTACGGTCCATCATTTGATTTGATCACTATCATTTCTTCATTGTACAATAAGAAGTGAATTTGTTTCGTGTGCTTTATCCCTAGTTTTTCTAACTGATATGTATGTATATATACATGTATATATTATTTATTGAAATGTATATGTATATCAGGTGGTGGGAGCCTTTTAATTCTTCAACATGGGTGTTATTCATGTTTGCTATCAGATACTTGGTGGTTTGAGCCCAAGCATCAGTTAGTTGCAGGTAGATAATTGGTGGGTCATGATGAATACTAAAGTTCGACTGGTCAGATGTCCTAGATGCCAGAAGGTTCTTCCAGAGATGGCAGAGGTTCCGGTTTACAAGTGTGGAGGATGTGGCGCGATCCTACAAGGTAATGCATTCTTTGAAATTCTAATAACCACGAAAGCATGGTCTCTCACTATATTACCCCTGGGAGGGTGCAGGACCAGTTATTGGGTGCAGTAATTAAGGGGTTGAGGGGGAGAGGGGTCGAGATGTTTTCACCCTAGGATACTTCTAACACTGAAAGCCCTAGGCTTATGATGATCTTACCTCTCAAATTATCATGATCTTGTAAGTCAACAGACATTGATCTCTGGATTCTCAACTGCTTAGGCAACCATGACCTCTTGTGAATCATGGTAGGTAATGTTTTAAGAAGAGAAGTTTGGGACACAAGCAATACTTGGCCTGAATGTATTTTTTTTTGTTATAAATTATTATTCTGTTGCACATATCCTTCTTGTACTGCTATTTTAGGTTTGAGCATTTTATAGACCCAGAGTTAGAACTACGGTCCCTTGATTTCAGTTTGTCCGTCTTTCTCTGACAGTAGCTGTTTATTTCTATTAAAGGTTTTCTTCTAATATTGTCTTTGAATACAGCTAAAAAACGGAGAAATGAAACCAGAGAGACAGGATCACAGTTGCATGAAGCAGGCCATACCCCGAAAAATGAACTGGATCGTGTTTCTGAAGAGAAAGAAGCTAGCAGATCAAATGGACAAACCACTCTTCCTTCCACGGGAGAATATTCACCAGATGAAACCAGTGAGACAAATCAATATAAATTTGAAGATTTCAAAAGGGAGCAACCAGGAGTTAGGAACTTTTCCAATGAACTTTCTAGCTCATCTGAGCTTATTTGTAAGAATAAAGAGTTGTTAAGAGAAGATGGAGTACATATGGACATGGATGAAGATAAATGTCCCTTGGATCAATTCAATTCAATAGATCAAAATAAATCTGGAGACTGCAATGGAGAGCGACCTGGAGGAAGAAGCTCTCCCTACTTAGTTCCTGGATCAACTGAGCTTAAGTATTTTGAGAATGGGGAGTCATCCCCAGAATCCATAGCACATACAGAATTGGATGAAGATGAATGTGGTTTGGACCAATGCAGCAGAATGCATCAAAATGAAGGAGATTGTATTGGGGAGAGGACTGGCGGCATACAATTTTATAGTGAAGTCCCTTCATCAACCGAGCTTAATCATCAGGAATTGTCATCAACAGGAGTAGGAGTACAAGCAGAAGTGGATGAAAGTAAATATTTTTTGGATCATAATAATGGACATCATCTAAATAAATGTAAACATTGCAATGGGGAGGAGCCAGGAAATATGAATGGTTCCAAGGAACTTTCTTCATCTTCTGAGATTGTGTGCTCTTCATCTTCTGAGATTTTGTGCAATAAGACAGAAGGGCAATCTAGAGGGGCTGACATGGCTGTGGATGGAGCAGGTGTAGAAGTGGAAGTTTGTTCATCTGCGGAGTTTACCTGTCATGAGATAGAAGAGCAATCTGTGGCTGACATGGCTGTAGGTGGAACAGAAGTTGAGATGGATGAGGATTTTAAGAGTCGTTTCATCTTTAGAAGCTCAAGTGCAGAAAACTTTCTGTCTGCAAGGTCAAGGTACTCAATCTCTACTGCTCAAAGGGCATTGGATGCCAGCATTTCATCAGATGATCTTACTTCTCCTCCCAAAAAGGACTTGGAGCTATCTCAGGAAAGCACTCTCCAGGGTTTCAACCGAGTAAGCTCTGTAGACACATTGGAAGGTCTACCACTTGTCAACCCCATCTCTGAGGTTAGTGCTAAACTTATAGATATGTATAGATCTCCAACATGCAGAAGCTATTATGCTTATGATGGTAGTGTGTCTTCTTTTGATGGAACTGACGATCAAGTCCCTGACCGACATCTTTACATATCTAAGAGGAATCCTAAGGAGGCAGACTTTGTCAGCACTAATGGATTGCTCAGGCGAAATGAATATAGGGTGAATGATGCAATGGATAGTGAGTTAGAAGTGCAACATGCCTCATCAATTACGTCAGGGAAGAAGCATCATGCCATGAAAGGCACCCAGTGGCGTCAAGATGAGTTGCCGCTACCCACAGGACAGAGCCAACCATTTAGAGGGAGGAGGAGATTGGAAACAGATGAGCATCTATCTAGCATGCCTTTCTATTCAACGGGTTCCCCATCCGGCCACGGAAGTGGCAGCCCATTATGGCACGGGCACAAGGAATTCCAAAACCATTCTAACTATCATTCACCTGACAAACCTGGGTACCCTGAACCAGACAAAATGGAGCTGCTGAGAATGGTTTATGAACTCAAAGATCAGCTCGACAAAACAAATGTTACAAAAACAAAGGCATATAGAAGGTTCCCTGATGAAATTAATAGGATGGAGAAGCAGATTCCCTCGTACTACAATCACTTGGCGTCAGAGGGGGGAATATATCATGAGTTAAACTATCCTGGGTATCCTGGAAGATACATGCAAGGTAAAAACTTGGCAGAACGGTGTCAAATCTCACGAATGGCTTTCTTGGGGGAGGCGACACACCAAATTGATTGCTCCTGTCTACATTGCTGTCCCCAAGACTGGCATTCAGTGCCTCCACATGCCATTTGCTGTCAAAAAGAGCATACATCTCACCTCAGCCATAATTGTTACAATCCCTACTATTCTCATCCCTCAAGTCCCCTGCATTATATTGGCTCTGAGTTTTCTTTGTCAAGCCATGATATAATGTCCGACAATCAGCAGCATATAGATCGTGAGGTGAAAATGTTGTATCAGAGGGAGAAACACCATTCGATGAAGCGACATTTCCGGCCCATTGCAGGTGGAGCTCCTGTGATTGCTTGTTACCATTGCTTGGAACTGCTGCAGCTTCCTGCAGATTATCTGATCTCCAGACGGAGATGCCATCGGCTGAGGTGCAACGCTTGTTCAGAGGTATTAATATTTTCTCTTGAAAATAGAACTCATCTAGTTCCATACAATCCTGGAGCTATAGCCCCTCCACCCAGTGAGATTGATGACTATAGTGATGCTATCAACAAGAGGAATGTGGCCTCCGCATCTGGTGCCAATGGTCGTCCACATGCTGAACCTGTCTCATGCTCTGATGACTTTGGACAATCTTTCTGTAAAAGTTGTTCTACTGAAGAGGATCCTTCCTCCCTACTTTCTCCATTTCACGCCCTTGAAAGGAATTCTAATGATAAAAATATGTCATCTGGTATTTCTTTCGATCCCAAGGAAGACAGAAAGAAGAAGTCTGCCCCGTCCAGTATGTCCAGCCGGGGGAAATCATCCTTTGAAATTGAGGAACTGCAAACCACAGGTTCTCCACTTCATCAGCTTATGGGATATTCTTCCCTGAGTCAAGTGATAGAAAGATGAGCGGCTCATATGTCCATGGAAAAAACTAAGGTCCTGGAAGTGATGACTATTATTTTTTTTTTATTTTTATTTTTTTCTGGTGTGGGTTTGTTGGGGTATCTATAAATACCTAAACTCTAATGAAGCAAATTTTTTGGAATCGTTATGGCATTGAGACTGTAGAGGAATTTAAGAGATCATGGAATTGCTGATAATTTTAGCTCATGAAGTTTGAGAACAAAGAAGTCCTATCAAAGCCTGAACTTCTGGGATATGAAATTGAATCACCAGGGAATTAAAGTGTTTAGCTTATTTCTGAAGAAGAGCTACTTCTATTTCTTAATGAGGCTGGACTTTGCATGGTGGTAAATTTGTTTCAGTACACAGTTCTTCGCAAGCGAGGGTAAGACTACATGCATGACCTTCGCTCCGAATGGCAGGAACTTCATACACTGTCCTGTCCTTTTTAGTAAGTTCCCTTCATTTGTTCTTCATATAATGTACAGTTCATATATCATTGAAGCCATGGCACTAGGTTGTTTAGCAGAGGAGGAGCGAAAGTGTCCTTTTTTTTTTTCTGTTTCTGGCTGTGATAAAAAGGGTAGAGTCGGGCGACCAAATGTAGAAGCCCTTCAAAAGTTGATTATTGTATAGATATCCACCAGAGAGGAGTCCTATTTGGTTTGTTTATTTGTATTATTATAGTTGATTATACATACTGAATTATATGTACTCTTTTTGTTTACTCCGGTTTTTGTTGAAATGCCTACTGCAATTAAATCCTAAGAAGTTGAAGGCATAGCCGAGCCTTGACATAATGGTAAGGTTGTTCCATTGTGACGGAGGTTACGGGTTCGAGTTACGGAAATAGTGTTTCTGTTTATAGAGGTAAAGTTGCGTATATCTAACTATCGTCAGACTCCGCAATAGCGAGAGTCACGTATACTGGGTACGTATTTTTTTTTAGGTTGAAGGCATAACCATGCTTGATTACTGTGTATCTCCATGAGTGTGTCCATAGTTGCATCGCTTGCATCGGGATGAGAATACTTGAGAGATTATTATCTTGAAGTTCCAAAATTCATCATTTGCCCAAAGAATATTTGCTTATTTTGAAGCACACAGTTAGCTGGTGATTTGATGCTAGAGAACATAAAGTCTGAACTCACTACTAGGATGCGATCCAAAATATGGAGAGAGAGAGAGAGAGAGATTATTTGATTTATTTCAATAGATATTAGTATTCAAACAATAATTAAACAGTAAAGTCTTAAAAAGATCGGATTGACTTTTAATTTTTAAAGAGGACAATCTTGATGTATGTAACAGTAAAATTATTTTATTGTAATCTCAAAGTTACAAGTTCAAGTTACGAAAATAATATCTGATTACAAGAATAAAATTGTGTATATTTAATTTTCTCCCAATCTCATAATAACAAAATTCTCGTATTCTGAGTATGCCCAGCCCATCGGTACATCCCTTCTTTAATCAGAATTACGCTTTATCTCTGCGTGAAATGAATAATTTTCGTTCTGGAAAAATGCCACAGGTTTAATGGGCTTGGAGACAGGAAACATGGGCTTGGGTTTCTGAGCCCAATCCAGACAATAGATAGTATTGTGTCCCATAAATGACTGGTGCATGTGGCCACTAAGCAATAACATTTTTAGGATTAATTACAAAATAATCTCTTTAACTCTGGGAAGTTTTCCATTCACCCATTCAGGTTTTAATTTCAACAAATAACTCTCTTTAAATTTAAATATTTTGTAATTAACTCCAACAGTTAATTTTAAATTATAAAAAATAGTTTATGTTAAATATGAGAAATTCATGTCATCTATATTTTGTTAAAAAAAACACAATTGGCCCTAAAAAAGAGTGTGTGCATGTGCGAATGTTGGTGTTGGGTAGACTATAGAGGTAGAGGTAGAGATGGAGGTGGAGGTGGAGGTGTAGGTTGAGGAGAAAGTGAAAGGCAAACATGATATTATGCAGCATGCCCGACTCAACAATAGAGCTAAAAAAGCATGAGCTTTAGGCCCCGCACATAAAAAATGCCTCAAACTCATTATAACTTAACATAACAAAAATATAGAATTTAGAATTTAGGTCTAGAATTGTAGTCTACCTCACATATACACATTTATTAAAAGACATAAAAAGTGTTAACACCAATAAAAAATTGTAATAAGCATCTCTCTTTATCTTTCTTCCACAAGTAAAAATAAATTAAACACATTTTTTACTTCTCTTAAACTCGATTTTGTTTTAATTTAAACACAAAAACACCAACAAATTAAATTATTCATTCTCATAAAGAATCCACAAAAAAACTAATTAATACAAAAAAAAACTTTCAATAAAGTTGTTATCTGAGAAAATAAAACATAATAAAATTAGTTGAACGTTGCATACATAAACAAGTTAAGGATCATAAGAAATTAAAAAAATAATAAAATAATTCAATAACAAGATAATAAGATAACAATAAATTATGAATACATACTGATAGTTGATAATGTAATACCACAATTTTCATGAAAAACATAAAAATAATAATAAAATAATATATTATATTTCAAAAAGTGCAGGTCAAACAAAAGATAAGAGAAACAAAAAGATATGCATGTTTGCTAAAAAATGTATACTTAACCATGATGATCTATGTATAATTACAATTCCTATGGATTGTATTATTTGAATATTTGTACTCAGATAGTATGGGTATGAAATAATATGTATGTAATGTTTAATATATATTAAATACGTAAATTACTAAAAAGAAAAATTATATGACATCTTGTTGTAACGTTGAGCATTTTTACTATAATAGTATCTTGTAACGGTCCACACATTATTTTTGATAAATTAAAAAAATGCATAAAATATGAAGTAATATATATATATTACATTTAATCCTTGCGTGTCATTCAATAATCAAATTGGCTCACTTAATCGGTTTCTTGAACAAAGTCTCGACAATGAGGGACGAGCAGAGACTATAATTGTTACCAGATGCATAAACACTTCAATCATTTGAATGGAATGAGGCATAGCAGCGTCGACCTTAGTGCCTCTGACCATTAAAATAATCGCCTAGGCCCCAACAATTTAGGGTTCCAATTTAATTTTTAGTCCTTAGTTCTCTTCATGCTCGAAGACCATTTTAACTGGACCAAGTTAAAAGTCCAATATATTTCATAAGTTTATCTAAAACTTTATAGAAAGTTCTAAAATGTAATATTTTTACAAGTCTAAAATATAACAAAACTTTCTAAAAAACCTAAAAGTAATGATTTTTAGCTTTAAAAGTAATGTTTTCACTATTTTTTCCTCCACTCTCACTGTTTTTCTCAAACTTTTTCTCTCCCTCACACTCTCATTGTTTTGCTCTGATTCTTTGTTGTTATCTCTAAGACTTCATTCAATTTATTCATGTATAAGATCTTAACTTTATAATTGCACATAATTTATTATTTGATCCTGCACTGATCCCAAAATCACTAAAACATTGAAAACAAATTATATCACAACTCTTCAATTATTCAAGGATGGAGTAGTAACTATCGGGTGAAATATTAGATGAGAGAATCTAAAATTTCCAACTTACGATTGACATACGTCTATTGGCTTTAAGCTTCTAAATTGGTGCTTCACTTATGGATGGATTGATGGATCTGCCTAGGTAAAGGCTAGAAGATAACAAGATGACAAACCGGAAGATTGACACTTCCGGAATAGAGGATTACTTCGGTAACGATAATAAAGTGACAATAGAGCAAAGATATTGAAAACTAAAATTGTGGGTGATAGAGAAGTGAACATCATTGCTGTACAACACCCTTCATGGTTACTTTTGGTGTGAAAAAAAGAGGCGTCCTGAAATATATAAATGTCAAAGCTCAAGACTTAATTTAATAAGCATAGAAGTGATATCAAAGTATGCAATAAGTGTTCATTCAACAATCTTGTCAGCCAACATCCGTCAAAGAAGATATAGTGATACACTTCTCTTGCAACTGTAAACATTTATGGAGGAAATAAATAGGGCTTGACTGTAATAAGCTCTAATGCACAAATGTGCTTATCCCAATAGTTTTAAGTTCTGAGGCTACTTTTTGGAATTCTAAAGAACAGCATTTACACCACCCACCTCAACTCAACTCGCCTAACCTCACCTCATCAAAACTTTAATCTGAACAAAAACTTTATCCTAATTATGGAGGTCAACTACATAAATATTTATTCTTCTTTCAAAGTTGTCGTAAACTGTAATCACATCATTTTTTACTATTTCATTCAAAACTATTTTAGCCTACCTCTATCTCTCGTTGTCCAACACTACACATACCGAAGAAGACAAAGTCTTTACAATTTGGAGTCGCCATTGTTCAGTTGATACTAACCAATTGATAGAGGATAACTGGGCTCAAAGTAGTTCGGTGGATAGTATCTCTCTTGATCTATCTGTATGACATGTATTACTTTTATTTGGTGGAAAGTTTATAGTTTTATAAAAAGAACAATGTTATTGAAACATAATATATTGACCTAATTTAGTAGAACATCACATGTTCATATGACCTTTGTTAATGGTACCACTCATGAAATAATTAGACTATTAAAACTTTAATCTTGACCCTTTATATAGACATGATGATAACATTCCGTGATACATTTTGTTTGACAATATGAAGTAATGACAGAATTTGTTTGTCAACTTGAAGTAATGATATTGACCATCATTTAAATTATAGACCAGAGCGACATTCTATAGCTTTCATGAATATTACCATGTGATGTTTTGATAGTGTAGCAGATTCAATTTCATTTTATTCTTCTCACATTTTGATTATTTGTGAATCTGGTGGTAGATCATCAATGTGGGAGTTGATACTCACAACCTTGTGATATTATGAGCATGCTGTTTGAAAAATTTGCCTAGTTAATGCATCACCAAAGGAGATATGAACGTTTCATCCTCTATATGATTTTGCTTTATATGGATGAATTTATTTAATATATGATTATGACCTACCATGGAAAGATGGAAGCCAGTAGTCATCGTAGTCCCACCTCCCTTTCTTTTTCTCTTACTTTTACACACACACGGAGAGAAAACTGTAAACCTAGTTTTGTTCATTTTGCATGCACGGGAAGACAGATGTCCTCATCTTCGAAGTGGGCAGCCACTTTTGAGCATATTTGTTGCAGGTGGGATTAGAGAATAATCCTTTAGGATCCACTTATTACCATATGTGATAAGCACATTTTGGTAGGATGTAAGCACGGTGTTTTAATATGGGCGTGTGCGTAGGGTGTCAAACGTGTCAGTTTAAACGATTATGTGTCGGGTGGGTGACGGGTGAAAAATGTATAAACTCGTACATGACACATTTAGTAAATGGGTAAAAAATTTCAACACGAATACAACCCGTTTAATAAACAGGAAACACGACACGACTCATTTAATCCGTTTAATTTTAAAAAATTATTTTAATAAATTTTAATACTCCATTTTATTTATTGTCAATTACACTTACCTCAAAAAAGATGAATTTTTAACCAAATCTCATATCTTATAAAAATAAGACTTGAAGGCTTAAAAAGAAAAGCAAGAGGTCATTGCTTTTTATAGGCAACTCAACCTCTCCATTTCTCCTCATTTTTCAATGTGAGACAAAAATAAAAGACATTGATTTGCCTTTGTCTTTGAAGTGCTCCACATCTCCTCTCTTTTGTCTTTGAACTACTACTTTATTTCTTTTTTCTTATTGATTTCTTTATTTCTTTATTTCTTGCTAATTTTTTAAAATAATTATTAATTTATTATTATATTAATAATATTTAAACGGGTAAACGTGTGATAAATAGTTTAACATGTCTCACTCAAACACGACCCTCTTATTAAACGTGTTTGACGTGTCAACCGTTTATTATCCAAACCCGTTAAAATCTCACTCAAACCCGTTTAATTCGTGTCGATTCGTGTCGGTTAATCGTATCGCGTCGAATTTTGACAACTCTACATGGGCGTGGGCGGAGGTATGTATAGTCTAGGGTGAGCAAGTGTCCCCCTCAAATTTTTTATTTTTTTATTACCTAACTATATATGTTATATATTTGTATAAATACATCACTTGTGCTCACCTAAAACCAAAAACAAAAATGTTAGGCCCACCACTACTACCCAAAAAAATTTAGGATTTTTTAAAAGTTGGTACACCTAGACTTATTTAACAAAAAATTCATAGAACAAAATATTTTGGAAAAAAGTACACAGCTAAGTTACAAAGACATAAATGCTCATTTTATGGTCATTTAATTCAAAATCTCTTATCTTTAATGCTTCTTGATTCATGTGTGTTTGTTAATACATATAAATACGTATTTAATGCACTATAATTCATGTGTATTTGTTAATATATATATATATATATATATATATATACTTGTTGTTAAATCTCTTATCTAAATTTTGAATTATCTTTAATGCACGTTGATTTATGCGTTTTTTTTAAACGATTTTGTTTTCAAATTATATTTAATACACCTTGATTCAAGCGTTTTTTTTTTAGAAAATTATTTTATTTTTAAATTAATTTAATATCCGAATAATGTAATTTTGTAACAATAACAGTGTGACAAATACACTATAACAAAAACAGTGTTCAGTAGTTTTGTGTATGTGGTAACAAATTCAAAACAGATGTGTACTATTTTAAATGAAATTATATGAAACTATATGTTTGACAAAATATAATATACAATATTTTGTGTAAATAGCTTGTTAAACTGTTATTGTTATACTATTATATTGTTACACTTTTATTATTACATTGTTATTATTATACTGTTATTGTTACACTATTACATTATTCGGATATTAAATTAATTTGACAATAAAATCACTTTCCAAAAAAAAAAAATTCATGAAACAAGGTGCATTAAAAGATAATTCAAAATTTAGATAAAAGATTTAACAACAAATATATATATATTAAAGTTTTTCCATTAAATTAAGAGATGTTTAATGCACCACTTTTCTTACACATGGATTAATGGAGGACAAAAATGTTACAAAAAAATCAATAAAATTTAAATAATGTACTTGGATACAAATAAATATCAAAATTAAAGACTTAATTACCCAACATTTTTTTCTATGTACTTTTTTATAATCAAGTCTAATTGAGTGTATCTCCTTCCAATTTTTCCAAAAATTTAAAAAACCAAGCCCACAAAAAACAAAAAAAAATTTGGGCTTATGTTGTTGAAAATTGAGTATCGTACAAAAAATTAATATTTAATCACGTTAAGTTGTGACTCAATAGAATTGAGTCAGGATTGACCCCTAAAATTTGGTATCGATCCAATATTTTAACCAATTGAGTTGTCAGTTGATCATGGTATATCGTATCTTCTCAATTTTTAATGGATATGATATGAAATTTTAAATTTTTCTACAATACTTGTAGTTATGTAGATAATACTGAGCAGTATTATAAAGGCAAATAGAACAATGAGGTAAATTTTTTATTTTATTAAGGTTTTCTCCATATGACCTTAATTTTATTATTTATAAATTTTTACAAGTTACAATTCCTACAATTGACCTTCATTTAACTTCTTCTTTAATGAGAAATCGTCTCTATTTTTATTTAAGTATTAATTATAATATTTTTTATATGTCAATCAATTTTAAATTTTTTTTACTATGTTTAACACTTAAATTTTAGTTAAATAGTTTTACTATGTTAATATCTTGGTGTGTTTGGAACATCATTTATTTAATAAATTTAATAAATTTTTAGTAAATAATTGATATTTTTTAATTACAGAAATGTCAACTAGTTCCATTTTTTACAATGGTGATAGTTAATCATTTTTGTACATATATAATATGCATTATTTTTTGGCTTTTGTTTTTTATGTTAAATGTACTTCATGTATCAAATGTGATATAATAAATATAAATATATTATATAGCGTGATTGGTAAAGAAAAAAAAATTAAAGTGCGTAATAAAGTATTCACCCTGAACAAAATTTTTTACTCCGCCCCTGAGCATGGATAAATAGTAAAAATAAGATCATCTAATCCGTACTCTGTAAACCTATTGAGATGGTGGCTTTAAAATACGAAGATAGATGCACCGACAATACTAAAATGACATGGAAAGTAAACTGTAAATCTAATTTTGCTCGTTTTGCATGCAGGTCGAGAAGACAGAGGTAATCATCCTTGAACTGGATAGCCACCCTTGACCATGGAGACATCGAACATGTTTGTTTCAATCATAAGCAGGTGGGATTAGAGAATAATACTTTGGGGTCCATTTATTACCGTGTTTGGTAAACAATTTTTAGTAGGAGGTAAGTCCGGTGTTTTAATAGGGGCCTGGATAAATAATAAAGATAAGACCATCTGATCCGTACTATGTAAACCCATTGAGATGATGGGTTTAAAATGCAAATATGTACTAAAATGAGGGGAGATCAAATCCAATGTCGTGGTATCAATTAGCACAGTGCAATAAATTCGAAAACAAAATTACTAAATTAACAGGATATTAAATTAGTTGTCCAGTGATAAAAGTTAAAAATACCAAAGAGATATTGTATTGATCAATTAAACAATCTCTCTCTATTCTGTTAATTCTTAGAATTTTGATTTATTTTAATACATTCAATTTAATTATATTTTTTTATGGGGTATAACCACTCATCCACTAACTAATAACTCTACATTTAAAATTTTTAAGTTTTTATAATTATTTGTCTAACTTCTTCACTTTTTAAATAAATGACAGGATAGGACAACAGAGAACATTAAGGAATAAAAAAGTAATAGAAAATGATGAGATATAAAGCATAGGATTGTCGCTAGTAATCTATTATGAAATATTATTTTTGGTATTGTATTTTCACTTTTAATTCAAAATAAACTTGTCATGGGTAAAGTTTTTATGTTTTACTATTTTTTATTAATTTATTATTTTTTATGGATTTAGATCATCCAATTTAAACCTAATAATTGAGATTAATGGAGGTATGGTAAGATAGCCCTTATCCATATAAAAAAACCCGATTAAACTTCCTATTCCTAAACTAGTGAGGGATATGAGTTGGATAAATGTTAAGAGTTAGCTTTATTTAATGTTTCATATTTGTCTTGTGATAGTAGAGTTAGATTAGGAAATAAGCAAGTTATTTCGAGTGTTTTAGATCATCAATTATTTGTGCGTCATCCAATTTTGTTGGAATTAATCCAAAGTTTTCAAATAATTTTAGTGTTTATTAAGATTTTATGTCTTTTGCAATCCTAACCTCCATAGGATTCTAGAAGTCATGTATGGGTGGTTTAATTGGATTAGAAGTTGATGGGTCAGACCCAACTCATGATATAAGCTTGGTTCGAGCTAAATGCTTAATTCTAAGAGATCCAGCTAGTTAAGCCCAAAAGAGTCTATACCCGGATAATCTTATCAAGATCAAGGAGCTACATCAGTAGGGAAGCATGCATGGTCATCCAAGAGCTTTCTCTACCACCTTGGAGTAAGAGTCATCTAAGAGCCTCCTCTACCACCTTAGAGTAAGGGTCATCTAAGAGCCTCCTCTACGCCACTAAGGAGCATCCAGGAGCCTCACATTCGCAGCCTGGAGAGAGTCAACCTCCTTCATCCTTGACCAAGTTCTTTGGAGAGCACACCAACCGTCACACATCGCCCGTTGAGAAGATGATAGGTCGTCTTCGCCGAATCAGCTACCTAATTATTATCAAACGGTTCTAAGCCATGTTGACCGTCAGAATAGTCATACAATTACTACGTCAAACCGCTATAAATTGTAAACTCCTCTGACACTTGGGGGGCATCAGACTTATTTGAGCATAATTCTCTCCTCCCCTCTCAAAGCTTGTAATCATGTGTTCTCCCTCCATACCGGAGATAATAAAATTTCGACGAACCTAGCTATTATTGACCGAACCACTATAAATCATGTCTTCTCTCTCCTTCTACTTACTACATTTTATACTACAACTTGACTAATGGTGTGCAAACTAATTTGTGCATCATCAGAAGTAAAAATCCTAGTCCACATGAGATTAAGATTAGTTTATCTATACTACCTATAAATGTCAAAAAGAATTGATTTCTTATTTTATTCTTAATTAATATGATAAAGACTATTATACCCACCTATATAGTTTTATCTTATTTATGTTTTTTATACCTATTTGACTTTCAATTTATTTTGTACTTTTTTATAAGTACTTTTAAATTCTTTTAAACTTATTTATTAGTAGTACAATTACATATAATTATCTATATCTATATAAAGAAGTAAAATCTTAAATATGTTAAATATTATACACATGTAGTCACTAGGTTAAATTTCACAGTCGAATATATGTTATATTTTATTTTTTGGTATGTAAGAATATAATAATATTATAAGAGATCTAATCAATCTATTTAAAAAATAAAAAATAATAATTCTATAATCTACATCTATATTACTTATAGATGTCAGCGTGTGCAAAAAAAATTTAATTTTTTATATTATTCTTATTTATTATAATAAAGTCAATTATACCTACTTATATACATTTATAAAAATATATAATTTTTTAAATTTATTTATTGCTTCGTATTTATGTGATGATAGAAGATTAGGAAACCCAATAGGTGTTAGCTTAGGTACTTTGAATAATTGGATTCTAGAAGTCATGTATGGGTGGTTTAATTGGATTAGAAGTAAAAATCCTAGTCCACATGGGATTTAGATTACTTTATTTATTATAAAAGTAGGTCTTTAGGTTTGTAGCCGTCAAGTCTTAGGTTTTTCCTTCACAAATATTAATAGTAGCCTTTCTAGTTCTTCTTAAAATTCTCTTAGTCCCTCAATTCTAGTTTCTTTCAATCTGCCACACATTGAGAGTGATCACAGTCATCCTTTTGAAAGATCAAGAGAAGAACTTCAACACCATGTGAATAATGAGACATTTTCAGACACTCTCAGATGATGACACGTATATTCGGTGTTAATGGAGACACCTGCTCTAAATACTGACACGTTTTCGTGATTTTTTAATCCCCTGTCCCGATGATACTATTTACAGGGATCAGGGATCCCCAAACCACCATGGATCGACACGTATTTCTCGACAGTTTTGGGTACATCGGTCCTAAAATCATGCTAGTCCCTCGACACTGAGGGATATCTATCGCGTCGGCGTTTTTTCACCTGCAGGGGCTATTGATGGACAAATCACTAGCCTAGGCAAGGCTAGACTAGCCATCATGATCTCGTCTTACTCAAATGATGTCAGGAAGCACAAGAAAGCAGAAGGCTCAACCAAAGGGGAATTGACACGTGGCATATTATGTCAGATCATAGATAAAAAGACCAGAATGCCCTTGCTGACACACGACTTGGGAAAACAAGTATTTAATGCACATTTTTCTTGATGAGACAACATTTAATGCATGAGGGCTCGAAAATGAAAGTTAATAAATATCTCAAAGCCTAGGCATTTAATACACCCCCGCCGAGAGAAGATCATTAAACGTTCGACAGATCGAGAAGAAAACATTAGTTGCTCGGGGCCCTGAGCAGTAAAGAATAAGATCATTACTCATAGAAACTGGTGTGCACGCTGCCCACTGCCAATGATTACCTATTAGCTATGCTGTCAGTAATGATGAGTTTTTAAGGTATAAATAGTCCTCACAAACACAGAAAAGGGGTACGCAACTAACCCTCTCTCAACCATCATACAATGTTTTCTTCTTCCCCTCTTTAAAAGAACTGACTTGGCCGTCGGAGGGGATACGCCGAAAAACACTCTGGCGCTCTTCTAACCTGTTTTCCTTTATTCTAGGAACCTCCTTCAGTTTTCCAGGATCACTCAGGTGACTTGTATCAACGATTGATTATCCACCTTCAACCCTCACAACCTGTTCAACTAGTAAGACCAACCACCCAATTTTCGGACACATGTTCACCATGAAAGAGATCTGTTCTAGTGTTTATATTATGCAGGATCTTGCACCCACAATCTGGCGCCATCTGTGGAAAACGAGTAGTTTTCCTAGTTTCTTCTCTAGAAAGAACAGTGATCATGGTGAATACTCGACAGAAAGGGAAATGTCCCTAGCAAAGAAGTCTCAAGTTGCAAGCTCTTCGTCATGTTGTGAGGGGGGATCACACTGATGACAACAGGAACGTTTCTATTCATTCGAGGGGGCGTACTCCTCAAACCAGTATGGACATTAGATCAGGAGGATCCGCTCCCTTGGTTCGTCAACTAGCGGAGGTGGCGGAGGTGATTGAAGAAAAATTTGGGGATCGCCTACGACGGTTAGAACTAGATAATGTGAATGTCCTAAGCCGGCTCAACGAATTTGCTGCCTCCGACGAAGGATCAGGGGACTCATTCCGTTCCCATGGATGCCCCATCCAGGAAGTAAAAACTAAGGACCTGAGGAATCATTTGAACAACAAAGCTGAGAGCTCCAGGGTCCTGAAACGCCCTAGAGTCGATGATCACCCTCTCGACGATCATTCCAGGAAGGCAAGGCCTTTGGCCTGGGATGATCTCCGACGGGGATTGTCAAGGCAGGGGAAGGGAGATGAGTCCGAGGAGGATTCGACCCTTTTCGCGCGATGCTCGGAGAAGGGTAGCCTCGTCAATGACCTCAGAAACTTCATAAGACATCCTTCCGAGGTGAAGACTGATCTCAGAACCCGGTTGGAATCCAGGAGAAGGGGCAAGGCCATCCAGGATGACACCGAAGATGAGGCCATGCAATCGCCTTTTAACAGGGATATCCGAGATATGGAGGCACCAAAGAGGTTCGTCGTGTCAAGGTTTAAAACTTATGATGGGCGATCCGATCATGAGGCTCACCTTAAGCAGTACAAGCAAATGATGTCCCTGTATCATTCGGACCAACGGCTCCTCTGCCGTGTGTTCTCCATGAGTCTGGGAGATTCTGCGATGAAGTGATTTAAGACTCTTCCTCCCAACAGCATTAGGTCATGGAAGGAGTTGGCGAGGCAGTTTGTGGCCCGATTCATTACGGGGAGCAAGCGGCCCAAAGACATTGGGTCATTACTAACGCTCAGGTGGAGGGAACAAGAAACCCTTCACCAGTACGCCACCCGATACTGGGAGGAGGTCAATGAGGTTGAGGGGTGTTCAAAAGTCATGGCAGCCGCATCCTTTAGGCTCGACCTGGCAAGGGATACGGACCTGTACCGATCCCTGACTAAGAAAACTCCCTTAGACATGGGCGAATTGATGGTTCGAATAAAAAAATACTCCAAGATTGAAGATGAAATGGGGGATACCAAAGGCAGAACTCTACCACCAAGAAGAAAAGAGAGAGCGGGGGACACTTCCCGAAAGGGGCTGGTACCCCCTCCAAGGAGGTCATTCAAGGTGTTCACACTGTCTTCAAAGAACCCATTTACAAGTTACTCCATAAAATCAAGCATGAGTCGTTCTTCAAGTGGCCGCCCAGGATGCAGGGTGATCCTTCCACCCGTGATCAAAAGGTCAAGTGTTCCTATCACCGGGATTTAGGCCATCGCACCAAAAATTACAGGGTATACAAGTCTTTCTTGGAAGGATTGGTCCAGGATGGTTACTTGAAAGAAAATGTCGAACCCAAGTCAGAAGAGAGACGCGGTCCTGCCCCGGCCGTGGAGCAAGACAATGTCATAGACGTGATCCATGTATGTCCACTGGATCGCCCGACGTCCAAGGAGCTTGAGTCCGACCTCAAGAGGGTAGCCTTTACAAGAAAGGTCGTCGAAAGCGATGGGGGCCCGCCCAACAAAATGGCCAGAATCGGCGAGCCGGGTATCACTTTCTCTGACGCAGATTTGGCAGGTGTGGTGACTCTCCATAACGACGCCCTAATTATAACTCTAAAAATAGGTAAGTTTGACGTCAAGAGGGTGTTGGTGAACTCTGGGGGTTCCTCGAAAGTGATGTACTCGGAGACTTTAAAGCGGATGGGCTTTAGCCTCAAGGACCTCACTAAGGTCAGGACACCCCTCGTCTGATTTAACGGCTCATTTGCCATACCTATAGGCAAAATTACATTGTTAGTCGTCACGGGTCCTTTCACCATCAATATTGAGTTTGTTATGATTGATTCAGACTCTCTCTACAATGTGATCATGGGGCGAACTTGGTTGCATGCATTGAGAGCGGTGCACTCCACCTATCACCAAAAGTTGAAGTTTACTACTCCATAAGGGATAATGGAGATCCGAGGGGACCAAGCGTCCGTGAAAAACTATTTTTACTCAGTTGTGAGAGCGGGAGTTTCCACCCAAGAGACGGGACGCGCCTCGAAAGAGATCCTGAAAAAATAGCAATCATAGTCCGGTCGTCCAGGAGTGGATGACCCTCAGATTGATCCAACCGATTGGTCGGTAGAAGACCTCCGAAAGGTATTTTTAGTGGATGGTGAAGAGGAGAGATACTTCCTGATTGGGATTACAATGCCTACAACCGAACAAGAAGAGATAATCGACTTTTTGAGGCAAAATACGGAAGTGTTCGCTTGGAACACAATGAAAATGAAGGGGGTGGACCCCAAAATAATCACGCATAAGCTACATGTTGACCCGACACACAAACCAATAAAGCAGAAGCCATAGTGCATGGCACCACACCATGCTCGGACGGTGAACGAGGAAATCGATAAACTCCTTGAGGCCGATACCACCCTGGGAGGTGCAGTTCCCAGAGTGGTTATCTAACACAGTCTGCGCGAAGAAAAAAGGGGGAAAATGGCGCGTCTGCGTAGACTTCACTGATCTGAACAAAGTGTGTCCCAAGGATGACTACCCTCTCCCAAAGGTGGACCAGTTGGTGGATGTCACTGCCGAGTACCAGCGTATGGATTTCTTAGATGCCAGAGCAGAATATCAGCAAATCCCTCTCTATTCCCCGGATCAAGAAAAGACAGCGTTTATCACTCCGAGGGGGGTTTACTGCTACAAAGTCATACCATTTGGGCTGAAGAATGCCGGAGCTACATAATAGAGGCTGATGAATCTGATGTTCAAAAGACAGATCGGCAACACCATGGAAGTCTAAATCGATGATATGTTGGTGAAAAGTAGAAGAAGTTGTGACCACCTGGTGGATTTGACCGATACTTCTCCACCCTCAAGGAGTATGGGCTGAAGCTAAATGCCGCAAAGTGTGTTTTCGGAGTTGAATCAGGTAAATTTCTCGAATATCTGGTAAGTCGGCGAGGAGTCGAAGCTAATTCGGATCAGATTCAGGCCATCCTGGATGTTCGGAGCCCACGAACAGTCTGAGAAGTCCAGAAGCTCACAGGGACGTTGGCGGCACTCAACCGTTTAATCTCTCACTCCTCGGACAAATGCAAACCCTTCTTTGGGACTATCAAAGGGGCCAGGAAGGATACGTGGAGCCAGGAGTGTGAAGACGCCCTGACAGGAATCAAGGAATATCTCAGGGTTCTCCCGACCCTCTCCGTCCCTGTCCAGGGGAAAATAATATTCCTCTACTTATCCGTATCAGAATTTGTCGTCAGCAGGGTACTCATTCGTGACCACGAGCACCACCAGAAGCTAGTTTATTACGTGAGCAAAGCGCTATTGGATGCGGAAATAAGATACCTACCCTTGGAGAAACTCGTTCTATCCCTGGTCACAACTGTAAGAAAACTGAGGCATTATTTCCAGGCACACTCGATTACTGTCCTTATCTATCAGCCCTTGAAGGCCATTTTCAGAAAGACAGATCTCTCTGGAAAGATTTTCAAGTGGGCAGTGGAGTTGGGAGAACATGACATCCACTTCAAACCTCGAACTGCTATAAAGGGGCAGGTATTGGTGGATTTCATAACAGAATTTTTTGGGGGACCTCCCGTCCCGGAAGGGCCACCCTCTCCTGGCGTAACGTCCTCGAAGAATGATAAGGGACCGTCTTGGCTTCTATGCGTAGACGGTTCCTCCAACAGTAAAGGGTCCGAAATCGGTATCTTGCTAGTCTCCTCGGATGAAGTGGTCATCGAGCAGGCCGTTCGACTGGGGTTCAAAGCATCCAATAACGAAGTTGAGTACCAAGCTTTCATCTCAGGGCTTCGGTTAGTCGAGGCGACAGAGGTTACAGACCTGGTCGTCCGATTCTATGTTAGTAGTCAACAAGTTAACGGAGAGTTCGAGACGAAGGACCCGAGGATGAAGGCTTACTATCATGAGGCGACAACTGTGATCCAAAAGTTCAGAAAGATAGAGGTCAAGCAAGTATCCCGAGATAAGAACGTGCATGCCGACACCCTCGCTTGCCTAGCCTCGGCACTGGATTCCTCTCGGCCGCACAGAATCACCATAAAATATCTTCCCACTTCCAGTATAGATAAAGCTCTTGAGGCGATGGTTGTTCGGAAAGAACGGAGGCAACCTAGCTGGACAGATCCTTTTCTCAAGTTCCTAGTAACAGGGGATCTCCCCGAGTGTTTGAAAGAAGCCAGGAAGATAAAACTCAAAGCCCCAAAATTTTGGATCTCCCCAGATCAGAAGTTGTACCGAAGGTCGTTCTCAGGGCCTTACCTACTATGTGTCCAGGAGGATAATGTGGAAGACCTCCTCTATGAAGTACATGAAGGAATATGCGGGGGGCACTCTGGGAGGCGATCCATGGCTCACCGCATCATGTCTCAGGGATATTGGTGGCCTCGGATGTAGAGGGACGCGCAAGCATATGTCCAAAAATGTGATAAATGTCAGAGGTTTGCCCCGGCGATCAAACAGCCTGCAGGGGACTTGCATCCATTAACCAGCCCTTGGCCATTCGCCCAGTGGGGGCTCGATTTGGTTGGACCCCTGCCTAAGGCTCTTGGGAATAAGAGGTTCCTGATTGTAGTAACGTATTACTTCACCAAGTAGGTTGAAGCGGAGCCATTGACTTACATCCATGACATAGACGCTAAAAAATTTATTTGGGAAAATATAGTCGTTAGATTTGCGGTTCCTCGAGCTTGTATCAGATAATGAGACTCAATTTACAGGCAGACGCTTCATATCCTTTTGCGAGCAACTCGGGATCCATAATTTCTATTCTACCCCTGCATACTCCCAAGCTAATGGGCAGGCAGAATCTTCCAACAAAACGATCGTCAACAGGATCAAGAAGAGATTAGAAAAAGTGAAGGGAAGATGGGCGGATGAATTGTTGAACATTCTGTGGGTATACAGGACCACCCCTCGGACCTCGACAGGGGAGACCCCCTACTCCCTGACTTACGGGATGGAGGCAGTCACACCTTTGGAAGTAGAACTCCCCACCATAAGGACTCAAGCCTTCGACACAAGTGGCAATGACCAACAACTTGGTTTGGATTTGGATCTGGCAGAGGAAATAAAGGAAATGACCGCCTTGAAAATGGCCAAATATCAGGAGAGGATTTCCAAACTTCACCACAAAAGAGTCAAGACCCAAGAATTTCAAGTCGGCGACCTGATCCTCAGAAAGGTAACGGCCAATACCCGAGACCCAACAGATGGGAAAATGGGACCTAACTGGAAAGGACCTTACAAAGTGGTGTTAGTAGGAGGCTCCGGATCATATAGATTAGAAGATATGAGAGGAAAACCTGTAATACGGCCTTGGAATGTGATAAATCTGAAGAAATACTATTTTTGAGTATTCTCTCTCTCAGCACTGGTTAATGGCAGTATCATCAAATGACAGTATCACAAGGGCAAGGCCCTAGAGGCAGAGTTCAAAGACTCTTGCCTCCGAAGAAAAATCAGGAGCAAGCCTCCTGAAAGGGTAAGACCCTAGAGGCAGAGTTCAAGGACTCCTGCCTCTGAAAGAAAATCAGGAGCAAGCCTCTTGAAAGGGTAAGGCTCTGGAGGCAGAGTTCAAAGACTCCTACCTCTGAAAGAAAATCAGGAACAAGCCTCCTGGAAGGGTAAGACTCTGGAGGCAGAGTTCAAGGACTCCTGTTTTCGAAAGAAAAACGGGAGCAAACCTCTTGAAAGAGCAAGTCCATCAAGGCAGTCCGAGGAATACATTCCTGGGGAGGACATTACCTCGAAGGGGGGGGGGTACAACACAACAATGATGAAGCTGAACCAATCGGTTGGATCAGGTAGATTGCTCCCCGGGTATCCGAGCCATGGAGATATTACGTTACCACTAGTAACGTAATAAATGTCCCAAAGTCTGGACATTTAATACACCCCCGACGAGAGAAGATCATTAAACGTTCGACAGACCGAGGAGAAAATATTAGTTGCTCGGAGCCCCGAGCAGTAAAGAATAAGATCATTACTCATAGAAACTGGTGTGCACGCTGCCTACTGCCAATGATTACCTACTAGCTACGCTGTCAGCAATGATGAATTTTTAAGGTATAAATAGTCCTCACAAACACAGAAAAGGAGTACGCAACTAACCCTCTCTCAACCATCGTACAGTGTTTCTTCTTCCCCTCTTTAAAAGAACTGACTTGGCCGTCGGAGGGGATACGCCAAAAAATACTCCGGCGCCCTTCTAACCTGTTTTCCTTTGTTCCAAGAACTTCCTTCAGTTTTCCAGGATCACTCAGGCGACTCGTATTAACGATTGATTATCCACCTTCGACCCTCACAACCTGTTCAACTAGCAAGACCAACCACCCAATTTCGAACACGTGTTCACCACGAAAGAGATCCATTCTAGTGTTTATATTGTGCAGGATCTTGCACCCACAGTAAACTTATTTTTTGTTTCCTTCTCACTAACGGGTTGTTTATCTATTTTTGTGTAGTGCTCCATCATCTAATGGGTATATGGTATTGGACTATTGATTCTCGATTCCCGGTATTACACTTGGTTTCTATGTTCCTTGCTACTGTTGTGTTCTCGATTATTGATTACCTCTTAATCTTTAAGGGTTACAAGATTGAACAAGCCATCGCTAGAGCACATCTCCAATATGGCAACAAAATTGTTTTTGTTTACATCTGCAGTCATGTCGTTTCACAATTTATTGCAAGAGAAAATATATTAGCCGTTATTGCACTTTATTGTCTATCCGTCAGTATAATATCTTGTGTTAAGTTGGTTGCAAGTTTTTAAGTTACTGTCGCAGTTGCATGTTTGATAATGGTTCAATTGATGATCACTTCACTTATTTTCATCCATCAAGACATGTCAAGAGCCGTTATCATAACAATACTTCCTGGCTATGTTGCAGCTTTTGCCATGGTAAGAACTTTAATCGATCTTTCCATTTGTTTTAATTTTTATTACAGACTTTGTTCCAGGTGGCGAAAATAGTTTTTTAATGGATTATTTGCAATAATAATATTACGTTTGTAATATGGTTTTTTCTAACTTATTTCCTTCCTTTTATCTCTTTTTTCTTTTTTTTTTGCAGCACATTCCAATAGACAAATCTTTGTTCCGTATCAGAAAAACTAGTGTAGACGATCATCCCAAGAGCGATTATGTTTTTCTCATATATATACAGTGTTAATCCTGTCGAAGGCCCAAAGCTGTTGCTTTTTTTTTTTCCTTTTTGTCTGCCCTTCTTTTATTTGCCAAAGAGGAATAGCTGCCTGCTACTGTTAGCATAACTTTTTTGTTTACCCATACGGTTAGCATAACTTGGTGGGCAACTTTTTTATACTTATGTATTCTTTTTAACTCATTGTAAAATTACTGCTCAACTAATAAATATGATGGAATTACTAGAAATATTATGCTGTTTGAGATCGATTTTAATAACTACGATTTAAAAGGCTAATGTTTAGAAGCCATAAAAAGTACCGTGTTAGTTGGATTGTTGGGTTAATTCTCAATCATGAAATGTTATGATCAATCATAAATATCTGTAATCAGATGTAGCTTCATTTTTAAAATGTGTAATTTGAACCTTTAAAAGTTATAATCTTATTTTTAGAAATTATAACTTTCATGATGGATCATGATATTTTAGGATCGATCATGCATTTTTCAATTACTAATTAATGCACACCTACGTTGCACATAAATAATTTTAAGTATAAAATCATATATAATACTTAGAGGCGGATTTATAGTGGGGGGCAGCTGTCCCACTGGAATTTTAAAAACATTTGAGGTCTAGGGTGAAATTTTAGAATCTATTAGAAATTACCCTTATTAAAAATATTATAAACTCAAGACTAATCATGTATTTTTTCAAATATGTGAGGTTCTTTAGTCTTTAGAAACAACAAAAAATACTTTTACTTTTTAGAGATCACAGTAATTCCAAGAACTTCACTCCTACAATTTCGGATTTAGTGTCCATGATCACGGATATATATATATATATATATATATATATTTTGTTGTGTTATTTTTGTATGTTAAATTAATATAGAGAATTACAAGTTGTTATATTTACAATTTACATGTTATGGACAATTTTTTGGATTAAACCATATGGTTCGATGTGCTTGAAGAATTTGATTGTGAGAAATTAGGTTATTTGTATGTCTAAGTTTGATTTACTAGACTTGTATTTATGTTAAAAATTGTTTGACTTCCTAAGCTATTTTGATTGATTGAGATTGAATAATGAATTATTTTTGATAAATACTTCTCCGCAAAGAACAATGTAAAAAGTTGAGAGATTAATGGATAAATGATTACTTGGTTGCATAAGTTGAGAAATAATTTTCAAATATCATTTGTGAAAACTTGTTGAAACAATTATAAAGGTTTTCAAGAATTTGGATTTTTTCATGTATTGAATCAATTCATTATTAGGCATTATTTTTTTGATACAAAGGGTATTTGTTTGGTACAACTTTATAATGAACTTTTTTTTTGTCGACTCATTTTGTATATTGCTTGTATATATTATTTTGATGAAACTATACTTTAGTAAAATAGTATTAACACTCCGAGTTTGAGTATTCATATATTAAAGGTAGAAAATTATAATTTTAGTATTATAGATGACAAAATATATATATATAATTCTAAACTATAATAACTATCCGCACACTATTCTATGCTACACATGAAAATGTTTAAAAAATTATTTTAATTCTTCGAAACAATTCAAACACACAGCATGCATTTGTCTTTATGAGATATTACAATATTGTCACTCCTGTCATTCACGTAGCTTGGCTGCCGAGTGTAACTCACAACACACCCGACATCACATTCTTGCCTAACATTTTTTATTCTAAATAATCTCTAAATTCATGCGTGTATTCGATTCAATAGTCTTTACTGTGAAGCAATAGTCTTTACTATGAAGAAACTATGGAATGAAAGCAATGTCTTTACTATGAAGAAACTATGGTATGAAAGTTGTAGTTAGCAAGCTAATTCTATTGTGAATATGCACCAGTTCTTGAAGGGAAAAATAAAAAACAAAGGAAAAGTTGCACTTCTACGAGCAATATAAATTAAAAAACATTTTGTCTAATATTTTTTGATTTAGAAAATAAATGTTATTTTTTTGAACATTTTAAAGTGAATGTTATGGACAACTAATCCTCCTTGTTGCATCATTGTGTTCATCCCCGTATGATTCTGCAACAAAATATCAATGTTATGTTAAGATAAGGATAAATATTTTGATTCTTTGAACCTTTTTTACAGTCATACGTGACTATAAGAATAAATAAATAAACAATTAGATATCCCAAGGGATCAAAAAAATAAAAAAAAATTACTTTTGATTTTCGCTGTCCAAATCATTTTAAATTTTATTTTAAAATGAATATAACGGTTAATATTAACTTCACAAATTTAATGGAGATAATACGCTTTTTAAAAATATGTTTGAAGTGACTTTTCAAAAATATTTATAATAAGCACTTAAAAAAAAGTGTTTGGAATGACCCTATCACAATCACCCCCACTGTCCCACTACCACCGCCACCACTGCCCTACCACCGTCACCACTTTCATTGCCGCTGCCCCACCACCACCACAACTGCCCCACCATTATCACTACCACGCCACCACCACATTGCCACCACCCCACCACCCCCATCGTCGCCACGACAAACGGTACCGCCACCCTTCCATCATCACCAATACCACCACTATCGTTGTCACCCCACCACTATCTCTACCACCACGACTATCGCCACCACCCATCACTCACCACCACCGTCGTCACCCACCACCAATTATTACCACTGTTGCCCATCGTCACCACCCACCACAATCATCATCTTATTCTTATATTTATTACTACTATACCACCATTATCCCACCACCATTGTCGCCCACCATCACCACCCACCACCACCTACTACCATAACCAACCACCACCTGTTGTCCACTGCCAACCACAACCGTTATCGCTTCACTACCACTGTCACCCACTGCCATCCACTACCATAACTCACCACCACCCAGTGCCCATTGTCACCCACCACCGTCATAGTCCCATTACCACCACTATTAACCATCATCATCATCGCACACCACCTTCATTATTGTCACCCATGACTGCCACCACTACCACGATGGTCGCCATCCACCACAACCATTACCATCTCTTAGTGCCACCCACTACCATTACTCACCACCACCCGTTGCCCATCGCCACCCACCACCGTCGTAGACCCACCACCGTCACTGCCCTACCACCACCACTATCAACCACCATCATCGTCGCCCACCACCATCACTATGATCACCCACGGCTACCACCACTATCACGGTCATCGCCATCCACCAAAACCATCACGGGCTTTCAACACCGATCACTCCTACTATAATCGGTACTTAAATTTTTTTTCTCTCTCTTCTATTTTTGTAATTTGATTTTGAATGTAAATACAAATATATTCATTATTGACTATTTTTATTATTCCGTGCCTGAAACAAAAAACAGTTGGATTAATTGTAGATTTGGCTGCCGCCACCGAGCATGCGGAGAAATTTAAACAAGTGGATAGACAAGAAATAACTTATGCAGGAAACCATTAAGAACATCAACAACCAGTATAAATAGAAGATCTGGGATATCGGGGAAACATGTGTAATATTACTTGTGGCTTTGATTGTCCTTACTGGGCATGCATACAAAATTCAAACATGAAGTGGATACAGTGAAAAAAAAAAAAAAAGATGCAAGAATTAATGCAATTCCTAAGTTCAGCGAACACTCTGAGTTCTCGTGGTAACTCCACTTTTTCACTTTTGTGTAATGCTACTTGCAAGCTTCATACCACTATAAGGCAACAATCCTAGACACGATTTAAATGATTGAGAAATGAATAATTATATCTAAATTAGGTATTCTCACAGTTAACTAATCAAAACCAAAACAGTGGGGGAAGGTATGAAACCCGTACGTAATGCATTGATCTAATGAAGAAATCAATCTCAAACATGAGAATCTCGTGTACCTGATTAGTCCTGCTCTGATCGTTCCTACCCATCTCCGATTCTATCTTCTTCGTTTATGCCACCGTCCGCCATGGAAAAGATGAAATACGAAAATCAGAAAGAAAGCCAATGGAAGAAGAAGTGGTATCGTCTAAAGCCTAGATCAGTTACATGAGTTTTCTTTTGCCTTTGTAATTCATGTGGAATATTAAACGAGTACACATATGTATTAATTCAATGTACAATTATAGTCAATACGCATTAGATAAGGATTTTGATCCTATGTTAAGGATAGAAAAACAATATGATTTACTTCACACGGTTTTAATGTGAACAAATGCATAATTATATTCTAGAAATGATCCAGTATATTTAGACGGTTCAGCATAAGCATATAAGGATAAAATTGACATTAAAAAACTAATTAAGGGTGAAATAGAAAAATAAAAATCTTTTAGAGACTTTTAGGAGTAGTATATAGATATAGATAGATATACATAGAACAAATATTGACATAGATATAGATCTAAGAACAGTAGAAGGTTATGCTAATTATTTTGAGGAGGAAGACAAGTTGATATGAACTTTCACTTATTCTATCTCACACATGATAGAGTTAATAGCAACATGAAAGTATTAAAAGATGAAAAGTTAATATTTTTGACATTATAAGACCTATTAGAGTGATATATCTACACTAAACAAATACAATAATGTTCATTTTGAAATATTTAATAACCCATGTGATATGATCAATGCCACCAGTGTTTGATATTCTAATTTCAACGGCGATCTTGACATTTTCAAAGTTGTGAAGGATTAAAGTGTCCAAATAAAAATTTTCATGTATTTTGACATTTTATAGTAGTATAGATAACTTAACCTAAAAAAATTATAAATTTTGGTATGGTAATGACCTCGGCACCGTAGTCTTACTCAAGATATAAAAATATTGTAACAACCAAACTCTCAAGGATCATTTTAGAGGTTGTAAGTTGCATAATTCAAACTTGAGAATCATACGTATGTGTTGAGGAAATTGTGAGAATCGGACAGATAAGGATAAGGGATGGAATAGGTCGAGTAAAGGTTTGTGACGCAGAGTAGGGTAACGTGTGATTGAGGAAATGAAAGAAATTTAAATTAAAATTTTAAAAGTAAAGAATTTAAGGGTATTTAATGAATTTTTTTAAAAAAAAGAAACCAATGAGTTTCGTTTAACAATCCAATGAATTTAAAAATATCCAATAACTCATATGATACTAAAAAAATTTAAAAAATATTTATTTTTGTTGACAATAGCAATTAATTGTGTTATATATGTTTAATCTTGATTTGATCCATTTATTATTTGATCGTGTCATTTTTTAGTTTTATTTTGTGTCGAGTTGTATCAATAGTTAAAACTAAAACCCCGGATGACAGTAGTTATTCAACATTTGCCAACTATTGCCATAATGTTCCATTCCATATGCATAAATTTTCGCATAAAACTTACAATAACTATCAATGGGGATACAATCAAAGCTTCCATGAGTGTATACAACAATATTAGGTATATACATTTTCCTTTGTATAACCTCAAAATTTACTTAAGGCAGATTACAACCTAAAACACGAATTAATCCTCACGAATACCTAATATACTTCAAGACACGACTGACAATAAGACCATCTTTAAATTTATATTTGAAAAAAAAAAATGTACCAAATGAGTTTGTCACAAACTGGGTGAAAAAATAAAAGGATGAAAATTATGAGTGATACATTTCTATTTTTCGATGAAGGAAATTTTCCTCCCTTCATTTGTGTTTGGTAAGAGGGATGGAATGTAGGACGTATTAATTTTATTTTTTTTTGTGTTTAGTAAGATGGAAAAAATATTTTATTTAATTTTTTTGAAAAAAATATAAATACATATTTTACTACTATATATATATATGAAATTAATATATACATAAAATGTAATTGATAAATATTATACATAGATAAATAATATACATTTCAACGCACATAATTAATTTTTCATCCATTTTTTCTCTCAATTTTGGTGAATTAGAAGTAAAGTTCATCCATCAACTTTTTCATTCTTTATATTTTTCTACCTTAACAAACATAATATTTTATCTATCCTTGTAACTTTCCACCCTTTCAACTTTTCATCCCTCAATTTTTCTTTCGTACAAAATGAATCATTAAGTTTCAATGCATATAATCTAAGAGCAGATGGTGAGAGAAAGTGAAGGAGGGAAAGACTACTAAAGCGATGGAAGTATGAAGTTGAAAAGAAGGGGGGGAAAAAAGATAGATGGTCCGGAGTTTAAAGATAAAAAAAAAAAAAAATCCCAAAAAAAGGACCAATAGTTACATGCTAATTTATACCAATTTTAGAAATCAAAATTACAGAAAAATGGGAAAGTAAGATTGAGAGGAATTGTAGACAATATAGAGATTTTTGTGTGGTTTTGTATCATCCAATTTAATAAACTTTAGTGATTAAGAGTAATTGAGGTAGGTTATGGTAGCCTTATCCATATACAAACCTGATTAAACTTCCTAATCCTAAACATAGTGAGGGATATGGGTTGGATAAAAGTTGTAAATTCGTCCCATTTTGTTGGAATTAATCCAAAGCCTCCAAATAACTTTTAATTTTTTAATAAGATTTTATGTCATTAGTAATGCTAGTCTCCATAGGATTCTAGAAGTCATGTATGGATGGTTTAATTGGATTAGAAGTAAAAATCCTAGTCCACACTGAATTAAGATTAATTTATTTTTATAAAACAATTAGTCTTTAGGTTTGTAGCCGTCCATGTCTTGGGGTTTCTTGCTCTAAAAAATAGTGTCGCAGCTTCATTGTCTCCTAATTCTAGTAATCACTTGTCTCCCAATTCTCTTTTCTTTCAATCTAACAACAATGTCAATTCAAGTGTCCTTTGAAAGATCAAGATAATAATACCATGTTAGGCGAACCTGTTTTTGGATTAATTCTCAATTATTATGGGTTAAAAATCTGTTTTAAATGGGTGGTCCATCTTCTAGTGGGTAAATCTCTATTATGGGCTACTGATAATACCTCCATGCAAATGCTAATAGATGTTTTTGCTATGTCCTTCGCAAGCCTTGTGGTCATGATGATTGTTCCACTCATAATCTTCAAGGGTTACAAGGTTGAAGAAGCAATCCCTAAAGCACGTCTCCAACAAGGCAAAAGAATTGCTTTTGTTTGACTTGAAATAATTGTGAGTAAAAGGAGATACTCAAATTAAGAGTAAAACCCCGTATATATAGGCAAAATATAAAAATCATAGTAAGGGTAAAAAAGGGAAAAGAAAATCCTAAAGGGAAAAGAAATCCTAATAAACCTAGGAAAGAGAAATCCTAATAAACCTAGACTATCTATACTCCAACACTCCCCCTCAAGCTAGGCGCAAAAATATCAACTAAGCCAAGCTTGACAACGGAGTCCCGAAGAATAGACAGAGTGACAGGTTTGGTAAAAACATCCGCAACTTGATCACTGGTCCCCACAAACGATGGAGTAACAAGACCACTGCTGACCTTCTCCCGAAGAAAGTGAACATTGATCTCTATATGCTTCGTTCTCTCATGTAGTACAGAGTCAGAAGCGAGCTGAATAGCAGATTGATTATCACAATATAATGTGGATGGAGAGGTCACTGAAAAATCCAACTCGTCAAGAATCGATCATCACATGCTCCCCCATAATCTGAATCTGAATAACAGGCTAGAGAACCGGTCTGAAATGCTGATGCATAAAACAACCCAAGTCCAGGACAAGACTTGAGGTACCGAAGAATATGATAAACTGCATCAAGATGAGACTGACATGGCCTATGCATGAACTGACTAACTCGGCTGACTGCGAATGAAATGTCCGGCATAGTATTGGCTAAGTAGATAAGTCTACCTACCAATCTTTGATAAACTGTCGGATCTTTCAACTCCTCACCTTCAGCAGTAAGCTTCAGGTTTGGAATCATACGTGATAATGTCGGTTTGCACCCCAACATCCCAGTGTCTGAAAGAAGATCCAAAACATACTTTCTCTGAGAAAGAACAATACCTCTGCTTCTACGGGCAACCTCAATCGTATGACTACATCACTGAAGCGAGAGAACCAGGCTCGTGGCGACTGTTTCAGTCCATAAAGAGACTTACGCAGTCGACATACCTTTCTAGACAGTCGACATACCTTTCCAGCATACTCCCCCTCACCACGAAAGCCCGGTGGTGCATCCATATAAATAATCTCGTCCAGATCACCGTGAAGAAATGCATTCTTCACATCTAATTGATGAAGAGACCAAGAGTACTCCGCAGCCAGAGAAATAATTAACCGAATAATAGTCAATTTTGCCACGGGGGCAAATGTAGCACCAAAATCACGACCTGGTACCTGAGTAAAACCCTTCGCCACAAGTCTAGCCTTGTAACGATCAATAGTACCATCCGCAAGAAACTTCAGGGTGTAAACCCAGCGACAGCCAACAGGCTTCACCCCTGAAGGTAAGGAGACAAGATCCCATGTATGATTACGCTGAAGAGCGTCCATCTCTGTCTGCATGGCAAGAACCCACTGGGGCTCCCGCATAGCTTCCGAAATAGAGCGAGGAACCAGCGTATCTGATAAGGCCATAGTATAAGCTCGAAATGTGGGAGACAGATTACCATAAGAAACATAAGTAGAGATCGGATATAAAATCTTTGCGGTCCAACCATATCGATCAACTGGACGGCGATCATGCTGCGAGAAGGTGGCTTAAGCTCTGGATGGAGCTTCCAGCAAGTAGCCCTGAGATGTCCTGGTCAGCCACAATAATCACATTGACGGGAATCCCCCCGTCTTCGCTGATCTGGGGCGCCCTGACGGCGCTGGTCTGAGCGTTGCCTATCCCTGACTAAGGATCTTGAACGGTCATATCTCCCTGCCGAGCATATGAGAGCTCCTGAGAAAGCTCATAAACACGAACTCCCCGTCCTGACTAAGAATACATCTCTGATAATGCGTTCCATAGCTTCGGAACAGAGCTATGAAACTGGTGGATCTTGCAAACAGAGGGCTCCATTGAGCCAAATAACCATCCAAGAATGGCACAGTTTTTAGAGAACCATGCAGAATATCCAGGGTCGGCATCAGCTGGCTTTGGGTGAGATCCCGTCAGCCAACCAAGCTTCCCTACACAGCCTAAGAAAAGCTGGAATGAGCGTGACCACTCAGCGAAGTTACGACCATTCAACAATTGTGCCGTAACTTTTTGAGAGATCATGCCCGGTAATGCTGGTAATGCAACTGTGCTAGTAGGCATTGTATACTGGTCAAACATAAAAGTGGAAGTACCCATAGATGTCTCAACGGTAGAGGTGTCAACAGTAGGATTCTCAAATCCCTCAGTAGTAGCCATATCAACAACAATACTGGGGCACCCGTGACAGAAAAATAACTCTAAGATAAATAGAGGAATAAAATAAGGGAGAACAATATACCTTCAGTCGAACAGTAGCGACAAATAGGGAAGGTCCAAAAAGCTCCCAAATAACTCTAAGATAAATAGAGGAATAAAATAAGGGAGAACAATATACCTTCAGTCGAACAGTAGCGACAAATAGGGAAGGTCCAAAAAGCTCCCAAATAATCAAGTCACGGTGCCCAGAAATCCAAAATATATAAATAAGTGATCTACTGCATCAAGGGCAGATCAACAGAAAAGAGGATCCGCTCTCTCCCAAAAAAGTCCTAGAATAAAATCACAACGAAAGTTGTGACCCAGCATTGGGCTGGACAATGATCTAGCAGTAGGAGTGGTTTTATTGGGTTTATTGGGTTGGATCTATTATTATTATTATATGGAGAATGGGTAAAGGGCGCGGGACAGGATATATATGGCCAGTTGGTTGGACAGTGGGCTGGTTTAGCATATGGTTATGGGCTGGTTGAACTGGTATGGATTGAGGTTGCTGCCTTTGTCGTGGATTAAGGTTGTGGTGGACTGGTATGGACTGGTTTGTCTGGGATGCGGCTAGGGGCTGGTATGGACTGGTATAAGGATAGGCAGTCAGTGTATGGACTGGTACGAGGATGGGCAGTCGGTGGAAGACTGTTTGTTGCCTGGGCCGTCGGTGTATGGATTTTGGGGCTGTCGGTGTGGCCTGGTATGGGCAGTAGGTGGACTGGTTTTGTCGCTGGTTTGGTCGGTTTCGCTGGGCAGCTGATGGCCAGGGTGGTTTCGGCGGTATGGCTGGTAGAGCCATACACTAACCCTACCCCAAACCCTAACCTTGCTCTGATACCAACTTGAAATAATTGTGAGTAAAAGGAGATACTCAAATTAAGAGTAAAATCCCGTATATATAGGCAAAATATAAAAATCATAGTAAGGGTAAAAAAGGGAAAAGAAATCCTAAAGGGAAAAGAAATCCTAATAAACCTAGGAAAGAGAAATCCTAATAAACCTAGACTATCTATACTCCAACAGTTTGCGTATGCAGTCATGTCATTTTACAATGCATTGCAAGAGGGAATATATTTGTTGCTATTGCCCTTTCTTCCATGTCTATCATTGTGTTTTCGGTTTTTAAGTTGATTTCAAGTTTTCAAGTTTTTGTAGCCGTTGCACGTTTGATAAGTGTTCAATCAATGATCACTTTAGCGATTCTTATCCATCAAGCCATGTCAGTAGCGGCTATCATAACAATATCCCGTCTTTCTTGTAGCTTTTTCCATGGTAAGAACATATTTATTCCATCTTTCCGTTTGTTTTAATTTTTGTCACAGACTTTGTTCTAGGTGGTGAAAATAGTTTTTTATTAGCTTTATTTGCAATAATAATATTAATTTTGTAATATGGTTTTTCTAACTTGTTTCCTTATTTTTACCCTTTTTTTCCCAGCACATACCAATGGACAAGCGTTGGCACTGCATCAGAGAAAAGTTTGTAGCCGGTCCTCTCAAGAAAGACTAAGGGCCTGTTTAGATTGTGCCTCCAAATCAATTTTCTGTTTTTAAAATAGTAAAACTTTTGAGATGTTATTTGAACAACAATTTTCAAAAATATTTTTTTTTTAAAATGAGAATTGAGAACAAAAACTAGAAAACATCTAAAAGATATTTTTTGAGTTTTCAAGTCAAAATAGAAAACAAGAAAACAGCCCCAACTCTTTAATGAGATCTCCTATTCGAATCCCCTTACAAGTTTTGATGCAAAACTAATCACAGCATAAAAGGTTTTTTTTTGTCTCTCTCTCTCCACTTTGCCTCTCAGACCGAATGAACCCAGACACACACATAGCCAGAGTCTTCTCCAATGAAGAGTCTGCTCCGACAACTGAAGATCATTTTCTCCATCGACTGAGGGCTCTCCAACAACCAACAACTAAAAGCTTCAAATCTATGTTTTTTTTTTCATATCTAGGTAGTTTTTTATATTTGAGTTTTATTTTTTTCAGATCTGGGTCTTCTCTAGCAACTAGATTTATCTTCTTTGTCAACTAGTTTCATCTTCTTTGTCGTCTACTAGAGGCAATATATGTTGGATCTTGGTTTTGAATCTTGGATATTGGATTTGTCTTCTCCATCGTGTACCAGTTCAATTGACGTAGATTCAAATTTTGGGTTCGTCTATTCCGGTAAAACTCTAACAACGCAGTTCAGTTGATGGCTAGATTTGCCCTTTCTTTATTTTCTTGTATTTTATCAAGTTTAATATATTAAAATATTTTTATATGAAACCATCAATCCAAACAAAATTTTCTTTTTTCTATTTTGTGGAACTGTTTTAAAATCATCTAATCAAACAAGTTCTTCGTCTCAGAAACACTTTTCTAACTAAAACTTTTCTCAAAAACTGTTTTCAAATATTATTTTTTGATATACAATCCAAACTGACTCTAAAGTTGTCGAGGCCCAAAATTTTTCTCTTATGTATACGTTGAGGCCCAAAGAAGTCATTTTTCTCTATTATGAGTTATTTAATAGATGTTGTTATCTCCTTTGCATACCTCGTGGCCGTGATTATTATTATATTGATATGCTTTAAGGGTTACAAGAATGAAGAAGTAATTTCTAAAGCATGTCTTTGATATGATAAGAGAATTGCTTTTGTTTACATATGCAGTCTTATTTGTTTTACAATTCAATGCAAGAGGGAATATATGTGTTGCTATTGCTCTTTTTTCCATATTTGTCATTATATTATCGAATTTTAAGTTGATTGTAAGTTTTCTAGTTTCTATAGTTGTGGTGTGTTTGATAAAATGGTTCAATCAATAATGATGTCAGTTATTCTCATTTCATGTTAGTAGTAGCTAGCTATCATAATAATATTCCCTGTCCTCCTTACAATTTTTGCCATGGTATAAAATTTAATCTTCCCATTTGTTTTAATTTTTGTTGTGCTTTGTTCTAATTAACACATATGGAGTCTCCATTTTTTCATGTGTTTTATTTGTGTTGGAGAGAGCAGTACTGAAAAAGACTTTCCCTCATCTATAAAGAAGAAAATGCTTTATATACATAATAGGGGCAGTAAGCATTTGTAGTAGTAGGGTTTAGGGGACTGCTATTGGGGATTGCTTTTGTTAAAATTGTTTGTTCTTCCCCATGGAATGGGTTGTTAGCACGACTTGTTAGCACGACTTGTTAGCACTTTCAAGTCTCTATGTGATTTGTTACAAGTGTTTCATGTCATGAAAGAAGGGAATTGCGTGAATGATGAGATTGACCTAACCCAAAGTAAAGGCTCTTCCCTCTTTTAATGGCGAATTACTTGAGTCAACGGATGGAGGGCTCCCCTACAACTCGAGCACAAAATCAACATTGAGTCAACAATCATTGAGATGAGCAACACCAAGCAAGATCAAGACTAGTCGCTTGTACAGGGTTCCAAATCTGCGCTTCTTCAAATATCTCATAATATAAGAAAGTAGGGACTTCAAAGCTTTACTAACAAGCGAGAAACTAGACTTTGAGAAAACAGGTCTTGTACGTCCAATTCAAAGAAGATAAATTTGTAATAGCTGAACTCATTAAACCCTCAAAAAGAGATGTTCTAAAAATAATTGCTAAATAAGAACCATTCAAATATTTGATTTAGCTTGCACATCTTATAAATATTTTGATTCTTTTAACTTTTTTTCCAGTCTTATGTGACTATAAAATAAATAAATAATTAGATATTCCAAGGGATTTCAAATCACAATAAAATTATAAAAGATTTGGATAGCCCGAAACAAAAAACAGTTGGATTAATTGTAGATTTGGCTGCCACCACCGAGTTGGCGGAGAAATTTAAACAAGTGGATAGAATTGACATTAAAGGGTGAAATAGAAAAATAAAAGTTTTTTAGAGACTTTTAGGAGTAGTATATAGATGTAGATAGATATACATAGAACAAATATTGATATAGATATATATCTAAGAAGAGTAGAAGATTATGCTAATTATTTTGAGGAGGAAGAGAGATTAATATGACCTTTCACTTATTCTATCTTACACATGATAGAGTTAATAGCAACATGAAAGTATTAAAAGATGAAAAGTTAATATAATATTTTTGACATTATAAGACCTTTTAGAGTGATATATCTACACTAAACAAATACAATAATGTTCATTTTGAAATATTTAATAACCCATGTGATATGATTAATGCCACAAGTGTTTGATATTCCAATTCCAATGGTGATCTTGACATTTTCAAAATTGTGAAGGATTAAATTGTCCAAATAAAAATTTTCATGCATTTTGACATTTTATAGTAGTATAGATAACTTAACCTAAAAAAATTATAAATTTTGATATGGTAATGACCTCGGCACCGTAGTCTTACACAAAATATAGAAATATTGTAACGACCGAGCTTTCAAGAGTTTTTTTAGATGTTTTAAGTTGTGTATTTCAAACTTGAGAATCATACATAAGTGTTGAGGAAATTGAGAGAATCGGACAGATAAGGCTAAGAGAATGGAATAGGTCGAGTAAAGGTTTGCGAAGCAGAGTAGGGTAACGTGTGATTGAGGAAATGAAAGAAATTTAAATTAACATTTTAAAAGTAAAGAATTTAAGGGTATTTAATGAATTTTTTTTAAAAAAACCAATGAGTTTCGTTTAAAAATCCGATGAATTTAAAAATATCTAATAATTCATATGATACTCTATATAAAGAAATTAAAAAAATTAAAAAAAAAATTATTTTTGTTGACAATAGCAATTAATTGTGTTATATATGTTTAATCGTGATTTGATCCATTTATTATTTGATCGTGTCATTTTTTAGTTTCATTTTGTGTCGAGTTGTATCAATAGTTAAAACTGAAACCCTTGGATGATAGTAGTTATTCAACATTTGCCAACTATTGCCATAATGTTCCATTCCATATGCATAAATTTACGCATAAAACTTACAATAACTATCAATGGGGATACAATCAAAGCTTCTATGAGTGGATACAACAATATTAGGTATATGCATTTTCGTTTGTATAACCTCAAAATTTACTTAAGTAAGATTACAACCTAAAACACGAATTAATCCTCACAAATACATAATACACTTCAAGACACGACCGAGAATACGACCATCTTTAAATTTATATTTGAAAAAAAAATGTACCAAATGACTTTAAAAAATGACTGCTTGGACTTAAAAAGGCACTGGACTCAAAAACTCTTGACGCCTTGATAATAATCCTATAGCCGTGGCCTACCATAAATCCTTTGTGGGGTTGTCCATTAATGAAACAAGAGGAAGCCACAGCTATCACCTCCTTAACTCTTCTTTCATCATACTGATTTTATCAAGTACCTATTCTAGGTTGGCCCTACTGAATGTTTTCTCAGTGGGGATTCTGCCACTTCAGTAACTAAAAATATTCTGAAATGACTTACCTGCCATTTGTGTCAATCCTGTATTTCAGATTCTTTCTTAAAAGGAAGTGTCTCAGTTTCCAGAATAACCAGCAAAAAAAAGTGAAATGTCTTCACTTTAACCGAAAATACACTCGAGGCTATTCACTTCTTCAAAAGAAAGATTTAACCCCTCTATGATCAAAACTTCAGTGCATTTATCAAGACTATCACCTACATACTGGTAAAACAGTGAATTCTTCTTTTCATGAAATTAGGCAAATAAAACGAATTTCCTATTCCCGTCTTACATATGTATATATAATGAAAATATAGAATAAAATGAATTTCCTATTCCTGTCTTACACATGTTACGGATTTTATTTCATCGGAAATCATATGGATTTTAAACTTTCATTAATCTATTAGAATTTCTTCTATTCATGTTATATATACATATATAAAATAATTAAATTAAATGAAAGATGATTTGCGAAGTCTTTTGAATAACCGCTAATTAACAAAACTCAGTTAAAACTTTTTCAATAATCAATTTTATCACCTTAACTTTTCAATATTCTATTTTATCAGCCTATCTATTCATAGTTTCGAACTAAATTTGCAAATATATAGTAAGATAAAAGAGATAGTAAGATAGAAGGGCAAGGAAATTGACACAAATTAAGTAGGTCGGAATGTCATTAATTTGATTAAAAGTAAATGACTTGGCCTAAAAAAATATTAGCTGTGTTGGAGTGACACTTCCCAACGCAATATGACAAACATAATAGCAATTCAGCACAGTATTTTGATGTGTTAGGCTGACAAATTTTTAAAACCAATTTAAATTTAATATGTTAATTGATTTAATTATCTTCAACGGTATTCGGATTAATTAAAGCGTATTTCGATTAATTTTTTTTTTGGTTCAATGAAAAACAGTCATTCATGTCGAAATTAAGGTATTTATGAAAAATAAATTTCTTATACCCTGACTTTAAAAAATTATTATAATTTAAACTCATGAGAATTGGGTTTAGAACTTATCACCAACCCTTAGAATCTATTTGTTTAGTAAGATAATGCTAGAAAATACAAAAAAGAGAAAATTTTAAAATTTTACATGTGTTTGTTTAGCATGAAATAGAAAATGATAGTAAAAATAATTTTCTTCCATGCTTAGATTTTCTCACATTTAACTAACTTTTTTTTTCTTACAAAAAACACAAGAAAAAGTAAAAAAATTGTTTTGAATGACTCAACTTCCCATTGTACTCTTATTTTTTAAAAAATATTCAATTAATTATTAATTTAAAAAAACATTGTACAAATTAGACTAACCATATAATTTAATCTAGAGATCAGAATTTGAATCGATTCTTGTCTCTGAATTAGATTAGAAGTCATATTTTTTTTAAATTTGAATAATAACAAATTTTTTTTTCTTTAGACTGAGTTAAAATAATTAAGAATAATTTAGATAATTAAAAAAAAAATCTTATAACTTTCCTTTCTTTCAAACAATGAAATGAAATTATTTTAAAATTTTCTTAAAAATTTTTCATCTTAATCAAATATATACATGAAAATATATTTTCTTTCACTTTTTTTGTTTTGCTTCATTTTCTGTGTCTTCCATTAACCAAACGCACCCATTAGGTTAATTCCGAGTTCCGACCCATTAGACAAACCTTGTTTATTGGATTATTAGAATTCCACTTTCCATTGGTTTGGACTACTCAGTCAACCGCCGGCCGCTATTCCCCTTCTGCCCACTCCCTCGATCTGTCTCATCTCATCTCTCTTCGCTTTTTCAGTTGTCACTCCAGTCTCATCTAACACCTCTCTCTCTCTCTCTCTCTCACAAAAACACACACAGCTATCTGTTAAGGTATCAGCCAATTACATTCGTTGCTCATCGCTGATAATCTGAGACAGAAGGTACTTACTTCCATCTCTCTACTCGATATCATATATTTGCATAATACATGCCATTTGTGTTTTGAACGAAACTCATTTCTACAACCATGTTGTTGCGCTATGACATAGGGATTTAGGGGTTGGTTTCTACATGCGCTGATTGGTATAGAAATTTGCCCTCATGGACAAAATTCGAGCAAAATTATGCCCAAAAAGTCTTCGATATAAACTTGCAGTATGTTTCAAAACGAATATGATTGATTAAATAGCAAAAGCTTGATTACGAGTGGTGCTGAAACTCTCAGTTTATTTGCTGTTGGTGTTTTGATTCTAATTGGAAAATAGCTTTGCGTTAGAGCATTACTACAACTAAATATCTTGATGACTTAGACTGCCGCTTTCATTTGTGTTTTTTTTTTGGATTGGAACTTTCTTCTGTTTATGAATGTCTTAAGGAATAGTACAGTTGTTTTCAATTTCTCTTATCAGCTCAAGTGTTAATCATGGGTAGGTGCAGGGGAGTTTATCTGATAATCGTGTTAAGTGAAATGCCCTCACTTGTAGATAATATCGGGACATGCTAATAAGGAATTTATTTATGAGTTGTCGGTTTTTGTGTTTTAAATTCGTTTTCCCATTTTTTTTCGTTGTTCTCACAAATGGGGAAGAAGAGATGATCGGGGTGAAAATAATATATACTTAGTTTAAAAGTTTGATTATGTTGTGCTAATCATGTCACTTCTTGACTCTTTATATAGTTACAAAGGTAGTCAAAGTGAACACCTAAAGAATGGAGATAAGTGGCAGCAGCTATCCCCCTCAGTCTCATCTCCTTCCTCGTCTTTACTTCTTGTCTCTATCTCTAGTGGTGTTTACACTTCCTGTGATGGCCATAGAAGACTCATCTGCAGTCATATCAAGATTCCAACAATACTTGCAAATCAACACGGCTCAACCAAACCCCAACTACTACGAAGCAGCTGATTTCATCCTCTCCCAAGCCAAGTCTCTCTCCCTCGAATCCCAAATATTAGAGTTTGCCAACGGCAAACCGGTCATCCTTCTCAAATGGCCCGGCAAGAACCCAAACCTCCCATCAATTCTTCTCAATTCCCACACTGATGTTGTCCCTGCTGAGCACCATAAGTGGTCCCACCCTCCTTTTGAGTCCCATATTGATCCAAATACAGGCAACATATACGCCAGAGGCTCTCAGGACATGAAGTGCGTAGGCTTGCAGTATCTGGAGGCCATACGAAAATTAATGAATTCCGGGTTCAATCCAGTTCGGAATATCTATTTGTCATTTGTGCCTGATGAGGAGATTGGTGGGCATGATGGTGCCGAGAAGTTGGCTGACTCAGAGATTTTCAAAGAGATGAATGTTGGGATTGTGCTTGATGAAGGTTTAGCATCACCGAATGAGAACTACAGGGTGTTCTATGGAGAGAGATGTCCATGGTGGTTGGTTATTAAGGCCACTGGAGCTCCTGGACATGGGGCTAAGCTCTATGACAACACTGCAATGGAGAATCTCTTGAAGAGTATTGAGAGTGTCAGGAGGTTTAGGGCTGCTCAGTTTGATTTGGTCAAGGCTGGTATGAAGTCTGAAGGAGAAGTCATTTCGGTTAATATGGTCTTCTTGAAAGCTGGCACTCCATCTCCAACAGTAAGTGATTGATGGCATGTTTATAGACGACTTGTCTTTGCTTCAACCAGTTGCTTTATTAAATTTAGTGGCAGTAATAATAATTGGATGGTTTATGAGATTACACTCTTGGCATCTTCTACTGCAATCACATTTGTACTGGGGCAGTTCCCATGTTCGAACTGAAATCCTATCACACTATTAGTACGGCTAGGACAATGGAGATCGTTCATAACATTATCCTTTTGTGCTGTGATCTGTTTAGGTGGTGTGTTCAGTTTAATTACTAGTTTATAATGATGACACTGTTTGTTATTTACAACAGAAATTACACAGTAGGTTGATAATTAGAGATATAGCCCACTCAACATTGACGTGGCTTACTGAATCTTGGGTTTGTGATTTTTTTTTCTATAAGCATCTAAATTCTGTCAAATGCACAAAAAATTGTTGGGAAAGTTTCTTCTTAAATTAACCACGGCAATTAGATGCATAGCTCATTAATGCCACTAATCTTACTAAACAGATAAACATATGCAACTTTATGAATTGTAAGTTTAAACGAGTGGATAACTGACTTCTATTCTCCATCAGGGTTTTGTCATGAATCTGCAGCCGTCTGAAGCACAAGCAGGATTTGATATTCGAGTCCCACCAAGTGCAGATCCAGCATCCTTGGAGAGGCGAATTGCCGAAGAATGGGCACCTGCTTCACGTAACATGACATTTGAGGTAGTAAAACTGTTATTATACTATCTTATGTGAACTATATTAGTCGTGCAAGGAAGAGTTGAACTCTTCTTTTTCATTGTTATTTCAAATGTCTTTGATGTGAGCCTTGGTTGCTTCAATTGAGCTCTTTCTTTGTCATGTTGCATCATTCTTTCCCCATTTTTTCTATCTAAAAATAACCTTTTGCATTGAAATATGCAGTTATGATGACTTGGATAGAAACTATTGAGCTCCATTCTAAAAGTTTCTTGAGTCCATAATAATGACGTGATTCAGAGGTATTTTAATTATATATCATGATCCTGTGTTCAAAAAAGGACAAATTTGAATACGAAACCTCCCTTAATACTCATTTGTTGGAAAGAAAAGCTTTGGGAAGGGAAAAATAGTACAACCCTATTATTTAGCTGATGGTTAAAGGTTTTATATTATAGGAAGGCTTCAGTTTCTTTTTGATTTTGTTGATTCTAAACATTTGAAAAAGAGCTTAAAAATACCTCAGGCACTAAAAAAGAAACATTGCTAGTAGTGAGTTTTTTTGTAAAGGAAGAATTGTAGCTCTGCCAAAATGAGGAATTCTTCTCAACCGCCCCGAAAAATGTGATATTTCATCATAATAGAAAAACAAAACTTCAAAATGAATGATACAGCATATGCTTGCTTCTGCAGACATGGTTCAAAACTGTTCTCTTTTCCATACGCGATGGCATACATTGATGAGCATTTTATGTTTCTTTTGTAAGCCATTACCAAGAGGTTTTAAAATAATATGTTATCCAGACATTCATAAGATACTGTGTCTTGTCTTGATTAGTTGGGAACATATTGTCATATTGACAGATATATAGATACATGCATTGCTTAAGCGTGTTGGATTTTTGGAGGTCTTGAAATCATTTTACATTGCCAATGTGCCCTAACCGTGGTTGTAGCTTGGGCAGTTTAAGCAGAAGGTTTCTGTGCATGATAAGTTTGGGAGGCCAACCCTCACATCATCTGACAGTTCTAATCCTTGGTGGGCCCTGTTGGTAGAAGCTATTGAGAAAGTTAATGGAAAACTTGGAAAACCAGAGATCTTTCCTGCCTCCACAGATGCCCGCTACTTCCGGGAACTAGGCTTGCCGGCAATTGGCTTTTCACCCATGGCGAACACTCCAATTTTACTTCATGACCACAATGAGGTAAACATCTTATCCTGTGTTTTAGACAGTAGTTTCATTTATTTCATTATGTACATATATAGGTTGGATAATGGAGTAGCTGATCGAAGGAAAATGTTACGCAATCTAAATGAAACTCAAAAAGTGTAACTTAAATGCATATCATCCATCGGATGAGTGGATCCTACTGAAAAAGTTGATGAGGCCCACTAATTCAAGAGATGATATGCATTTGGGTTGTATTTTTTGAGCACTCATCCAAGGGATGATATACATTTGAGTTGCAATTTTTTAGGTTTTATTTGAGTTTTGTAGTATTACTTCTGATCAAATAACTACTTAGCTGATTTGTTTCGGGAAACTTTGCTGCTCCATTTTATCTCCAGATAAATCTCATGAATTCAAATTGGCTAGCAGTTTAGAGAGCGAAAGTATGACAAAACGATTTGTTCATAAAAATTCAATTTTCCTTGTATCTTGTTTTGGTTGCATTGCGGAACATTCATTCGGACTCTAATATTTTTCATCTTGTTGCAGTTTTTGAACAAGGACGAGTACTTAAAAGGAGTTGGTATATATGAATCAATAATAAAGGCTTATGCATCTTTTGTGGAGACAAAAGGAAGTGATGCTTCCAGAGAAGAGTTGTAAGATAGTGTTAGGTCATTCTCGTGGTCTGCAAAAGGCTTTGTTCGAGGACAGTTTTTGTTTCGTTGTATGAAAATAACGGGAGTTGAGAATAACATAATTTCGGGGAATGTATAAGAAACTTCAGAAGGTTGAGAATCACCAATGCTCTGATGGGATGATTCATCATGGATGCTTGCTGACAATATACTGTAAGTTTGTTTTATTGCATAATTTCTGTTAACTGCCATGGATACCATTTCTGCGTTTCAAATTGCACAGTATGCTTCGCATATGAACATTAACCAAAATGGAAGAACAAGGGAAATTAAGCTAGGCCCTTAATAAGGATTTGTTACACGTGATATACCAATAACTCACTATTAGGAGTCGTGGGTGCCATAGAGCTTCATATAGAAATAAAAACACATATCACCCACTTCCTTCAATCTGAGATCAACAACAATAACTGCACAGAGTATAGTAAAATTCCTCAGTACGGTCATTCGAGAATTCCCTCCGAGGTTGCGAGTGCTAGAGAAGTGTCTTTACAACCGAACAAACTGCAAAATCTTTTGGCATTGATACAGCACTGCACGAATGATTTGGATGATCAGAGAGATCGGCCTGTATATCTGACTTGAAAGTATGAGCATAAATGGTGTCCTTTGCGTTGCAGTACTGCTGGTAGTGAAGGCTCATAACATCATCTCCCGCTACCGATGATCCCCACAAGAGCAAACTCCATCATGCAATTGATGGTACGGATTAGACCCCTTATGACAATGTTCCGACACTCCCATCTTAGACAACAGATTTGCAAAAGCATGACAGTCTCCACAGGTCCTGAGGCTTGTCCTGCTCCTCATAATCTGCTCGGCGACAAGTTCATCATATCAAACCCAACAGTTTCTCCAGTGTTGTAAAGGAGCAAATCTTCCTTTGTTCCCGTTCAAGACATTGCAAGACAAATTTTGTTTCTGGAACATCAACCATTTCCTGTAATTTCCAAATCAACTAGTTCAGCTCCCACTGATCTTATTAATTTGCGAGGGTGAAGAGTCCCTCGATATGGAAGAATAGGTATCTGCTTGTTTACGTTCATCCAGCTACACCCGGTTCCTTCTTCACTCTTCTACCCATCATGGTCCTCACTTCGTCCCACCTCTGAGAATTTGCATAAATATATGATAAAAGTATGTGGTTTCCTGCATCATTGGGGTCCAGTTTTAGGATTTGGTTGGTGGCATATACAGCTTAGATTCATGTGCTGGTGAGCCTTACAGGCTCCAAGAAAAGTTATTCAGGTCATGGCATCAGGTTCATCTTCCATTTCATGAATTAGCTTTCCTGCTTCATCAAGCTCTCGTGCTCTTCCAAGAAGATCAACTGTGCAGCCATAGTTCTCTCTAATTGGATCCATGCCAAAAACACCATTCATCAGAAATCATCTACTAGTCCTGCATGGCTACAAGCCAGCAAAATACCAAAAGTTGTTACATAGTGTGGTCTGCTAGTTTGGTCCCTGAAACTTTCGTTGCCCAAGTGTTGTGGCTGACATCATTTTTGGGCCATACCCATTGATGGTACCATGCAAAAATATCTAAGTATAAGCTCTGTCACCCAGGTTATACTTCTCAGGAGCTCAACTCATCTATATTATTTACAGACGTTGACCCCAACTATAACTCCACGTGTCCACATCTCAAGGAAGGTGATGCGAAGATAGTTGGATCCCACCAAGTTCCCTTATTATGTGGCATCAAATCACCCTCCAAGCGCAAATTTTATTGCGCAATAAGGGCAACTGTTACAAGGAAGAAGCGAAAAGCGAGGATCTCGCTCAGATCAAGCAAGACCTAGGGATAGTTATAAATAGGAGGAAAACCCTCAAAAATAAAAAATAAAAAAAGCCATTGTAGCCCCACAAAATATTTTCTGCAAACTTCACTCAGTAATTAATATAATAAGGGGCAAGAGACTCCTTTTAGAATAGATTAGTCGAGTTCCCGAATTGATGAACTACAATAAATACTCTGCGTAATTACTCACTTATCTCCCAAATCTTATTCCATAGAGTTTTAGAAGCTTAGACTGAATTGACTCAATTATTCAGTGTGTTTTATATTAACATCATTACTCGGTCGTTTTAAGAACATCATCACCTATGATAATGCTACTCCAAGAGATGACATCCTTCTCCATCCCAAAGTTGGCGTCTTCCAAACAGCCACACTTGCAATTCAGAGTGCATTATGAAGGATTAGGTCTTGAGGGAACTTGAGTACACAAGCATACATTTCCCAATTCCAACAGAGCTGAACCAGTGTAATCTCTAAAAACTAACGTTAGAGTTGATTTATCAGGAAAAACCACCACTCTCTTCACTCTGTTGAAACGAGTCACAACTTAATCTCCATCACGGTTCTGAGCAAAGTCACCACAAAAAACGAAATCTCAGTCACCATCTGCAAATGACGTATTTTTCAATTCAACCTGCAAATATATCAGAATATGAACCTACTTTACTAATGCCACAATGGAGGTTTCCCAGGTTGGGTGACCTTTTGCAGGCTCTCGAAACAGAAGAGTAAGTGAACTGCAAGAATTAAGAACTCCAAGGCCTTGTCATCGAGCTCGGCATCAGAGAAAACTGCTATCCCAATTGTCCAGGACACAAAATTTCTTCTGGGCATTTGATAAATCATTAACAGAGGTAATTTTAGCCAAAAAAAACATTCATTAACTCCCCTGCTTCTTTTTTGCTCACCCCCCTCTTATTGGAAGGAAAAAAAAAAGATTAGGTCATGGTAGGGAAGAAGGAAACTAGATACACTTACATTACATGGTAAATGGTATGTTTACAACACAAGAAAAAATAAGAAGAAAAACTACAATTGCCCTTTATTTTTGGGAAAAACTAGCAATGACATTGCAAGTTCAGGTACAACACTACTCGAAGATAACAATTAATCCATCTCCCATGCTAGGTCATGTACTATATAACAATGGCCTTGGTCCTATTATATGAATAATTCTGTATATAACTAGCGATCAAGGTGGGATGTTTCTGGAAGCAAAATCTCGAGTAGAAAGCAATCCCACTACAATCAATAAAAAAAAAAAAAGAACATGAAATGTGACTCTTGGACACACATAGCATTAAAGAAGACACAGAAGTGTCAATGGATTGTCGTCCATTGTGTTGAGATCAACAAGTACGGATCAAGATTCTGTATCTGAATCTGATTCTGTATCTGATTGCACCTCTAAAGGCTTCACTCTGTTCATATTGGCTTCCAGTGGAGGAAGTCCGTCGTCATCACTTGAGTTAGATACATTCTCCTCCTGCAGGGGAGTGTGTCCATGTGAATCTGCATTAGAACTGTCTATAATAGGGGATTTGAAGATATCTGGCCTGCATTGATAGGCAGCAATAAGCAAAAGTATTAAATAAGTACCACAAAGATGAACATAAAAGAAAGGACACCAGAATGTAAAAATTAGTTATTACATGGTGAAAATTACAAGCAGCAGTATCTGGCATTATGTTTGCGGAAAGAAAAAAAGAGGGAGATCCTTTTTTAAGCTACGATCACTTTTAGAGCAACAGACCGATTTATAAGGATAGGATAAAATCACATGGATCATCCAAAAACAGAAAAGCTGTATTAATGTCTTCTACAAATACATTATCCACATCCCTCAAATCTAAAGCTGTGTGATGTCGTTTATACCCCATTAATGGTAAGGTAAGCCAAATACAGTCCAAAGTAGACGCAAAATTTCAAGAAATAACAATAAACAATTAGGCGGTGCAGTGCCTGAAGAGATAGAGTCTACTGCCAATAATTGATTCAAAAACGATCATCTTCTTAAGATCTTGAAGTTCATATTCTAAAACGAATTCACCCATTGACATCCACAACATCTACGGATTTGTAAAATGATAAATTTTAAAATGAACACATCAAGAATAGAACCTCAATTTACTTGTGCAATAGTTTTAGACAGCTAGTGTCAGATTCAGTGTTTGAAGAAAATGAGTGCACTTTAGTCCACTTTAAAAGTTTGTCCTATACTTTTGAGCCAACATATATCACGAGATATCTGGAGATTAATTCTTTTCAATACGAACCATTCCAGAGACTTTTGAAGCGTACGAACTTGTTCATAGTACAGAACTTGTGTGACCATGCAACCCACTTTTCTACCATTATCAACAGCCTCCTCTCTCCCACTCTCATCCACCACAACAAAGCTCCCTATACATTGTCGAAATCAACTTCATAGAAATTCCAAAGTTCTATTAAACAGTGTGTACAAGTACTCAACCAAACAGAGTACAAGTATAAGCACTATATATTTAGAAAAAAACCTCGTTTAATCCACATGCTCTTCTGGAATTTAGCTGGAAATAGTGCTAGTGATCTCTCGCCTTTCGCATCCATTACCTTCACATACAGGTACACAAATTAGAACTTGAAAATCACACATTACACACACACAGATAGAGAGAGAAGGATTTATTGTACCTGAATGAGATTGGAGCCACGAAGGTCCACAACTTGCATAATGCTTTGGCCTTGCTGAAGATTAAAGTTCTGTTCCTCGGCCGCTCTCTTCAAATTCTTTCTTCCTCCTTTCATGGCTCTCTTCACCCTACAAAAAACCCTAATCCTGAATCTGTTATTTTCCCATCTTCTTGATGGAGTATAAAAGCTACAAATGACAAAAGTAACCCCCGACATGAATAATACAACAAGAAAAATTACAATTACCTCCCATATTGTTTTAGACATTTTCACTGTTCTCTCTTGTTTTTAAACCTACACTAAACTCTTATAAAATGTGATAACACGTGTTGCAACTTATTTCTTCAGTCAAATTTAATCAATAGATGACAAAATTTGGAGAGTGAATAAAGAAGTACAATATGATATTGATAGAATTTTTTATTGGAATTCATTGATCAAAAATGATTTAATTTTCTCTACGGGAGTATACTTTCAACCGAAATCATTTGTACTAACACTAGGGATAACCCGTGTCTGAAGGCACGGTGCAATTCAAAAAAAAATCGAGTACTGAACTCAGACGCGTACTAAGCTGAAAACCTAAACTACCCCCATAATCCGTGCCTGCAGAATCTATGCAATTACAAAAAAAAAATAAAATTATTCTTTAACACAAAACAATCAAAACACTAAACATAGACACACATCAATCTAGTCTTCTCTATTTTTTTTTTAAAAAATCGAAAGAATTTCTTCTAAAAATAATAGTCCAAGAAAATCTCAATCTGTATACAAAGGCTATATATCTCATAATTATACCCAACTCAACATCATAATATTAACCATTCATGTCACAATCCTTCCTCCAAACAACAATTTATCAACAAACACAACATAACAATTTCTTCGGCTAATACCTATGCCTAAAGGCACCATGCAATGCAAAACTTTCATAGCTAATACCTATACCTAAAGGCACCCTGCCAATTTCTTCTATGATACCAGCACACTCAGCCACAATTACCATGGACTTTTTACAACAAAATTTGCACATCTCGTGCTGTGCATAGGCACCATCCAAAAAACCAAAGTCAATTAATCAAACTTGATAAGCAAGCATCTCTACAAATCCATCTAATTTAAAAGCATTAGTATATTAGTGAATTAAATAGTGCCACAAACATGTATTCTCAATTTTGATGCCCAAAGATGTTTAAAAAACTTTAAAAAATCATATAAAAATATTGGAGATTAGGCTTTTCCAATAAACGTAAATCTGAGCTTACCACATAACTTGATTTTTTTTCTTTCCCCAAGATCAATGAATCAACTTCAATAACCAATCAACTAAACTAATTTCATGATCCCAAACCAAACCAATTCACTTTTTCTCAATTCAATGTTGTTTTTTCTCATACTCACCACTTCAAAAATAATCACCAAAAATTGAACAAACAATCCAAACTCGAATTAATCATATTAACAATACATAGCAGGATCAACATCCATCCTAGTCAATATCCTAGCTAATGTTTGTGCGTAACACAAAATAAAGATAGCCAATTAGAAAAAAATGTCTGCCATTTTTTGTTCACAATAAATGACACTATAAAACAATAGGCAAATGACAAAATAAATACCATAAGATAGATAAAGCTTTTATAAACTCATATTCTAACTCATGAAATAGGCTTACAAAGACCATCCAATGCAAAATTTCAGAATTGAAGTTCAGGATAGACTTAGAGAAGTGGGCTAGTTACTTATTTTCTACACCTATTCGTGAACTATTTGAATAGCTACAACTCATTAACCATTCATTCATTACCTTCAAACCATTTCATTTTGCATTTAATCTCAACCTGAAATGAACTAAAAAGAACTTTAAAATTATAAACAATATTGGTTACCAATAAAATAGGGGACACAACAACTATTCCGAAGAAATTCATGCTATATAATCCAACTATGCTTTCTAATTCTTAAATCAGACCCGCAATACATGCATTGAATTTTGAACGTTTTTAATCTTGAAAGAGAAATCGGATTCTCAAAAGCTATCAAGCACATGATTTGATTAATACAAACCACCCATTTCAGTGGGTTATGTAACCGACTGACACACATTGAAAACACATACAATAGATTACTAAGCAAATATTAACACAATTTGACCACAATATTACTGGTACTACCATAGCCCCCTAAGAAATTGTCAAAAGAATCCAACTATTATAAAGACTACCTAACAAAAATTAGTAAGAAACTCTCATTAGAAAGAATCAAAAATGTACAAAACCAATGTTCGTGTACCAATTTTTGTTGCATTGCTAGACTCATGATTTGAGTTCTTTTCATTTAAGCAAATCTTTAAGCATTTTGTCATTAAATACAAAAACCGGTAATACACAAACTAAACAAAAGATGCTAGGCACATATACAATCACTTGCTAAATCTAATGGCTTAAATATCCTCTCTCCAAAACAAAACAACTAAAAGTATTACCCAGAACCTAAGCGCATATTATAAACAAGATGCTAAAATATTTTACACAAAGAATAGCGGCCTAATGCCAAGTTTTTGCTTTCTTACTTCTTGCTTGTTCTTGCTATCTTCAATACAATGGCTCCACCAACCACAAACCAAGGAATAACAGTTAAGAAGATCATACTCAATGGGGAATCTTAATCATTTGCAAAGTTCAAGAAAGATAAAAACTTGAAATTCAAAAAAAATCATTTAGCACACTTAAGTTCAAGAGACCAATCAAAAAGATAACAAAAAATGCAAAATTTTATGTTCTCTTCCTTTCCTAACAACCAGATAGAAGATACTCCTGTAATAAAAACTCAGTCAAATAGAGATCCTTACTTGCCAAACATGATTTATTTGAAGGAGAAAAAAGGACTGCATCATTGTTAAATTCCAAAATGGCACCACTACCCAATACCATAATTGCATCCAATAACCTAGCATTAACATTTAAACCAATCAATTTCATTTCACCATCAATTTCATACAAAATTATTTAATCAATTTCATTTCACCACTACCCAATACCATAACTTGTGCTCGCCTGTAAGGGGTGTGTGTTATTGGTGTGATGAAGACAGAGAGAGGGCTAGTAGATATGAAGAGGGCAAGGGAATGAGAGAGAGAAATCACCATCAAACTCGGACTTAAATATAATAAGTACTTCTCTATGGCATTTCAACAAACACTTCATGTGCTATATGATTGGAGTTGTGGGGATACGTGTCATCTGATGAAGGGGTGTGGTCGTGGTGGTATCCGAAGATGGAAGAGAAAGAAGGGGAAAGCGGGAGAGCGAGAGAGAGCGAGAGAGAAGAGAGATAGAAAGATACCTGGAGAGTGAGAGAAGAGCGGTGGTGGGTATTTTGGCGTCGTTGCCTGCAACGTCGCTACTGCTGCCGCTGGCGACGCCAGTAGGGGATGGAGGAGAGAGGGGGAGAAAGGGAGAAAAAAAAGAGGGAGATGCCTCGAGAGTGAGAGTGAGAGTGAGAGAGGAGCAGAGCTGTGGTTGCTGTGGCTCTCCATCGTGGTGTGTCTGTTTGCACAAACAGAGAAGAAAGAAGCATGAGATGAGAGGCAGAGGGGTTAACGGTCGGATGAGAGAAAGGAGAGAGAGGGAGTGAATTTTATTATATAGATTAATGAAGTTCGAATCAAATTTGACCCCTCTAACAACCATATCTTGGAAGACCCGAATTGACTCCTCAAAACAACAATTCCTTACCAACCCAGAAATCATTGTATTCCAAAGAATCGTGTCCTGCTCAGAAATTCCTTCAAACACCTTATACACACGGTCAACCCTAGAAAACTAAAATACATGTCCACCAAAGCAGACCCAACAAACAAATCTGAGCCATACCCGTCAACTGTTACATGCCCATGAAGCACAATCCCAACTTTTTCAGACCCAAACGAAGAATTTACAGTCTGATCTGATAGATTAAGAGCATGACACACATTTTACCTTAATGTTACAGTCTGATCTGATAGAAACAAGTAAAGGGAGGAGATGACAGCAGAGATCAGGGGAGAGAGATCGCCTGGGTTCCTCGCTGGTCGCCGGTCGCAGTCGCCTGAGTTGCTCGCTGGTTGCCTGGTCGCTGATCGGTGGTGGCTGCTCCCTGATATGCTGATCGGTGGTGGCTGCTCCCTGATATGCTGATCGCTGGTTGCTGCTCGTTGGTCGCCTGGAGTGGTGGCTGGTTTATGCGATTTAGGGCAAAAGAATGGCAATTGTAATTTAAGGAATTTTTTCATTTGGCTTCAAACCGTTCGATTTTTTAAAAAACCGCCGGTTCACGACCGGTTCACGATTTTTTATAAAAATCGGCCGATTTTTCGACTGTCAGCCGGTACTATTCTTTATGCGATACAATTAGAGAATCGGATCGGTTGAGGTCCGGGTCATGGTTGAACAGATCCGACGGATTGGTCCGGTCCGGTCCGATTATAATAACACTAATTAGGGGGTGCAATTTGGGTTGGGCAACCCGATTTCAACCTGAGCCCAACCCAAAAAAATTAAGATTTAGACAAGAATTTTTAATACTTGGATTAAGTTTGGGTTAAAAAATCTCAACTCGAATTCAATTTGAGTTAGGCTCGGGTTAAGGTTTCATGAACCCAAACCCGATAAATTAAAAAAATATTATATATATATATAAAACATTAGCATTAATTTTTCATTTTTGTTCTATCGTTCTTTGTCTTTCTTATTCTCTTTACCTCTCTCGTAAAAATTTAGTTAAAGTTATTGGTTGTTAATTTAGGTGGATATTATGTACTACATATTTTAGGTATAGAACAACAAGTTTATTTTATATTCTACCCAAATTGAATCTGTAAAATAACCCGAAATTAATTTTAAGTCCATCCGAATTAAACTTGAATAGTGTTCGGATTGAGTTCACCAACCCACGATAGGGTTAAGATTAAAATTAAGGTTAAAGATTATATTCTTAGAATTGGATTAAGATTTGTTACTAGTTCTGGGCGTCCGACACGATCCAGAGTTCCCACTAAGTAAACATTGTCGCTGGACTTCTGACGATAGAATAGCTTTGTTGTGAAGTGCAGAAACAAATTCCATCTCCGAGTTCCGACTCTACGGTCTTTTGAGCTCCGAATTCGAAACTCAACGCGCGCCTGTTGTTTATATGCCTATCAATCCTCCATGTCAGCTTCTTGATACAAGCTCGCAAAATTTTAGGTTCGAAAACACTCATCTCTTCCTAATTTTACGTTCAGTGAACCTGAGCTTTGAAATATGAACTCTACAAAGCTTCAATATTTGTAATTTCTCGCACAAATTCAGTTTATTTGTGATTCTATGCATTGCTATGCACGTGTTCTTGGTGCATAGTGATGGGTCGAAGGAAGCAAGCTCGGCCACATAGATCAGTAGGAATACTACAGAGAAGCTATGATAATGATACTCAAGGGGAATTGAATGATCAAAATGCTTCCAATTCTGAATTCGAGGCCGATGTTGATATACCCTTTTTCGTTGAAGTTGATGGGAGCAATTGGGTTTCGGTTGAGCATTGGGACATTGCGGAAATTCTTTTGACAAACTTGAATATAAGTGAAGAGTTTTACGGTTATGAATTGAGTGACGAATTCTATAGGAATTCCAAGTATTCTTTGAGGATTAGGTTGAGTGATGTAAGGGGGTTTATTGGCCGTATCAAATTAGGTCATTGGCCTGTGTTCAATGCTAGTAGTATAAGCTTGGAAATTATAGAAAAGAATGTATTGGAGGATTCTGAGACGCATTCGGTGATGGTTGTAGGGAATTTGGATGGACCGGAAGAGGGTGTTTCAGGTCTTGTTCACTTGGTGAATGTGAAGTTTCTGACACTAAGGCCGATTCTAGGGGTCACATGTTCGGAGGACATGTCATCTATAAGGTTGAGAGTGGAGATATTGAAAAGTGCCTTTAATGCATGTGAGTCACTTCTTGATAGTACAAGATCAGTTTGGAAAAAGAGTATGATGAGTGTAATGGCTTGGCTGCGCCCCGAAGTTATGACTTCAGAATCTAGGTATGGATGTAATCTACCAGCAGACATGGAAATTGATTTACCTGTGGAGACAGATGAAGATTCCTCTGTCTCAAAGAAGCAAATCAGGTTTGATGCTGCTGTTTTTTACGAAGCCATTAAGCCTTCAAAGTGAGTGTCAGTGTTATACAATTCAACTTATGTTTTATGTTGGTTCTGGCTTCTGTCTCCCAAACTTTTATTTTCAATTACTGATTTTATCTTTGCAGGGAGGATTCAATGCTGCAGGATCACTTGCCTGACCTGCTTCCCGAGCTTAGACCCTATCAGCGGCGTGCAGCTTACTGGATGGTACAACGAGAGAAAGGTCCTTCTGGAGGTTTGGATGGAAGTGGAAAAAGTCAATTGGTATCTCCTCTATGTGTGCCAGTGAATTTAGTTGAGACACATTCAAAGATATTTTACAATCCATTTAGGTATGGTTTCATAATCCTAGAAGATACTGGCATCATATTGTCTGCCTGATACTGGCCCTTACTGATACTGACTGTGAGCTATGTTAATCTGCTTGTGCCATTTTACTTTGGTTGGGGTCAAATTGGCGTTGTAATTCTTTCTTCCATTGCTTTATGCATGTATCAACATCAATGCCCGTTTTGGTCTTCCTTTGTCCTTGTAGCTCCTTCACCTTGTCAGTGAGTGCATTTAAATTGATTGCATCTGTTTTACAGAATTCAGAATGCATCACTTATGTATGCCATGTTTTTCGGTTGCCTTAGTTGTACCACAAGATTCCTTGTTTGGGAAAATTGTTAAACTTTTTAGCCTTCGGCAACCCACACAACCTCAGATTACTTTTGTTTTGACCTCAGTAAAAGCCTCCTCATATTATGCACAAACATCTGGTTTATGTTAGGATGTCAAACGAAATAGACTAAAAGTATTATCATTTACATTGTCGATTCCTTATGTTGTACATCTAATCTTGTCCTAGTGAAATGCATACCTTAATTGGTGTATATAATGGAATGTGGAATTGCTCTCTCACAGTTTTAGTTTCCGTTGTTACTCATGCTACAAGTTGAATCAAAAGCTTATAATTCATTAATTGTTAAGGCAGTGCCACCAAGGCATTTCCTAGTCAAGGGCTCTTTTTAAGGCCCATCTCTTCAATTTAAGCTATAGCCTGTTACTACTGTTAAAGTCTAAGAGGGGTTTATTGAAAACATTATCTTCTTTGACATTATCTTAGTGTGTTGTGGTTTGAAAGGTGTTTGCTTACCATGCTTGCAATCATTAATGGACCTTCAAGCATTTGCATTTGGATGTTGCTTTCATATTTGATTTGAAGAGCACTCTACATGTTTCATGGTGGCCTTTGTTGCTATCTTTGTTTGCTTTCTATTTTCTTAATACGTATCACCTTTCTTGCACTTGTTGCAAAACGAGACATAAGCCCCCTCCCAAGCAACACCACGACCACACATAGAACACACTGGCCATGCACTTTTCCCCATGGAAGAAAAGGAAAAAGAAAGAAAGAAAGAAAGAGAGACAAGTAGGCTAGAACACAATGATTGTAATTTTCTAAAATCTTCCTTTAATTTCCTCTTTTTCATCTTAGTCACTCACTTTTCCCCAACCCCCCAACAACAACAAAAAAAAAAAAACCCTAGGAAAACCTCCAAAAGAAAATGAGTACTCCTTTTCCCCACATCTGTCCATTTATACCACTTACTTATTTTTTTTTTCAGTGGCAATGTTGCATTGCGTTCGGAGCACGCTTCACCATATGTCTTTGGTGGTATTCTTGCTGGTAAGTATCACTATCTTGTCATTTGTGTGCATAACTGTGGGGTAATGCCTTTTGAACTCTTAAACTTTTCTGTTCTTTCCAGTGTTTAGTTACCTGTTAGGAAACTTATTTTTTGTATTAGAATATTTGAGTTTTTATACTCGCCATTTAGATATTGTGGGTTTTGACAAAAAATGATGCCTTCTGTAGTATAACTAATATAACTTGACTTAAAACCCTTTACCAAAGCAATAGGTTGGCAGAAATGTCTTTGTCAGTTGTATTTATGCATTGCTATCAAGGATACTGATCACTCTGTTTAAATTTAAAACAGAAAAAGTGAAGTCAAGCCTGGAAATCTAGTCACTCTGAATGAACCACATGGCATAAGTTTGCAAGCAAAAGTTGCATTTTAGGCATGTACCTTATGTTTTGGCTTTTGTTTATTCCGGCTTTTTGAATTTCTGATTGTGTCATTGTAACATCAAGCAACCTAATGAGAAAAATTTGATGTTAACATTGCCAAAGAAATCTCATTACTGTAAGTCTGTAACTCTAAATATGTGCTGGTCTGATGTTGCTGTGGTTGCTTTAACTATGATCGAGTGTCTTTTATCATGGTTTTGTAGTTAAGAATATGTCATAATCTAATGTTGCATTGGTTGCTTCGACTGTGATCATTCCCGAAAACTAAAGACGAGATGGGCCTGGGAAAAACCGTTGAGCTGCTTGCGTGTATCTTTGCTCATCGGAAGTCAGCAGCTGAATTTGTCAATATTGCTGACAATTTATTGGAAGTCGCTGGGGAGCATAAAAATAGCCTCAAAAGGTTGAAAAGAGAGCGTGTTGAGTGTATATGTGGGGCTGTGAGTGAAAGCTCCAAATATAAAGGATTATGGGTGCAGTGTGATATCTGTGATGCTTGGCAACATGCAGATTGTGTTGGCTTCTCAGCTGATGGGAAAACTTCCAAAGCCAGAGAAATTTCCGAGAATTCACGAAATCAGATCAGAAGGAAAAGCAGTGCCAAAATAGTTGATATGGATGGCGATCATATCTGCCGGCTATGCTCAGAGCTGATCCAAGCTACCGACTCTCCGGTCGCTACCGGTGCAACTCTTGTAGTGTGTCCAGCTCCTATATTGCCCCAGTGGCATGCTGAGATTGTTCGGTACACCTCTTCTTTTTACTTTTTAACATTCCTTCTTGCATCTTTTTAGAGCATATGTGAGCTGACTTTATTGTGCAATGTGGGTGGTTATGTTTTGCTTTAAGAAATTTCTTTAAAAATTTCCACAGGAATTGTAATTAAAATCAAATGAATATGTCAAAGAAAGAGGAACCTGAAGAATTATAGTTGATATTAGATTAAACTTTTGCCTTGTTCGGACAAAATTAATTGTGGCTTTGCGTCTCCTAAGCATGTCAGATATGTATTTTCTCCTAATAGCAGTAGTTTTCTCATGTTTTTAGTGGTATTTCTATTTGAGATTAGAATATTCATGCTGAAAACTCAATAAAAATGTGGGAGAATAAAGTATGTTGGAGTGGGAGCTGTTCCAGATCAGTACTATTTACCAGTTTTTCGCATTATATTAAATAAATGTTTAAAATTTGATGGTTCAGATATTTTCTATTATGATTAAAACTGGACTAGGATAAATATATTGTCTCCTTTCTGTTTTGATATACGTCTCTTTCTTTGGAAACTGCTTAACATTCAGCATATCAACTGAATAAAGTAACTTTAATTAATTTTTCTATATTTAATTTGGTGCCAGTGCATGAGGATCAAGTACTCTAATCCTCTTTCATGCAGCAGTCACCTTTGAGAAGATTCTTTAGTTCTCTATCCATGATTGTTTTCCACTAAGTCTTTAATATTACACCAGTCTCTGATGGATTGTTGCTACCTCTTCACCATCAACCAAGAATTTTCAGAAACCATTTACTGAAGATTCTTTGGTTTGCTGTTGATTATTGACTCTGATTTCTCATATCTCAGTATGAACAGTGCTGAGGAGACAACTCCTGTGGAAACACTTCCTTTCATTCTGTCTTTTTGTTGTATTCGTATGAGAGATGATCTACAGAACATAGTTCTTATATACAAGGAAAAACGATACGAATCGTGTCTCTGGTGTTTTCACTTCCTGTGGGCAGCACTATATGCAGGCCTTGAAATTGAGTGGGTCATGAACCAGAACAAAACTATTTGCTTTTACCCAGTTATTATTTGTTAATGGAACTGAATCCACATTGTTGTATTTCTTCCTCCATCTTGTTTTTTGCATTCTCTTTCTTCCTGAGTATAATTCAGTTACCATACTTCCGGTATATAAATATATGCGTATAGAGATAAAAAAATAGTGTGCATGTTGAAGAAGAAGAATATTTTGCATGTAAAGATTATATCTATCGGCATTGAAGACATTTTGCGAAATCATTTACAGAGTCTGTGGTGTACTTTGGTCCACAAACTACATATGAATTGTGTGGCTGTTTTTGAAGGTGATGGGGTGAAGTGCAACTGAGACTAACTTGGGTTACAGTATAGTTTTATGAGCCAAAACCAAACTAGCAATGCCGATGCCAAATGCCAACCTAAATATACAAGCTCATTTGTCAAGATTTTATTCTTCTTCTTCTTGTAATTTTTTTTTTCTGTATTCATTTTTTTTTTCCGTTTGCAGCCATACAAATCCAGGTTCGCTGAAAACTTTTGTCTATGAAGGTGTTAGAGACACATCTCTTCTAAATTCATCTGTGACAGATATCAGTGAACTTCTCCATGCTGATATTGTCTTAACAACATATGATGTGCTTAAAGAGGACTTGTCGCATGACTCTGATAGGCATGAAGGAGATCGTCGCTTTATGAGATTTCAGAAGAGGTACACTTCAGGTTTTAAATTTCTTTATTCTAGTCAAAAGAACCAACCTTTGTCTTTGCTTGGATGGGCTTCATGTTCTAATGGAACATTACTTCGTATGAGATTTTTATTGCAGTTTGTTGTCACTTACATTAAGATTGAGAATTGTGTTCAGGTCCAAGAAAAATATCTGTCTACAATAAATACCAGTTTTCAGTTATTTGTTCTCCAATAACCAATTTAGAAGATTTCTTTCTTTTCCTCCATATTTTGTCATATTTAGAGTTTTCTGAAGTGACCATTTACGATTGTTGACTAGTGTTTGTGTTGCAGATACCCCGTTATTCCAACTCCTCTCACCAGAATAATTTGGTGGAGGATTTGTTTGGATGAGGCTCAAATGGTGGAGAGTAATGCAGCTGCTGCGACAGAAATGGCACTGCGACTTCATGGGAAGCATCGTTGGTGTATTACAGGGACTCCCATACAACGAAAGCTTGATGACTTGTATGGGCTCTTGAGATTCCTTGAAGCAAGCCCTTTTGATGTTCTTAGGTGGTGGACCGAAGTTATACGAGATCCATATGAGGTATAAAGTTTTTCAAATCATTTTTTCTGGGAACTTTTTCTATTGTTCTTTTCAATTTTGCTATGTGAGTCATTAAGAATTTGAATGTTAAAGCTGAGAAGCAAAAAAAGATTGTTTTATTAGCAAAACTAACTGGAACATCTTTTGTATGTTGAGCTTTTTTAGTTAAATTGATCCATTCCAGAAAAAAAAAACAAGATAAATTGATTCATTCACTCTAAGAAGCACGGACACGCCGATACGGCATTTATCAAAAGAGTAGGACACGGACACGTTGAGGACATGCTACAAAAAAATTATATTTTATATATAACATTATATAATTCATTGCAAATATAATGATAATAATATACAATTTATAAAAAAATCAGTATTTTATGATAAGAAAACCTAATGTCTAGTCATCTATGTGAATTTTTAGACTCAAACATCCTCATTATAGTCAATAATCATCAATTTTTTTTTTGTAGACAATCTGTACCTAATATATAATTTAAATAATTGCTCTCATTTTTTCAATTCCTCTTTTTTAATACTTTTATGCACGTTTTGTTTTTATTATTATATTTGGAGTACAACTTTAATATGTCTAGTATTAGTAATTATATTTTCTCAAATTTTTAAGATTTGTTAATTATATTTCAATAAATGTTAATTGTTTAATAATAGAAACGTTCTAAAGAAGTGTCGGACACATCACCAAAGAAGTGTCCGACACGTGTCCGAAATTAAAAATTTATCATTTGACACGGATAAAAGAGTATCGGACACGTGTCCGAAGAGTGTCGGTGTCCGATACGTGTCCGACACGGATACATCATGTTCTCGAGAGTGTCCGTGCTTCATAGCATTCACTTTTTCTTCATATCCATATGGTTGCTATGCCACAAGGTGAGGGTTCAAACATGAACACATGCTATTTCTTTTGATTAAAATTGACTACCTTTGTCCATTTTAGGGGACCATGAGAGAATGTGATGGGATGAAAAAGATACTATCCTCTGGTGGATATGTTTGTTTTATTTGTTTATTTTTGGCATGTACCATAAGGTCTATTTGGAACAAGCTTTGGGTATCTTATGATGCATTTTACACACATAGATCACATATATTTTTCATTTGGGAGAAAACTAAGTCAATTTATCTCCCTTATATTGCTTAGAGATTCTTATGTTTATGTTCTTTTGCCATTTTTTAATTGTGGACTTACATTTGCAGAGGGGAGATGCAGGAGCTATGCTATTCACACATAATTTCTTTAAGCAGTTAATGTGGCGTTCCTCGAAACTACATGTCACGGAAGAGTTAGAGCTTCCTCCCCAGGAGGAGTGCATCTCTTGGCTTTCTCTCTCACCAGTTGAAGAGCACTTTTATCAGAGGCAGCATGAAACTTGTTTGGACTATGCCCGGAAGTTATTGAGGGTTTCAAAGATGATATTCTCAAGATACAAGTCAGAGGTTTATACAGTTTCTTGTATTTTATTTCTGAATTTATGGAAACCAGTATATGAAAGCAAAAATAAGGAAAGCAATCTTTAGGTCTAATGATGGTTTCATACTCTTTTCCAGGGTCTAAGTTATCTGATGTTCCATCTGATCCTTTCATCACCCACGTAGAGGCTGCAAAGATGTTCAACTCACTTCTAAAGCTCCGTCAAGCCTGCTGCCATCCTCAAGTGGGAAGTTCTGGACTACGTTCTTTGCAACAGTCTCCCATGACCATGGAGGAGATATTATCAGTACGTTTAGTCTTTGGGTCACATTACTCAGATTGCCTTCAGAAGCTATCGCCAATTGCTTATTTTGTTAAGATGGTCTTATTCTGCAGGTACTTGTTGATAAGACCAAGGTAGAAGGGGAGGAAGCTCTCAGGCAATTAGTTGTTTCATTAAATGGGCTTGCAGGGATAGCTATAATTAAGCAGGATTTTCCTCAAGCTGTAGCATTGTACAAAGAAGCGCTGGCTTTAACTGAAGAACACTCTGAGGATTTCCGTTTGGACCCTTTGTTAAACATTCACATTCATCATAATCTTGCTGATATTATCCCTTTGACTTCAAACTACTTACAACAGTTTGAGTTTAAGGGGCAATCCCCTGAAACTGCTACTGATAAAGTGTCGAAGGCGAATGGGGTTGAAAACTGTGATCAACATGCTGCAAAAAGGAAAAAAGTGAGCAGGGAAGACTCCTCAGATTTGATGAATAATTTTGAGAGTTCGGCTGAGCTTTCTTCTGAAAAACTGGAAGGTAACTTAAATGGTGATGACAGTTGTGATGCTAAGCCCTACATGCAGATCCGATCTGCTAGTGATCAATGTTTAAGAACAGCATGTGAGACTCTAAAACAGAAATTCTTATCTGTTTTTAATTCGAAGTTGTTCCTGGCTCAGCAAGAGTTCAGAAAGTTACATGGCCAGGTATATTTCCTCCTAGCTGTCTCAGAGTATGTGAAATGCTATCATTGGAGTTCATTGTTACATTATATTGGAGGCACGATATCACAAGCTACACTTACAAAAGCATTCCAAACGTGCCTTTCCTTAAGAAATATATTTGATATCACATTCACAACTATGTTGATGATAGTTCCCATATATTTTGCATTTATAGTAAATCATATGATTTGATATGCATTTTGTAGAAAATAAATGTTTGATTTATTTCTTTTACTAATCAAAGCTATGCAAAGCAATGCATTGAAGCTTATACTCTACCTACACTATTAGTATTACACTATGGTTTCTGCCAAGACCTCAGGTTAGCAGTGGTAGTTAATAAACTACATTTTTCTTATCATTGAATGGTCCTTTATCCATATATCCCGCATTGTTGTATTGGATTCTATGATGCTATTGTTTGTTTCTTATTTTTTTTGAAGGTTTGTAGTGCATTTAGTGATAGAAAAAATCAACATACAACTTGGTGGTTGGAAACACTACATCATATCGAGCAAAATAAGAACTCCTCAAGTGAGTTGATCAGAAAGATAGAAGAGGCTGTCTCTGGGACTCTAAACACATCTAGAACATCGAGGATTGCATCCTGGTTAGTCATAGTTTTGGTTTTTCACTTCACATTGCTTGTGTAGCGTACTGTTCAAGTTTAATTGTAACTAGTAAAGGTCCAACTGACTGAATTCTGGAAGAGATTTGCAAATCTGGGGGGGAATATCACATTTTTTGCCTTGTTTAGAAGCTTTGCTAATGATATACGTATACAGTGTTTTGTCATCCTTTTTAGCACTTTGTATATTTTCAAATTCTCCTGATTAATCTCTCTTTGTCAACATTTTAAACATGCCCATCTTGTTTAATTGATGAGAAAGAGATTTTGATAATGTTAACTGTATTAACTATTAAGATTGAGGATTTGATTGTTTTGATGAAGAATTGGGAAAATTAAGGGAATAAGCAAAAGTCATTTTCAGAAGTTGTTAAATGAGAATATATAGCAAGAGTAGAAGGTGAAGAATGTGGTACTCTTTGGGAAAATGGATAAAACAAAAATTTCCAAGGAATAAAGATGTTTGAGGTGAAAATAACACTAAAGAAGAAAGCAGACTTGGGGTTTTAGGAGTCAACGGTCTTCCTAGTGAAGCTTGGAAAGCTTAGAAGATAGAGGAGTTTCTAGGTTAATTTTTTTAGTAACAATTGATAATATGTTTGGTACGAGGCAATAGATTAGTTTACTACATATACAGAATTAAAGGGATATTTGAACGTTTTATCATCTATCAGGATATAAGCTAACGAGCTACAATGAAATAGGAGAAGATTTTGCTTTTTTTTCTTTTTACTTCCCTTTTTTTTTTAGGGTTTTTCCTTTTTCCTTTGTGGGGTTGGGGGTGGGGTGGGGATAGGGGTAGGGAAGACAGTGCTTGCATTGAGATAATCATTATGTGTTATGATTCAGTTATTTCTATCTAATTCAGAAGGTTGAATTTCTTTTCTCTTTTTTTTATTGGTTGAACAAGCATGTCCCATATACACCCTTTTTGGCTTGTTTTGTTCACCCTGATCTTAAACTTTAATTACTTCATGGATAGTAGATCAGTATACAAAAAAATGTCTTGAATCCGAATATGTATTTTTCCATTGAATAAAAAGTAAAGAGACTTTACCACCTCGTCATTATTCTTGACGGTTCAAGTGCTCCTGAAAGGCACAAAGGTAAAAAAATGGCCAAATGATATACTTGTTACCATCGGTGGCATTGGATGGTTGGTCAGTTGGATCTAAATTTGGCTCTCATAATGCCAATTAAGTGTACTTTGATCCAATGGTACTCCTTGTCTTGTAAAGGCTTTGCTTTCTTGAGGTCAAGGGTTCAAGTCCCCTTCCCCTTCCCCTCCCCCTCCCCCTCCCCCTCCCCCTCCCCCAAAAAATAAACAAAAAAGTGTATTGAGATATTAGTGGTCTTCCTTCGAAGCAGGCTACTGCGACAAGAGTTCTTTACTTGGAAAACTAGTAACAGTTTGATGGAAAGACATGTTTTTAAATCTCACATTATAAACCCCCCTTGTCTTGTTATATGCGGTGGTTTGCTCGGTAACTAGGAGTACTATGTGTGGAGCATGTAAACAGTCAGTCATTTCATTTCTAAAAGCTTAAGCTTTTAGAAAAATTAATGGTTTAAAACAAACCAAAACATGTATGATCTTGAGTTCGAAACTCACCCCCCCCTTCTTCAATAACTTATAGCACATCCACTTTGGCCACTTATTGAGGGGAGTCAAGACTAAATCTGTGTGTGAAGAGGTGCACCGAGTGTAATGCACCCTTTTTGTCAGCTTTACTCTTAATGATTAGCACTGTGCTTTAGAAAGCTAAAGTGTCCAATGGCATTCTTAGTTTTTTTTTAAAAGAATGTTGCGGTTAATGAAGTTTGCATTTTGAATTCATTGTGGATATTCTAATTACATCTATTGTTTTTAATCCAGCTTTCGGAGCATAACTGCTCTTAAATATTATATTCAGACTGGTTTTGATGCACTAGAAGACTCGAGGAACATTTTACTTGATAGACTCTTGGAAATTGACCAGAACATGGGAGATCCAAAAGGGGAGGATATCGAACGTGTGAGACACTGTCCGAACTGCCAAGCTAATGGGAATGGTCTCTTATGTGTTCATTGCGAGCTGGACGAATTATTTCAGGTTTTATAATATCTGTTGACTGGATGTTTGTTCATTTAATTAATGTATGTGGCATTTGTATTTTGATTCTCTTCTTTTATCCTTCCTCTTTTGCCAGGTTTATGAGGCCAGGCTCTTTCGTCTTAACAAGGGAAATGATGGAGGGGTCATTACATCTGCTGAGGAGGCAGTAGATCTGCAAAGGAGAAAATCTGCATTGAATCGTTTCTATTGGACTTTGTCGCGACCTGAAAAAATTCATCTCCATCTAGTGCCAGATATGAAGATTGTGGAAAGAGGAGGGATGTTCAGGAGAAAGTCATGGTGGGTTATTTTATCTCATTTTCTGTCTTTGTCTTAGCAAATGGTTTGTCAATTTTACTTGGCTCTTTTCCATGTTCTTAGTATTTCAAAATTTCAGCTAATCTACAACTAGTTTAGATCTTTAGAACAGTTTTCAACCTTGTAGTGGCCGTTATTCATATAAGTTAACAAAGCACATAATTCATTTTTCATTGGCTAGTGACATGTCTTACGTAATTCAGAAACTTTAATGTTCCATTACACTTCAAATTCCATTAGCTTAATCGACCAAAGAGTAATTCAGAATCATTCTCCGTTGGTGTTCTTCTATTGGTTGATTTGTCAGGTGCAACATGCTTGTGCTTGAGCAATACATGCCAACATCTCTATTTTCCTGATTATGTGTTTTGAGTGATCAAAATGGTATAAGATTTCTGGTAACATTTAACTACATAGTGTGTCTTGATGATAATATATTGATAGGTTTCAAAATCTCCTGCTGAATTGGAAGTTGCTCTTGGGATTATAAAGAGCTACTCCAAGGCTCTGTTAGGCAGAGAGGGTTTGTCAGCAGCCAACAAACAGCTACATATACTTGAGGTATGATCGAATCTCTTTTAAATTTGATAGTGATTCCTTAGCTACCTATGCTGTTGTCTTTTTGGTGTGTGAAGTTTTAATTTTGCAAGGAAGTAGAAGGCTAGAAGCTATGATTGTGTGAGAGAAGAAGAAGAAAGTTATGCAATGTATTAGATGGAAGTTAGTCTTTGTAAATTTCACAAAGCAAAGAACCTACTAAAAACTAAGGTGTTTAAAATAAACCTTATTGAACAAACATCCTTGCTTCTGGTTGCATGTAATTAAAATAAGTTATTTTTTTGGGACAATTGTTATAGGACAACTCACCTCATCCTCCAACATGTAGAATGTTTTGACAACATAATCAGCTTTGTTAGCTCCAATTAAGCAGGATACAACCCATGCGAATAAATGAACGATGGCATGTCCTGAAGTTCGTGCAACTCTGACCACCCCACCACCAGCACCATCAGTTCTGAAGACCTCCAGCCATCATTGCTGAGAACCTTCTCCACCTTCTTCTACATTATAAATTTATGACCCTATGGTAGAGTTCATAGTGTGTTTATCCCTGCTGCTTTCTCCTTGACTGCATGAACAGTTGGTTTCAATCTCACTCTAGCTGCCTACTGTGCAGTGCCCCAGTTCAACCCATCAACAACCCGATTCAGGCCAACAAAAACCCGCTTGAAACTGTTGCATTAATTACTGAATCAACCAGTTCAGAGTTAAGAGTTACATTCTGGGTTGTGCCCAACTTATAGGAGGGAGTTCACAAACGCTCCTCTTCTTCTTTTTCCACCGGAGAACAATCGGGCCAAATCGTCGGGGGTTGATGTGTCTTACCATTGGAGGTCCAGTTGATAGACTCGTGTCCAAGAGCGTCTAAAGAAATGGGTCCTGGGTGGATGGCAGTAATGGGTTTAAAACTGCTGGATGACCCAGTTTGGTCAGTGAAGAGGTTTTGAGCATAGAATAATATTTTAGTACTTAACGGCGAAAACTTGATAATAGGCATCTGAAAATACAGTTTTGGTGGCCTTCTTATATGTTGGGCTTAGGCAGGGAGAATATCAATTTACTTGCCTGTGCCTGAAGGCACTATGTTACTTATAAAATTTCAACACACAAAGATAGGATGTTTGAATAATTTCTACACATAGCGATTAGATTGGTTTTGAACATTTTTGTTGGTGCAATTGGTATCTTATTTTTTTTGTATTGGTCACTTATTTTTTTTTAATTGCTGATTAACTTGGGTTTTGAATTTTTTTTTAATTTTCTGAGAATTATAGGTTTTCATACAGTAGTGATTTATTTTTGGTATGAATAATAACTTGATGATTTTATTTATGGATTATAAAGACAATTTAAACTTCATTGATTGATAAGAAGTAAGAAGTAAACATCAACCATCGGTACTAAGATATGTGATAAGAAGATCTACTTATAGTGTACTCTAGATATGAATCAGTTTGTAATAAGAAGGATGAAAAATTACATAGTAAGTATATAATGGTTTTTAATGAAATATTATGCCAAAGGTTTTGAAAAAATCGATATACTAAATAACTTACATGTCCAAAAATGGTGACATTGTCCATTTGGGTTCTGGTTTTTGTGTTGTAGTGACGATGTGTATGCGGTTATTAGGGTCAAATGTTAAACTGTCAAACTTTAAAAAAGAAACACTAAACTTAGAGATATTATGTATTTTATGTGTGTTTAACAGAAATATTTTTAATTTTATCGTAAAATTAGATATTAAACAAAACCAACCTAAATCAAGGTACAAACAATACACTTTTAATATATATCATTTAGATCATTTATTTTAAAATGAATTCAATCTGAGTTGTTATTGTGCTTTTTCAAATTTAAGATAGAGACATATGAGAGATAGGAGTGTAGAGTTTTACGATAAGAGGCTTCTTTATGGGCGGGAAAAGAAATTCAGGACTAACTGTAGATCGTTAGATCAAAATTTTTGAGATGATCTGAACTGTTTTTTATGTTAGAATTACGTTGTCCGTTGGATATGTTTATATTTTATCTCAAAACGATCTGGACCTCTCTTTGTCTTTTGAATTCAAACTTCGTTCTACTTTATTATATAGATGAGTATGATTTTGGTCTGTTTATAAGCATTTGCTGCTTATCATCTTTTCTTAGACATTACTACTTAAGCTTAGTGACTTGTTTTTTTAGTTCAAAAGAAACTAAGCTATATCTTCCTCATGCTAAACACAAGCATGCTTGCCTCCTACATATATCCCAACATTTATTTATTTACTTTTTTTCATTTTCTTTTTTTACTTTGGTAAGGGAATGCGTAAGGAGTATGCTCAAGCAAGGTCCTTGGCAATTGCTCAAGCACAAGTTCTGCGTGCTCACGATGAAATAAAGATGGCAGCCTCACGATTACGCCTGAGAGAGAATGAGGATGATAAATCTATCGATGCCTTAAGTCTAGGAGAATTAGATGTAGCAAGTGCTGATAATTCTAGCGATAAATTCCTGGCATTGTCCTCATTATCACGGATTAAAGGGCAACTTCGTTATTTGAAGGTAAATGTTACAAGGCCTTATTTTTTGGCTGTGTTGTCATTTTTCATTATTTCACAAAAATTCATAAAACGATTATTTTGATGTTGTTCCTTTTGCGTAATTGACAACAATTTTGGTAGTCATAAGGTGTCTCAATTGGTGTGTGTTTGTGTGCACATATGTTGGAGAGAAAAATGCTTGCGATAACCCAAGTTTCAACTGAGGTAGGTACTGAAGCATGCATGTACAAGGCACTACTGGAGTGTAAATTTTGTTACAAGATGAAGGTATCTTCAGCTTAGTATACCTTTATCAACCAAGTTTTATGCAAATGTGCAAACAAAGAGTACATAAAGAAATGAAGACGGTTTCGGAGAATATAATTTGTATTTTTAAGATAATCTTTTCCTTCGTAACAACTAGATTCAATGAACAATCTTTTGCTTGTTTAGGCTGTCTGCTAAGATAGCCAAAAGGCCAACACATATTGCATCACCCATACAGTGTACCACTACCGTACATTCGTAGCAGTGAGAAAATATCCCAGAAGTTCTTTTCAGATTAGCATGTTTTCATTATCAAAATGTCCTGAAGATTTTGCCTAGAATTGTGTGAACAATCAAACAAAGAAGAGGAAGCATAAGACTTATGTCACATTTGAATCCTTTAAACCTGACAGAGGTCATCCAAAACCAGTGATGACCAATGTTTCATGGGTTTATTTAAGTTCATAAAGTATCCGATGCTGGACTTGGGCACGGAACACCTGTTCAGTTTCCCAGCAGCATGCCCAATTAACATTTTCATTCTCTCTTATTATATTCTTTTAAATGGATGGTTGCTTCAAAATGAGTTATTTTAGTCAATGTTACATAAAAGCACCATTATGCCCTAAGAAATAGTAGATTTATATTTTAAATGAATTTTTAGCCATGCTCCTATAGTGTAGGATCAGGGGGTTAGGAACTTTTAATGCTGTGGCACGTGCGTCCCCATGCATGTATCATGGTCAAGGAGAAGGGAGAACAAGGAGAAGAAACATTTTTTAGTCTAAATCAATGAATTAGTTAGCACTTAGGATTCCACAAGAGGACAAAAGAAAGGCTAGCGTCACTTGTTAATAATATAAAAGGGGTGAAAGTGAATCTAGGACAGGAAGTAGAAAATTTTTGTACCCAACAATGTAGGAAATTAAAATTATTTTTCTTATACGCAAATTTGTAGATGAATGGGATTACCAAACAAATGTTAGCTGTAGGTATAATTTTTCATTATTTTATTTACATGATAATAGAAAAAGCAAAAACCTAAGCAAATGGAATCATTTTTTCTGCAGTGTATGTATCAAACTAGCCAATAAATCTATAATTAAACTGACCAAGACACAAATCAATTTTTCGTGCATCCCCCCCCCCCCCCCCCAAATAAGATTTTTCGATGCTGGACTTGGGCACAGAACACCTGTTCAGTTTCCCAGCAGCATGCCTAATTAACATTTTCATTCTCTCTTATTATATTCTTTTAAATGGATGGTTGCTTCAAAATGAGTTATTTTAGTCAATGTTACATAAAAGCACCATTATGCCCTAAGAAATAGTAGATTTATTTTTAAATGAATTTTTAGCCATGCTCCTATAGTGTAGGATCAGGGGGTTAGGAACTTTTAATGCTGTGGCACGTGCGTCCCCATGCATGTATCATGGTCAAGGAGAAGGGAGAACAAGGAGAAGAAACATTTTTTAGTCTACATCAATGAATTAGTTAGCACTTAGGATTCCACAAGAGGACAAAAGAAAGGCTAGCGTCACTTGTTAATAATATAAAAGGGGTGAAAGTGAATCAAGGACAGGAAGTAGAAAATTTTTGTACCCAACAATGTAGGAAATTAAAATTATTTTTCTTATACGCAAATTTGTAGATGAATGGGATTACCAAACAAATGTTAGCTGTAGGTATAATTTTTCATTATTTTATTTACATGATAATAGAAAAAGCAAAAACCTAAGCAAATGGAATCATTTTTTCTGCAGTGTATGTATCAAACTAGCCAATAAATCTATAATTAAACTGGCCAAGACACAAATCGATTTTTCGTGCATCCCCTCCCCCCCCCCCCCTCTTCTCTCTCGGCATTGGAAATTCTCTTTGGACGGTTCAATCAAAGAGGCTAACCTGGTAAAATTTCTTTCTTGTGTTTTTCTCATTGCTAGAAATTTATGCTTGAAAATGTAAAGAAGTTTACTTTTATATACTGTGATTACTCTTTTTCCTTTCCTTTAAGGCTGCTGTTGGCACTTATTCCTGTAAGTTTGTTCCTCCCAGGGCTTAGTACAATCTAAACAAAATCTGCAGTCAGGAAGCCCGAGGAAGTCATCTTTAATTCAAGTTGAGCCGGCCTCTATGATTTCTCCTATAGAAAAGGAGAATGAATCCCCAGCTGAAGGTGATGAGGAAGCATGTCCAGTTTGTCAAGAAAAGCTCAGGAATCAAAAGATGGTTTTTCAATGTGGGCATGTTACTTGCTGCAAATGTATGTTTCTCATGGTCTACATCGTATCCATTTTCTTGAGCAGTTCCAAAAGTGAACAGAAAAGTATGAATTCTTATTGGAGTGATACCTGAAATTAAAAAGAATGGATTTTTGACTGTTGATATAACATTGGCACTGAATACTACAAATAAAGAAGATACAAGAACATGTAACATTGACTCTGAATAATAAAATACTGAAAATACATGAATATTTATCTTATTAACGAAGCCCTCTTTTTTAAGCGATGTTAGTTAACTCCATTGAATGGCAGTATTTACTTGGTATTTGCATAAATTTTTTGCTTTTTGGCAACTCAAATGTTTTGTTGTTAATGCGATGCGTACTTGGAGATTCATCCATCATATTCCTCATCTGTATGCACCTTCATTTTTGTGGCATGCAGGTTTCTTTTCAATGACTGAGGAAAGACTATCTCAGCATGGAAAGTTTCATGATAAATGGGTAATGTGCCCAACATGTCGACAACATACAGATTTTGGGAATATAGCTTATGCAGATGATAGACAGGATAAATTATGCAATTCTTCTTTTTATGAAGGTTGTGAGAACTCTGAAGCTGCTATAACTGTCCAAGGTTCATATGGAACAAAGGTATCCACTGTACCCAATGATGTAAAATCCTTAGATAGCATGCATAGATAAATACCATTTGTTTTTTAATATACATGTAGGTTTGCAAGTGTATGTGTATGTGTATATGCCACTGCGTGAGCTTCTTTGTGTGCACATTTCTTATTTGCTTCTAGCTGGTCATTTCTTGTTCATTTAGGTCCTCTATGCCCTTGTACTTCTTTTGTGTCTCTATGCCCTTGTACTTACTTTTGTGTCAACCATCATGCTTAATGTTTGGCTTACATGGGGGATTAATTGGAGTCTGATATAATGGTAGCCTGCTTAGTTTGATAAACTGTATTTCTCTGTAAGTTCTGCCCTTACAGCACTTATACATTTGACATCGCATATGATGTGTTCCTCACTGAGATTTGCTTTTATATTTTTGCAGATTGAAGCAGTCACAAGGAGAATTCTGTTACTCAATTCTACTGATCCAAAAGCAAAAGTTCTTGTTTTCTCTAGTTGGAATGATGTCCTTGATGTGTTGGAACATGCCTTCAATGCTAATAACATAAGTTATATAAGAATGAAAGGCGGCAGGTAATAATTTTTATAATAATTCCTGTTGTACTTTGATCATACTGTTTAGGTGCTAATTTCTCAAATTATCATAGCAACCCTTGTAAGGTTCCATGCAAAGAACTTCCCTTTTTCTTTTTGCTCAAAAATTGCAATGTTATAAAATTGAATTGAGGAATAAAAAATCCATTACAAGGGGAATTCTCTGACAAGTGCCACTCCAACAATTTGGAGGACCTTAATTTGGGCTTCCTTCTCAAGTTAAAGAGAATGGTGAGAAACGGGCAGCTTTATTTCCACTATGCGTCAAATTCCAATATCAACTAGCCTTCATGATCCATCTTGTATCTATGTATTGGAGCTTTTAAAAGACAGAATATACTACAAAAACGAATGCAAAACATCTATTAAAATTGATTATGAAAGCATATATTACATCTTTGCATCTTCACGTCATTTTTCTACCGGAATTTGGTTATGAAGCTACTGGTGATTATTCAGTGCATCTCACTTCTACCACTACAACTCTCCATCTCACGTTCACGTTTTTTCCTTCAAATGGGTAAGAGACGCTACTTTGCCCTTGATTGAGATTTTCATATGATTTTAGTTTGATTGCAATCTGTGCCATGTACATGTAAATTTGTTGTATTTGTTTCCCTCTAGTGTAACTAGTGGTGTGGCCCGTGTGGGCTTTTAGCGATTGAAGGTATGAAGGGCTGTCAACTTGAATAAACTCTGATGGGCCAATCTGAGTTGCGACAATACATGGCATAAATCGACTGCTATGGTTTATGGAAAGCCTCTTAAGGATTTTGAGAGGATAACAGCCCAAAAAAAATAAAAAAGAAACATTGTGTCTCCATGGGACTATACTATTCCTCGAGTAGAAAAAATCTTTTATGTTGCCGAAAATCATAGGATGGGCATTTTTGCAACCAAAAAGCAGGGCATTATGAATTTTCGACAATGAAAGCAAAAAATTCAGGAGTAGAATGATGGAAAAGAGAGATTAATTTTCCTTTTAATAAGTTATTCAGCAGTTAGAACTGACCCGAACTTACCCCGCCTCACCTCTTCCTCTTCCATGGTAAATGTATTGCCAATCATGAGAGGATGGCCTTGCTGAAAGGTGAGCTTGATAGAAGACAAACTGCAAATAAAGTTTTTCATAACAAGTAAAATACTCTGAAGACTTATAGGATTTTTTTTTTTTGGTCCCAAGTGTTTTGTTGGAGTGTATATGGAAATTGGCAAGTAAAAAGAAGAAAACTAGTATGTATTAATATTCTAGGGTTAGTAGATGAAACTTCGATGTTATAGATTGGTTTCAATGTTAATTGCATGTTGGTAAGATCCTGATGTAATTAGCTGTTTGCAGAAAGTCACACGTTGCCATCAGCCACTTCAAAGGACATCGAAGCGATGTGAAAATAGGCGCTAAGATGCATGGCAGGCCCCCAGAAACCAAATCTGTTCAAGTACTACTGCTGTTAATTCAACATGGGCCAATGGCCTCAATCTTTTGGAAGCGCAGCATGTTATTCTTGTAGAGCCCCTACTCAATCCTGCAGCAGAAGCACAAGCAATCAGCAGAGTGCATCGAATCGGGCAGAAGCATAAGACGCTTGTTCATCGTTACATAGTATGTGATTCTCTATAACTGTGCATCACTATATTAGATTGTTATAAATATTTGATGTCATGGTGTTGCCATATTTAATGAGGCTATGTTAGTCACATTCACTTGAGACGTGCAATTCACCATCCTATGGTCTACATATGTGATTGCTTGGGTTATTGAACTGTGTCAGAATCATTGTGACACCTCATGTTCCATGGTTTAATTACCAAAACACGGTCACTTGGTTCAGTGCTGTATCTAAGATGTCTTTTTTGCTTGAAATTATAATCTGTATTGGTTCAACTATGTGCTTCATGTACATCTCTCTTAATGTGATTTGTCAGCTGCCTAGTGGATCAATACTGTGAGGTGTTCGTCCATCAGGGCTCTCTTTGGAGGCTTTTAGTTCAAATGGCTCCATTGTAAGCTTCCCAAAAATGTGATGTGAGACTTCATAATCTTGAACGATATTCGACAAAATGGCAAACACCACCCCATTTCAGGGTACAGGGCTAGTTTATGGCTTTCCTGGAAGTACAATATTTAAAGTATCTGTATGTGTCTGTATGAGAAGACCGTCATTTCCAATGGGTCCATTCATGGTGATGGATTTCAGAACTGAAAATGCTAGATTAAACGGTGGACCATCCAAATTTCACCTGATATCCAAATGCACTCTTATCTTCTTGACCTTTTCGAGCGATCTTCTCCGCCCAAAGGCTGCATTTGAATTTAGCAACCAGTGCAAATGGATCCCTCCCCTTTCTCTTTAGAATCCTCATTGACAGAATAAATAGTGTCACTACATACTATATTCTTTGAACTTCAATGTTCAAATACTAATGAATTTGGAGCTCAACTCTTTGCTTTGATGAAGACAGTTGACATATCTAGTGTAATTGGACACTTGTAGGATTTTCTGCTTGATTTGTTTCTGCCCTATCAAACTGTGGTAGCAAACTAATGTCTTGACAAAAGGCCTCACAGCAATTATATTTTTGTTTTATTTTTTCATGGTTTTGGTGATAGGTGAAAGGTACGGTTGAAGAAAGCATATATAAACTGAATAGAAGCAGAAACACTGGATCATTCATCAGTGGAAACAAGAAGAATCAAGATCATCCTGTTCTGACACTTAAAGATGTTGAGTCCCTCTTTAAGGTAGTGCCCTCCACAGTACCAGAAAGCAACGAAAAGCCAGATGGAAGCTTAATGCATTTGCCACCTTCTGTCGCTGCTGTTGTAGCTGCTGAGAGGAGACTAATGGAGCAAACAACTTAAATTATTGAAAGCAAAGTTGATGCTTAATGCTTGTGCAGATTTGGATCTCCTCCAATATTCTTTCGTAGATCTTGGTCATGAATTGAAGTGGGACCGACTGTATATAAATGGTTCCCTCACCAATATACTGTGGATTCCCAATTGAGGAAAAATATATTGAAGGAAATTTGGACGATGCATTTGTCACCATCCATGCGCTGCTTTTACAGTCGTCGAGAGGAATCAAGCACATGACATAATCTTAAGCTATTGTTCATTTCAAAGGTCAGCTTTTGTGCAAGTCAATCTCTTGTTTAGCAGCATATTGAGGAGGAAGCACAGTGTAACAATGCTTCGACAGCATGACATCCAGTAAGCAGCTGAAACATGGACCAGCTTATTGGAGAGAATTCACTTTAATGCTAGGTTTTCTAATCCACTAATTTATTGTGTAAATATGACTTTTCTGAGCATGTTATTTATGGGATAGGCTGAAAATCAGGTTTTAGCTAATTGCATTTGACTGATTAATTTGTTTGTGAATGGCTGATCGGGGAGAAGAATTGTCAAATACCATTATAAACACGTCAAGTAAAGAACGGTCACGGATGTGGATAAGTTTGGAAATAATTGAAGCATATGAAACAGAAACTTGACAAGAAGTGTCAATGGGGAAGAAATGTCAGCCTTCTGAGAGTTTAATGCCTTTGCGCCAAGTAATGTTTAGAATAAATTATAATTTATACCCTTAAAGTATGTACTTAATTCTTTTTTAGTCCTTAAAGTTCAAATTATAACATGTAAGTCCGTAAAATTTTATTTGAGTTTCAATTTAATCCTTACATTAAAGTTCACTAATTTAGTATAACAAAATAGTCATCATTTCGTGACTAACACGCAACTTGGGTAAAATAAATATATTTGTTTTGTGAATCATCATTTAAGAACTCAATTCTCATTAATATATATTATTTTTTTTTCTTGATAAATTATTTATCATTAATTTGTCATTAATATATGTTAAAAGTACTATGACAAAATAATAAAAAAAAGTTTATATTAGGTAGCTCCTATTTAAGTGGACCATGGTGCCAAATAAATCACATTATAGTAAGCGATTGATTTTCTCACTGGTTATGTCACCAAACCACCACCAATCACAATTTGAAAGCGACGTGGCATTGACCATTGAAACATAAAACCAAATTTTTCGTGGACTTGACTACGGTACCTAAGAAATAAATTCGGTACCTTAACTGTAATTTTTATCATTTTAATTGGTAATTGTATGATTTTTATGAGTTATTTTATAAATAAAAAATTTATTATTTTTATTACTATTATGAATATTTTTATCATATTTGTTGTAAATAATTTTATCACTTGGCTTTTATAAAAATGATCACAAATTGAGGTATGCTACCCAAAGATTCTTTTTGGTATCATAGTAAAACACATTTTCCTTGCTGAATCTATGACTAGCATCTTCCCATATCCAACAAAGGTCGCCTACGGGTGCCTGCTTTTAAATCCTGTATTGACACGTGGCACAGTGGCCCCTCAGCTACATCTAGCCGCAATCCCTATATAATTCCCACCCCTCTGCATTCCAAAATCCAATCCTTTTGTTGTTATACTTCTTTCACCAGTTGGAAAGTCCCACAGGGTTTTCTTGTGTTTGTGTGGCTTTTACTACTATTACTATGGAGGCACACCATTTTTGTTCATCTTTCTCCATACCCACATCCAAAATTCCTTCAATTCCATCACAATCAAGTCAAATTTATCGAATCCCACTAGGTGACCGGAGTTTAAAACTCCGGCAAATGCGGGGGAGTGGTCAAGATGGTCGTGGGTGGTCGATGGTGGAGTGCGCTAAAAGGGGTTCGGCATCGGAAATAGAGAGAGAATTGAAGCTTAAAATAAATTCAGAAGATGAAGAATGGATGGGAATCGTAGAGAGGTGGAGAGAGAATTGCAAAGAAAGGAAGGGAATTGTGGAGTTGATGGAGTGCTTGGAGAGAGAAGCAATCATGGGGAAGGATGACGGCAGAGAACCTGTTGATTATAATCGGAGAGCCTTGATCTTTGACAAGAGTTCTAGAGTTTTCCAGGCTCTTAAGGAGAGCAACACTCCTCATGATTCTTGAGGATTTGAAAGAAAGTGTGTTTTGAATCATTGAATAAAATGTAACACTCTAGAACCTGTATGATAGTAGTTTCAATTACCTTGTATGTACTAGTGGAAAGATGAATGATTTTACTGGTTATTATTTCAGGGGAACACCCATACTCTCTCTCTCTCTCTCTCTCTCTCACACACACACACACACACAATACCCGGCCTGGTCAAGAAAAGCCATACCTTCTTGGGATTCTTAGAGCTGGTTGAGATCCTCTTTGATGCCTCCCCTAAAGACCATTAAGATAATTCAACAAAGGTATTGAGACATTCAAGTAGGCCCCCACTGATCCTTCTTGGGATTCTTAGAGCTGGTTGACATCCTCTTTGATGCCTCCCCTAAAGACCATTAAGATAATTCAAACATAAGGTATTGAAACATTCAAGTAGACACCCACTGATCCTTCTTGGGATTCTTAGAGCTGGTTGAGATCCTCTTTAATGCCTCCCCTAAAGACCATTAAGATAATTCAAACATAAGGTATTGAGACATTCAAGTAGGCACCCACTGATCGATAAGTGCTGGAGAAACAAAACGAAATCAAGATTTAGGTCAACTACCACAAAGAAAATACAATTCGCTCAACGATTGCCTTTAGGTCCTGAACTCCATATGGGGAAGGAGCGTTGTTGCTGGTGAGGTACTTCCCATTCCATTTGTGAGAATTTGATGATCGATAAACCATCCTCAACAAACGATCGCCTCATGTTTGAGTCTGATGAATCATGAGTCAACCTATCTGGTCCTTTGCAATTTAATCATTTAGATGGGAGGAAACTCATTCATGTCTAAGCTCAATAAAACTGCTTTCTGGATCTAGTAAAATAGGACACAGCAATTCAGAAAATCACACCTCAAGCAAGATGGGTTCACTTGTCGCCCCAGTTTCGATCTAACTTTGAACAAACTCACGCAGGCTCAAATAAAGTTCATAGTTCTTTATGGACAAATAACCACAGAAAAATACCTCAAAAGAAAATGGAAAAATGAAATTTTTTTTGGAACCGTTTAAATACCATCTCTTACAATAAAAATAGGCTCGACTAACAAATAAGGGCATAAAAATCCCATTTCCTAAAACAATGAAACACTAACTGAAGAAGCACCAGATTAAAGTAATACAGCTACCTGCACAGCTCGTCATATGATGCCATTACATCACAAGTGGCCAGCAGGTTAAGAGACTCTTAACAGAACTTCCAATGATTATTGCAGTTTACACATGTTACGAATGTTGTCATGGGTTCATCAGCACTCCGAGTCTGCAACTGGTAGTAAGTAGTTTCCTTTTTCCCACACCGACCACACTTGAACGCATCAGTAGTGGCCTTCGCTTGGCCTCCACGCTCACAGTCAAATAATGCTTTCTCTTTAATTTTTTCAATCTGCTGTTGCCTTTGATCGCTTGCCATGTCTTCTGGTGTCAATCCAGGAACACTATCCGGCTTGAATTGCCCAAGAAGAACTTTTCGCCGAAAATCTGGGTTCTTATTATCCTTCATATTGAACATTATGGATCTATATTTGGACTTCTGGACACCATTAGACCTGCCCCACTTCTCAAACATTGCAGACTCCACTAAAACAGCAACTCGGAAAGGGTCACATGCATTCACTTCATCCCTTTGATCCTCATCAACTTCACCAGCAACTCTGCATAAAGCCTCTGAAAGAAGTTCCCGGATTTTATCCCGCAAGGGATCCTTACAAGAAATACCAGAACTCAGCTTCGGTGGAGCAATAGGGCTAGATGCCGGTTTTCTCACATTAGAAGTTTGTTTCTCTTCTTTGGTTATCTTTTCAACCTTTATGCTCTCCCCAGCAGTACTCTTTTCAAACTTGACAACATCGAGATTTTCAGCCTTGGTGGTGGCCGAGAAATATTCTGCCTTTATTCTTTTCTCAGAGTGTAGTGCACCACTTCGATCAATATTTTCAACCTTCACACTTTGAACTTTTGAACTTGCCTCAGCCCTCATGGAGTTCACCTTTTGAAGCTTCTTAACCTTGGAAGACTCTGCACCAGCTGGCTCAGTTTTTACAGAATCCTTATTGTCCACACTTCCATTTTTCTTTGTTGTTTCTTTAAGAACTATATTCTTCCATATGTCCATCAATTCAGAGGCCAAAGCCTGGATCTTCTTCCTAGGATGTTTTGTCACATGCCGAAGACGTTTTCCAACCTGAAATGTAATTCCTTAAATAATAATTATCAAGGAAATAAACCACGAGTCTGCACTGTGCCAAAGTTTAATGCTACACAAAGAAGCATCTCATGGCATTACATTTCAGCACTACATGAACCCACTGGCAAAACATCCACAATCAATGTATGAAACCCCTAATATAATGCATGTATATCTAAGAACCACCGGTACAAACATGAGACAACAAATAAATCTTATAATTATTGTATAACAGAAAGTTTTCAACCTAAGAATCATAATATCCAACAATTAACGTTGTCATATAGACCAAATAAAGATTTTTTTATGGACCTTATCTTCGTTACTCCTGACAGTTTTGATTTTATTATGAGGGTCAAATCTAGTTTCCAAATTTTATTTCTCACATGTAACCGAATGTCCAAGATGTATCAGACGTGTTTGAAAATAATATTCCCATTTGTCAATAAAGACACCAATAATGTTTGTTTTATTGTATGGAAACATCCAAAGAGGTAAAGAACACACATACAAGTGTGCCCAAGAAATGATTATGCTCAACAAATATCGATGGATAAGTGATTTTTTCAAGAGTGTGTGCTTCTTAGATGTAAACGTACTAATGGTAAGTACTTATTATGTGCACCAACTTGTGTTGCGACAAACTAGACTTCAGAACTACCAACCGAACATTTAAGATCTTAGAAGAAAGGAACCAAACCTACCAGGAAATCAGTATAACAAAAGAAACAGAAGTGAGATCAAGGGGGAAACCAATGTCTGTTTCAAGCTTACAGAAACTTGTATATCAACATGTAGATTGTAGAAGGAAGACACATTGTGAGAGAAAACACAATAAAAAATAGTAGAATTAGCAGCATTACTGCACCATTTGGAAGCACATTGCATAACATCTTTCTTTCCTCATTCTCTCGAAACACCAAATGGAGAATCAAGCACAAAGCAATTTCTACTTTCTATACCCATATTTGATGGCCATCTTCGGAAAGAAGAATTTAGAATTTTTTTTCTGAAAATTATCTAGAGGTGTAGCCGTGTAGGCCCATATGTCATTCATTGTAAGAATTCCCCATATGACATTCATTGTAAGAATTCCCCATATGACAGGACTCTCTCCTTCATGATCCCACATCCCTTGGGAGGTCGAGCATGAGAAAGAGTGGCTTCTATACAGGTTTCAATCATATAAATTCTATATTAGACCTATACTACTCATTGTTCTAGAAAGTTCTGCAATTTGGCATCCGAATTAACATGAAAAGAAAATTTTCAAAAGAACCAAACAAGAAAAGAAAAAGTAAAAAAGCAGCCTCAGGAAAGAAATTTGAGCACACCAAGAGAGGACTTTAAACTAGTAAAGGTCAGATGCAAATACAACCAAATTTTCATATTCACATTTTTTCTTTTTTTGAAAACAAAACCAGTCATTGAATAAACCAGTGTAATAAGGTGTAACTTTAGCAAATGTACTACACGAATATCAGTGCCGAAAATTGACTAACAAAACCACTATACACCCACTTAACTGCAGAGAAAAGTGTGATATACCCTAACAGTTGTCTACATAGTTTCATTAGTGGAAGTGACTATCCAACGTTTTCATTATTGTTTTTCTTTATTTTTTTCGCTTTCCCAAAAACAAATCTACATCCAACATATTCAAGTCTTTCCAACGTTTCACAGTTTCATTAATCAAATCATACAAAACTAAACAGAGACATTCCACAGTTCAAAACTTGAAATACAAATACAACTCTTCATACAAATATAGCTCGTCACACACACACACACACACACATGTATACCAAAATATGACTTGAATAATAGCAATAGAAAAAAGGAAAGCAACAAAAAAAATCCCATAACCTGCGTGGAGACGAGAACTTGGTAATTAACAGGGAACTTCTTGAGCTGCTTCAAAGCATCGAGGCACCGATCTTCCTCCGGCGATGATTCTGCTCCGCCGTCCACTGCGGCTGCATCCGCCGCTTTCTTCACAGCCTCGAAAAGTTCAATCAGTTCATTCGCCATCACTCCTCACACCTCAATCCTTTCAAAAAAAAAAATCAAAATTCATTATAAAATAACAAAAGCCCTAATCTTCATCTCAAAATACATAAAAACATCCGCACAGATGAAAAAACAGAGAAAAAGTGAAATGCAGATATGGATTGGAACCTGTTGTGATGTTGAATCGGAGATCTTAGATTGCAATTGAACGGTTCGGCTGGGCTCGTGGAGCTTATTGTCGGCTTCTCCGTTAATGAAGCCCTAGTTTCGGTGAGGAGTGGAGACCTCGAAGTTTGAACGTAACAATGAGGAAGAGAGATTATCAAGGTAGTTATATCAGCTGGACACTGATCGGACGGTGGATGCAGCGAGAAAGCAGCTTTAGATCGGACGGTTTAACGTCTGAACACGTATGATAACTCAGATTAGGAGTTTTGAGGAAACCTTTGGCAGTTGGAACTGGGCGTTGTCCTCCAGATTGAAGTACTTTAGGGTCCATAGAAACCCAAACCCTTTTTTTTTTTTTGTAATTAGAACTCACATAGACCCAACCTCAGGGTAACCCAAATCTATTTCCAATAATAATAATAATAATTTGTCACACACTATTACAATTATAAATAGGAAATTATGAAATTTAAATTCACGAAATTTAAACTGTGAGGACAATAACTATTACACCAACTGGCAACCTCACATCTAACTCAAATTAGATAAAGATTTGTATTATTTAGTTTGAATTTAGGCAAAAAATGAGACAAGCAAACTCCCATCGCATTCCAAATTACATTCCATGAAGTTCTCAATTTTATCTCTACCATAGAATCGGATACGAATCAGATACCAGAGTTTCTTCTCATTCAACTGCTCGTGAATAAAATTCAAAATCTTTAATTAAGATGTACATGACATTTAGAATAATATACTGAATAATGAAATTTTTTGAGATTTAATTGTAATATTTCTTTTTTGTCCACAAAAATTAATTTATATGTATCCGTGCGAATCCGAACTCTCTGTAACTATGCCAATCAATAAAGTTGAATGATAATAGGGCTAGACATTAGGGTTTTTGGAGCACAACCCGAACTCAATTCAGATTAGGAAAGTGAGACTTAATTCAAATTTTAACGCGAGTTGTATAACTCAAAATTCAAAAGTTCAAGAATAGGTAATAATTGGTTTAATTTCGGGTTGAGGACCTCATGTTTTGAATTTCAAATGATTTTTTACTCATGCCAACCCACCTGAATTTCCTTCAATTTCTCTAGATCAATTTAAAGTTGGGTCCGTTGTATATGAATAGACCTCTCACTAATATAGAGTGTGTGATTTACCTTTAAAAAGTATTGTAGGAAATTGTAAAAAGACGTATTACAGCCACTACTTTCATTATAATGGTATCAAAAAAATCGTTTTTTGTCGTATCATAGTTGGACCCTCCTATTAATGTTACCAATCTGACAGTTAAGTTAGTTAAAAGTGAAGAGCATCTGTGGCCAAAAATAACGGTTATTCATTTATATACGAGGATGAAAGACAGACCTGGAACCACCAACTCTAACAGGATCACACCATATTTGGGCCAAAGAACAAGTCTTAAAGACTGTTTTAAGTGAACCTAAAAAAGGCATATAGATATTGTCTCTATCTATATGGTACCCCTGATTGGATAAGATCCCACATTTGAAAAACCAAGAACTCTGTAAACCAATACATCAGACAAAAACCTGGCTGTTTTTTGATACTTCACAAAAAAAAAAACAAAATTAGGAACAAAAGAGAACGTCCATAAACCACCCCGATAAGCCCTCATTTATGGAATTATAAGGCCGTGACTGTGCTTGTTATAGCTCTTGAGAACAAACTTAATTAAGTTATCATAGCAGTCAACTACTATGCTAAATTAAAGGATCCCCTTCTCTCTCCCGGGGTCTAATAATCCGATTGTATTGTAATTTTCCCAATTCTGTCAGCAGTGCAGTGGTTGTAACTTTCTCAATTTTATCAGTATACCATAGTGGTTCTGCAAATGAAAATTAGTAGAGAATCTTAATGCAATTGGTTATTTATTTTTATTTTTTTTGGAGAGAGAGAGAGAGAGAGAGCACAAACATGTAAATCCAAGCTCATCTGCATGTCAGAGTGACCAGGAAGACCTAACCTCATTATTCACCTGTTTTCCACCGATTTCGGGAATAATGTCTTCTTTAACCAATCAAATGGCTGTGGAGCATACATAAAAAAACGAAATAACGTAAGATACCAGAAGAAAGTAAGAAGTACAAGAATGCTAAATGGGAAAAATAAAGGTAAAGAAAAAACAAATACTATGATAGCTTGACAAAATGTTACGATATATGCCAATCCGAAGGCACGTTGAACAAGAGCATTGCTAAGGATCTCAAATTATATCTCAAATCAATACAAACCCGAACACTATGATATGATTTGAAAATCCTCTTCCATTCCTACAGGTAGCAAATATTATACAATGGAAAACATAATGCCCTACATACAGAGTACAAAAACAAACTTTTCTGCATTGCTAACAAGCAACATTTCATGTTAATCAACGAAAATCCCAAATACAAACTAAGCATAAAAGGACCAAAAGATAAAGCAAATTTATTTTCACAGCCTCAACAAACAGAAAAACACACCCAAAAAAAAAAGTAGATAAAATGGCTTCCGCGAGGGATAGTTTGTGTCGGGGAAAGTGAAACCCGGGCGGACTCTATACCTGCACAAAGGTCTATCTCCCTCCGGCCTCCCTTACTTTTGCTTATTATTGTACCTTTGTTTTCCCCAAAAACAAAAAAATCAATTGAGAAGATCCTTCAGCTAATGAACCATCAAAGACCCCTAAACAAAATTATTATCCAATCATGTCCACTATTGCTGCTCTGAATAATAGAATTCATAGTGTGTGGGAAGTTTTTTGCACAGTAAATAAATAAAAACAGATCTTTCCTCTGATGAATTCGTATTTACCTCAAAAGTCGACGATCCCGTGGTAAAAGAAGGCCTAAGAAATGGTGATGAATTGTTTTCAAGGCTATCCAATTGATTCTGGTGAGTTGAGGGCAGTTCCTGACACCGAAAGAAGGGTTAGAATGGTGCTGGAGTGTTTTTTGGCGCATCCCCTCCATCGATCAAGTCAGTTTTTGTGAGAGAGGGAAAGAAAAAGTATTGTGTATATGCTAAGAATTAGATTTGCGTACCGTTGCTTTGAGTTTTAGAGGGGTATTTATACCTACCATGGAGGTTATCATTACTGACCGGTAGGTAGTAAGCAGTACCCAGTCATTGGACAGTGCTCCCTCCCTTCTACTGGAACGTGACCTATGCATTAAATATTCAGCCTCCCGAGCATTTAAAGTTCTTTCTCCAAGGCTCCTGAGCATTTAATGCTCTTTCTCCAAGACTCCCGAGTGTTAACTACGTCCCATCCTTCTGAGGGACATTAAATGCTCCTTTATGACGAATGCATATAAGTAGGGGTCTCTTTGTCTTTTGGCCCTTATTCTTGTACTTCCCGCCATGTGTTTAGCTTCCTTTGGTTACTGGTCTTGTTCCCGGTCATTCTGACTTCGTTGGAAGGCAAGCTAATGATTCGCAGTCTAACTCTAAGATTGATAGGCTGTAGTCGTCAACAATCCATCCAGGAGCCGAGATGAAGTGTCCAAAGGTATCCTTGGGATTCAATCATGCCAAGGACATGTATCAACATCATAGGACTTGAGGTGTTCTCGATGCCGAGAACACATGGCTTCAGCAAGAACTTGAGAACTTGAGGTATTCTCAGTGTGGAGGGCACACGGCATCATCAAAGAGCTTGAGGCGTCCTTGGTGGCGAGGACACTTATCAAATCTCTATCCTTCGCCAGAAGTGTCCCATCCCATCACATAGATTTGTATGTTCAACAAGAACTTTGAATTGGTTGAAACCCCAAACTTCATATTAATGTGTAGAAAAAAATTGTATTCTAAATTTCTAATTCTGTACGGAGTAACCGAAAACCAATTGGGAACGCCGAAAGAAAAATGTTAATTGTACTTAAAAAGTTCACATAAGTTGGGCTGAGCATTAGATTCCCTTCGTTAGGACTTTGAAATGAATTGCATGCATATGAATACCCTTGTGACTTCTATTTTGATTTTCCATCACATCAATTTCAATTTGAAGATCGTACACTTCCCCATAAGTCGTACAAGAGATAAGAAACTCATTCTCTTATCCACAAGGACTTGTTTCTCCACCACTCTCGTCTTCTCCTCAGTTCCAGGCATGGTGGCACCAATAGATGGTAAAACGAGTAAACACGACAAAAATATTTTAGAATTGGAAGTTAAGATGAGAGAGATTTTGAGGTCTGAAACAAATACGGGACCTGGATAAGCCAAATGGCGATGGTGGTGGCGGCGACACCCCACATGACGGCGGCCTGGATGTTTATGGCTTGCGGTCTCTTCTTTGGGGGCAGGAACTTCGAGAGGCCCGATCCTGATACAGCTGCACCGGCCATGCTCGGCGTTCTTTGACAGCAATCAATGGAGCCCTATAATTTGGAAAAATGACACCTTTGGTTTTCACCTTTTCTTTTTTTAAGAGAATCTCCGACATGATTTAAATTTGAATTTAAATTTAAATAAAAAATTTGATTTGATATAAAAAAAAATTTTAATGAATAAACTCAAATTTAAATGTGGGTAAAACTAAATTTAAAAGAGAATAAAGATGACTGTTAGATTTTTAAAAAATGATAAAATATCACCATTAAAAATTTAGATAAAAATTTGTGTCTCTCATTCTCTCTTGATTTGGTAAAAGTTTGAATCAAAAATTTTTTAAGTTTTTTTACTCAAATTTAAATTTGAGTCTTAATTTAAGGCAAAAATACTTTTATAACGAGAAAATGAGAATTTGGAACATTTTTGTCGGAGAAAGTACCAACAAAATGTTTATATATCTCAACTATGATCACTATAATATTTTCCGCTCAGGTACAGGATTAATACTTATGAAAGATTTATTAGGTTACTGAATTACTACTAACCTAACCTTTTTGATTCAACAAAATGTCATTCCACTAATAACATAAGAACTTTCGCTCAGCTGGTAAAACAAATTTTTTTTCAAAGAAGCTAATATTTAACAAAATTTTTACCCAAAAATTTTTAATCCAAGAATCATTAGACTTGTAAGTCTCACAAACTTTCACAGACTAGTTAAAAAATTTTAATAGACACAATATTTCTCTATTTATTTTGCCCAAGTAAAAATAGAATAGCTTAATAAGAGGTGGGATTGTAACTCAATGAACATAACATAAATGTATAGTATATTTCATACATATATATATGCCTAATCAAAAATGTGATAAACTGTAAAATGATGTCTTTTCTATATATGTCAAATGAACAATGCAATTGAAAAATAATTTGAAGACTAAATGATTGTGATTTTTAGATTGTTTGTAAATCTCAACATTAAATTTTAAGTGGATCTCAATGCTACTAATAATTCAATAATCATAATACATTAAGGGCCTCTTTGGTTGATTTTTTGGGAAGAATTTGGATTGACTTGTTAAAACCTATTCAAATTCAAACCCTCTTTATAAAGATGAGATTCAATATTCAATCTCGTACATACCCATCGTTGGTATGCACATAAATATATCACTATTATGATAATATATTTATATATAAGTGACTATTGTGCCCTTAACCAAACTAATCCAAACCCCCATCGGAAAACCTTCCCCCCTCCCCCAACCGGTTTCATGAAACCCATGAGCTTGAGTTGAAATTACGGGCCTAATGCAAGCTGAACTTGATAACTTGGACTAAAAGTTTAGTTGTCAAACATTGGTTTGCTTAATTTTGTGAACTTTTATTTCCCAACCAATCTTCCAAATGTCCCTTGTCCCACATACCAAATTGGCCTAAGTCTTCAAATTATATTCTTAAATTATGTTTCAACAGCATTAGTGATGCCAAATCGATCATTTACATATGATATCTATTATTGGAGAAAATATTCAGTGATTATAAGATATGAATAGCAGTGCCGTGGTGCCAAACGACCATCAAAACATCACTTGTTTAGAAAATGACATTTCTCACCCTGAGAAACGAGGATATTATCACGTAGGAAAACAGTTGCTTGATGCATACAACATTCACCTGTTGATTCCGTTAAATAGTTCAGTCTGTAAGTCCTCTTCCTAATAGAAACCGCCATCTTAGAACTCAATGTTGGAAACCCTACAATGAATTTGACATCTCAGTAACACTCTTGCCGACCCCATCGGCTGTTCTCGCTGGTGAACGACCCTTGTCCGGACCACCAATAATCCCCCATGTCTCAAATTGCCTCTGCCGAGCTCTTGCCCTCTCTTTCTCGTCTTCAGATTTCAATGAGTAACAGTACGGGCAAGTAACCCCATACTCCCACTCTGGAGCTTCCATGTCCGCGTCACTCACTGGTTGCTTGCACCCATAGCAAAGCTTGAAATTGCCTTGTACCAAACCATGCTCAACTGACACACGCTTGTCAAACACGAAGCACTCACCCTCCCAGAGGCTTGCTGCCTTTGGGACTTCCTCGAGGTATTTTAAAATCCCACCTTCCAGATGATAAACCTGGTTGAAAAAGAAGATGAAAAGCAAAACCAACTGCGTTTAAGTAACTAGGCTGTAAATCTGCGGTAGCACATGATATTTTTGTAAAAGGGATAAAAAGGTGGTTCTCAAATAGCTTTCTAAAATGAGTTTCGAGAAGTTCAATTTTTTCTTCATCAAGATTCATATGTATTCTTTAGATGGAAGCTTCTAAGCAAAAAAAATGTATGCACGACAATCATACTAGGTGCTCTCTCCTGTCCAGGTGCGTGAGGGTACTAGCTTCAACTTTAATAAGCACAAGTAGGTGATGCATGCTGAAGGAAAAGCATATGCTGAAACTCATTTAAAGGTTTTTGAGCAAAAATTTCTTAACATCACGCGAAAGCAAAAACTGTCCTTCAAGAGATTGTTACTAACAAATGTGATTTCTTCCAGGCTGCTGATTTAATTTGCCAGGCATTGTGGCAGAAACTAGAATTCTCAGATGAAAAAATTAATACCTCTTTACATCCTTTGCTCAGAAGAAAACTCGAGGCTTTCTCACATCGAATTCCACCAGTACAGTACATTGCAACTCGAGGAGGCATTTTCTGTTCTTGGTTCTCCATTTGTTTACGTTTAATTGTACCATCAGACTCCATCTCACCATCTGGTTCAGTAAGCTGGAATTGATTTTCCACCCAATATGGGAATTCCCGGAATGCTGTGGTACATGGATCAACTGCTCCCTTAAACTTCCCAATTCTAGTTTCATAGTCATTGCGGACATCAATCACAACCTACATTTTTTGAATACCGTAAATTACCTTGGGAACAGGGTGCAGCATCAAGGAATCCTCTCATTTTAAATATGAACAACATAATATACGTACTGATCGAGGTGTGCTTTGTGATGAGACGCTAACAGAAATTTTAAATTTTTGCACCTGTGTTGATTTTGACACTTATCTCCCACAGTTAAGTTAAGATCAAATGAAGTTTATTATATGTAAGAATTTAGAGGAACTATACAATTCCAAGGGAAGAGAAAATTTAAGATGTGGAAAATGTTAACAATCTTAACATTTGAACAAAGCATGATCAAGATTTAAAGTTTTGGAAGCTTAGAAAAAACAAATAAAAAAGAATTGAAATATAACATTGTACCAAAGTCGATAAATTTAACCAAAAAGTATTTGCAAAGTCCAATTAAAATTCAGGGACTTACTATATCTGGATCACTGATTAATGCATTCCAATCTCTTGGGTTTACATACTTTCCAACTCTTTCAATAGGGGATACAGAAGGCATTCCAAGAGAAACAATCTGCTTAAACATGTAACAATTAATACATAAGAAATCTTACAGAGAAAAGAAAGGCAGTGGATTTCCTAGAGACTGTTCGAAATGAAGATTCTTTATTGCAAATAAATAGCCTACTGTCCTTGATTGATGAAAATTACCTCTTTTTTCAGTTTCACTCTCACATGATCCCATCGGAAGGGTGCATCTTCCCCTGCTGCCAGAGGAGAACTGCTTGTGTGTCCATGATGAATAGCTTCCTCCTCAGGACTTACCGGTGACTCCACTTGTCTAAGCCCCTTTAGGCGGTCATCAGTTTGAATGAATCCAAGCACTTTTTCCACTGATTCCTGGGTCCCACATATGCTGCCGTTGATTCCCTCTGGTGCAAGAATAATACCACCTGAAACACGCTGAAAGGCATGAGCTTGGTGAGGTATGAAGAACATGGATGCAATGGCTTATAAACAAGATGAAAAGTGAGGACTACGTAATACTTGAGGGTAAATTACTAACATATACGTCATTTATCCATAAGCCCTCATACGAACTAAGTAGTTAATCGAATAGCATCACCTCCCAACTGTTTAGACAGAGCCAACCTAATCTAATTTTGGCCTTCCATAAGACATGATCGTAATTCAATAATCCAAGTCAGGAATCTTTGAAACGACAGGATTGCAAAATCAGCAGCTTATTGTACTGCCCACATAAGTTCATTAGACAATTAGAATGGAAGAAATCCAGAACTATAACGACTCGACATTATCAGTGCCCCTACTGTCTGCAATCACATCTGCAAAAAAACTTTCAGAAATTGCAAAGATAGCAAAGGACAAACATACTAATCCTAAAATTTCCATTACACGCCATTGAGCAATAACGATATTACATGTACAGTAGTAATCTATAAACACAACGAACTCTAAACTTCTGAAATTTCACTGGCATCCTGGTCCAGTTACAGTATAGCCCCCCCCCCCCCCCCCCCCCCCCACCAAAAAAAAAAAAGTCACCACCCAAATTATGTCAAAAAACAGCAAACAAAGAACAGTAGCGAAACCAAAAAGGGAAATATACACACAGGCACAAAAGGAGAAACAATTACCAATCGCTCACAGAGCTCCTTTAATGGTTTTCGAATATCGGCATGATCGGGAAAATCAGCGAACTTATAGAAGGAGACCACCACGAGGTGAGATCGTGGGCTGGAGACATCTCCTTCGAGCTCTGTAATTCTCGATTCGTCTCCGTTCGAAATGGGAATGGGGTTTTCATTATGGGTCGCAGAGTAGCACTTGGAAATTGTGAGGCCTTGAGGGAAGAACAGAGAATTGGAGTTGGAAATCTTTGGATTAGAGAAGAAGGAAGATATGGGGTTTTGGAAGATGGGTCAGAAGTAGATTTCATGGTGAGAAGTAAGGTCGAATTAGGGTTTAAGGGACAGGTATGTGAGAATGGTAGCATTCTCAGTGCGGCCTGCGCAGCAGTTCTTCTATACGCAACCCAAGGTGGGATTGCATCGAGTCATGTACAGTATACTAGCTCTGCCTTGGCATAATGCCTGAGCAATAGCTATATCAGCAAATACAATTTGGGAGTTAATTTGCTGCCGAATTCACTATAGTAATTGATCTAATAATTTCATTAAGATTATATCATTAAATTAGTAATTTAGGTCTGATTTTTAAATTCAAATAACATTACTCATAATATAGTAATTTATTAGGGTTATGAAGTTGCTCCAAAATAACGTCATTTTTCATATGAATGGGATTAGTCCAAAAATAATAGATATCAAATCATGTCGTATCACTATCGAGTTGATACTTTGTAGTCCAGTTGTTATCCTATTTAAGATTATTAATTATTGTCTGTGTCTAAAGGCACAAAGTAATAAAAAATAATAAACAATAAATATATTTGTATTTATATTCAAAATCAAATCACAAATATAAAGAAGAGATAAAAGAATTTAGGCATCGATTTGTAGTGAGAGGTGAGAGGTGGTGGGTAGCAATGGTGGTGGTAGGAGATAATGATGATTATGGTGGATGACAATGACCGTGGTGGCAGTGAGGACAACAATGGTGTAGGTGGTGGTGGTGGTGAAGGCGACAGAGGTGACGATTGGGGTGGGGTTGGGTGGCGACGGCGACAGTGGTCGTGGTGACAACGACAAAGGCAATGGCGATGGTGGTGGGGATGGTGGTGATGGTGGTGGTGGTTATGGTGGTGACAACAGTGGCAACGGTAGCTATTATGGTGGTGTTGGCGGTAGTAGCAGTGGTAGTAGTGGTAGTGGTAGTGGGGCGATTTCAAACACTATTTTTAAAAAAAAAAATATTTATGAGAAATAATTTATAAAAGTACTTTTAAAAAATTACTTCAAACACACTCTTAAGGGTCTATTTTTCTTATTAAATTTAGGGTATTAATATTAGTCGTTATATTAACTTTAAAGTAAAATTTAAAACAATCTCAACCACGAATAGTAAAAATTATTTTTTTTATCTTTTAAAATTTGAATTTAAGTGACTTTATTATATAAATTCTTATTTTTTAAGAAATTAATTAGCAAGTAGGGTCAATTCATAAGAACTCTCCTTGCCTTAAGTGGTAATCCTATAGTGCGAGGTTAGGCTTCAACTCAAGTTGGTCTTTGGACGGGTTTGCAGTTTCAGTCTGCTTCACCCGTTGGTTCAAGTAGTTATAGTCACGCACAAACAATAATTCTACTCCGATTATTCCCTCAAACCCTTTTCTCTAAATGAAACAAAAAAAAAAAAAGTCGGATTTATGGTGTTTTACAGAATTTATATTCTCAAATAACAGAAGTAAGAAATTAAATATTGTTTTCAACCAAAAATGTAGTTGGTAGAATATTCAGAAAAATTAACGATGATCAATTTTGTTAGACTCAATTAGTCACTAATCTGATCTTGTTATTTGACTTCATTCAGATAACAAAACCATTTTAAAGTTGTACTTTTAATAAAAGGCATATTACTTTTTATACAAAATTATGTTCAACTTTCATAATAATTAGTCTCTTAGTGAATAGTAATAGAACTCGTGAATCCAATAATTCATATTTATTTATTGTAAAAGATAATAATTTTTTTTTTTTTTACATAAAATGTACAGTTTGTTGTTGGTCTTCATTTATTCTGTCCTTTGGGCTTACTTTATTTTTTTAAAAAATTTGGAGACTGGTCATCTTGTATAGACTTGTTTAAACTTAAATCCGCAAAAAAAATTTATTTATTATAAAGTCTATTTTTTGTCAATTTTACCAGACTATTCATTCCTTTAAAAGTTAAGTAAAATTAAAAATTAAAAACTCTTAAATTTTAGGAGTTTGACTAACATTAAAATTTTTTCTCTCTCATATCTGTTTATATATTCATATATGGGTTAAAACTAAAAAATAGTAACATTCAAATACCAAAAATAGTAATACTCAAATACCAAAAAAAGTTATCATTTAGACATAAAAAATAATATCATTTAAATACAAAAAAATATTAACATTTAAACATAAAAAAATAGTAACATTCAATATTAATATTTTTTAAAAATAACAATAGTAACATGTTCAAAAAAAATAGTAGCATGCTAAACAATAATTATCTCTCTCAAAATTCAAATGTAAAAAACATATCATTCAAACACAAAAAATAATAATATTTAAAAACTAAAAAAAATAGTAATATTGAATATTAATATTTAGGAAAATAATAGTATTAACATATTCAAAATAATAGGAATATAAACAGTAACATACTCAACAAAAACAATAACATAGTAAAAAAAATAGTGACATGAAACATTCAATTTAACAAATCAATCCTACAAAAATATCACAAATTAAAAAAAGTAGAAAATTAACAAGAAGGATCATAGATTATCATCCATTACCCACAAAATTGACATAACTCATAAAAAATTAAAAGAAAATAAACTTAGAAAAAAAAAAAAAAAAAGCATAATCGACAAAAAAGTGAAATAGCCAATGTTCAAAACCAATCGATCACCCATTATCGTACACTAACAACTTTAACTAATTTAATTTAACCAAAACATAATTTCAACTACTAATGCATCACAAGGAATCAAGTTCTAGTGAGGGAGAAGACCAACAAGATCCTGCTGAGCACTGGCGGCTTTGTACATATCTACAAGTTGTTCACATATGGCAGTATAGATTGAGATTTGTCGCCTTAGCTTTATCTAGTCATCCGTCATCACTTAGATGTACATTCTATTATGAGGTGGATTGAATTTTTGAGAAGAAAAGTCTGACCTTGATAAAACAGCATCGTCGATGGAGGAGAGAGACGAACGAAGATGGTGACAACGTCGCCACTGGCTGATCAGAGAGAGACAGAATTTTGATTTTAAATTTTAAATTCATGATAGAGATTTTATTGGTATATTTTAATTGATATTGAATTAAGGAATAACAATTTTCAAGATATGAAATTAATTTAACCTCATTTCAAGGAAGAGTATTTTTTAAATTTTAAAAAATAATGTACTTAAGGATTTATTAGTAAGATAAAAAATGAATTTATCATCAAATAAGTTTCATCGACAGACTCAAGTCATTATAAGTCCATTTAAGAAAACTCAACCCCAATTTTAATTTTTATTTTGTTTTACTGGTCAAGGGTGTCCGAGCTAACTTATACACACATCAATTAATCTCTTCCTTAATTCGATCAAAGGCAGACCATCTACGCCAAAATTAGAATATTCATGAAGGATAAATCTTTCAAATTTAGAACGTCTAGATTTACAACTAATCCAGTTAAGGGAAAATTTCATCTACATCCATTTTAGTTTATCATATCTTCAAGGACATTGTTTCTATGTTCTAAATCTTTACTAACACCATTGCCAGATTAAAAGTGTTAATTAGAATATAATTTTATTAAATTTCTCATGATATATTTTAAAAAAAAATTTATCCACACCCTCGCTCTAGATAAGGCTATCATTAAATAGAATCCCTCTATTTTTTAAACTTTTTTACGTATTAAAATTCAGGCCAATCAAAATTCTATTTTAGTTAATTAAAATTTTTTTTATATATTAAAATTTGAATCGATTAAAAAATATATTTTTTTAATGTATTAAAATTTTAACTAATTAAAATTCTATTCGAGACTCAAATCAAATTTTAATTAACTCGCATTAAATTTTAATAAATAAAAAAATATAAATTTTAATTGACTTGAAGAGAATTATAATTAGGACTAACAGTCTAAGTATAGTTCAAATCAGCTCGAATTTTAATATGTAAAAAAGAGTCTTTTAATAGGCTTGAATTTTAATACGTAAAAAAATAAATTTAATCAATTCGAATCAAATTTTAATATGTAGAAAAGAAATTTAATCAACTCAAATTTCAATATATAAAAAAATAAATTTTAATCAACTCAAATTTTATGTAAAAAGATTGATTGGGGTTTATGTAAGGGTAATTTTTGTATTTTAAATAATTTATTTTTATTATAAATAGTGGTGTAACGACAGAAGATGTTAGTGATGTTTAAATATAAATTAGAATGAGTGTCAGTGATATTTTTAATAATAGAGACAATATCTTTAAAAATATAATAAATTAAAAAGAATGCGACTAAAATTTTCTCAATAGTCAAACTCATAACAAGTTGGTGGCACTTCCCTTTCAGCATTTTGTTCCCTAGTTTTTTTTTTAATGGTGTTAAATCATCCTTGTTTCTTATTCGTTACTCTTTTTTTTTTTTTTTTTTTTAACATTATCACAAAATAAAGTAGTATTTTTTATATGTAGCACATTTGTTTGACTCCATCCATTGAATCGTAGCTTTCCCCAAAAGAACTGGCACATGGCTTAGACATTCGAAATCGACTTTTCATACACAATTTTATATACATTTCTTTGTTATTCTGGATTAATATTGAATATTAATCATTAATTAATTGAACTAAGCCTCAGCAACGGGCCAAACAGGTGTACCCGACTGGTCAATCCAATAACTCAATGGGTCCGGACTTGATATAATCTATCCACAAGTGATATGGATCATAGTCTGTCCGACCCTAATGGCCATATTTTTTTTTTTTGGTTATTTTGTTAAATTTTTTTCATTTTTTCAGTTTTGACAGGCTAATAGAGTCTATAACGGGTCTTAATCGGGCCAACCTATTGGGCCTAATGATCCAGAAAAAGTTGACCTTAAACTACACCTGAGTTTTTAAACGAGTGCAATGTGATGGAGCGGATCATCCATAGCCCGATGACCCGATAGGCTGTCAGGCTATCGGGCTAGAGCGGAGGCCGTGGACCCTTTTGCTTTCAATGAAAAAATAAAATAAAATTGGGAGCTGGATTTTGTTAGAAATTATTTATTTATTTTATTATTATTGTTTTACCTAATCAAGGTAAAACTACTTTGAACCCATTTCTACAATAGTAAACCTGAGTTACCTACAATCATCTGCAAAATACATATATTAATTAAGTTCAAGAAATATCAATGAGAATCGAACTTATGATATTTGAGTTTACAATTCATTCATGTCCAACTCTGTACTGTTGGACTATTCATACAAATTTGTCAAACCTTGTTATAATAAAGAGAACAATAAAATTCGAAATCACGACCACAAAGTCCAACAACATGACACTACAATCGTTGTATTAGTTTCTCTTTTTTCACTGGCAGGAAGAAAGTGTTGAGCTGTTTAGCCAAAAACAATGGGTTCAAAGGCTTTGAAATTAGCTGTCTAAGGGTACGTGAATAAGCTGTAAACCTCTATATAATGATATTTTTCTCAATCTTGCAATGTGGTGGAAACATGTCCCACCCTGATCTAGCTGTACTATTCTTTCAACTTGTGTGAAATGACCTCTCCAGACCAGATACTAACGAACAGATAAGTTATTGTAGAAGCATTTTCTTATGACATGCCAAGCTTGACTTTTTCACTATGAAATACATCTATATGAAATTACGTGCGATTCCCGACAATAATGCGATTTATAATTTAATTTTAGTAATTTTGTGGTAACGAGATTGTCTTTTTAGATTAATAATTATGGTTTAAATCAAATATTTTACAGTAAAAATATCTTAATGGTCATGTCCAGAGATGACTACCAACTAGTCATTCTTTTTGTACGTTTTTCCTGATAAAAAAAAAAAACTTATGTGTGATAAGATTGAATTCTACTTACACCATTTTTATTGGGTGCGAGCGTAATTCTCTCTTAAATTTTTAATTTAAATTTTGGACTAAACTAAGAAAACCTAAAAGGGCAACAGACCTTAATGTGGAAACTTCAAAGGCCAATGAAAATCTAACTTCATAGCCGTGATTCAGTATGAATACAAACAAATTAAGGGAATTTGGATGGATATGATTATTTGTGAAAATATAAGAATATTTTTAACCTTTCGCTCATTTTTTTACTCGAATTTGAGCCAATATTTGAGTAAAAATTTAATTTGATATAGAGGACTTTAATGGACAAAACATAAACTTTATTTTTTTTGGGTGACAGGGAAAATTCCTAGTCTGTCTCCAACGAGTAGAGGTATACTTATATTGCTTTAGGCTCGTGAGTTTGAGTATAACTGATGGCAAACCCTAGGTGCATAAACAGGTTCTTAAATCCATACACCAGTTAAATAAAGATTTCTGCTTTAGTGGGAATTCGAACCCACACTAGAGACTTGGATATGATGCACCAAAACAACTGAGGTTCGTCATATCAAGTAACCATGTTTTTTGTTGCCCAAGAGACTTGAATGATTTGATCTCAAGAAGGTAAATCTTTCACAAGGCAATGAGTATTTTTGTTGTCCATGAGACTTGAAATATTTGATCTTAAGAAGAAAAATCCTTCACAAGGCAATGAATATTATTAAATCAATGGCATGTTGGTGGACAAACACAAACTTAAAGAAAAATAAACTCAAATTTAAAAGTGAATAAAATATGATTATTAGAATTTTTAAGAAGAATAAAATTTAATCACTGTTAATTTGAATAAATATTTAAATCTCTCATAATGCAACGTGTATCTCAGTATAAGATTGGAAATTTTTTTTGAGCTATCTTCGTTTAAACTTAAATTTAAGTCTAAAAAAAGTAACAACTAAAAGTGTTGAATCTTTAAAACCTTAACTTTTTACCAATACGTGTGTGTATATAATGTTCTTTGCCGCTTACACTTTTAAGTGTAAGTTTCAGAGTGATTCTGTCTATAAAAAAAAAAACTTTTTACCTAGACGTCACAATTAGAATTTTAATATATATTTTTCATGTAAAATTTTAGACTGCACAAAATATATATAATGTTTCATCTTTTATGACCTGATGATCCTTAATATTATTGTACTAAATTCAAATTTATTTATGCTCCGTTTGGTACGGTGAAAAAATAAAAAGATGAAAAGTTGAAATAATAGAAAAAACATCATATTTGAAAATATGATAAATGAAAAAGTGAATGGATGAGTTTTCTTTTCAACTCATCAAAATCAATCATTTCAAAATTAGAAAGAAAGTAGATAGAAAGTTATTTATTTGTGTTGAAATGTATTTTATTTGTCTATATATCATTTAATATATACATTAATTTCATATATAAATACAATGATAAAATATGTATTTATACTTAAAAATTAAAAATAACAAATATTTTTTTATCTTATCAAACACAACACAAAAAATTAATCTTTTTTTATTTTTCATTCATCCAACCAAACATAAATGAAGGAAAATGTATCATTCTTATTTTTCTTCCATGAAAGATAGAAAAATGTATCCTTCCTACTACACAGAGCATTAAAGGAGATTACAAGAATTAGCGTATTTTTTTGCGTCAGCATTATTCTGTCACAAAAAATGTCTTTTGGAAAGAATAAAAAAAAATTATGCGATGGTAGTTCTGTTGTAAAAAGTTAATTTGTTTGTTATAAATCTATAATTTAAAACAAAACAGACTTCAATAAACTCATCTGACTGTCTTAAATAGATTTATTAAACAGCCATTACAAATCTCTTTTAAAATTATTCACATTAAATTTTATTTCTCAAATTCATCATTTCTTATTTACTTGCACCCCACACCTTCAGACACGAGTTACCATTAATACTATTTAAGAACGGATGGTACCGTCACAAATTTTTTTTGAAATTCCACTTATTATCATATAGTGTTGTAATGGTATGTTTTGCCCTAATAAATATAGTATCTAATAATATTTACAGTAACAAATAAATTTTTTATAATAATATTATCGAAATAATTTTTTTTTCTCTAAATCACATTTTTTTTATATAATAATAAACACTGCCGTCAAGACAAACTTGCCTCAAAACATCTTAATTCTAGGAGGGGAGGGATAATTTAGTACATTACTGAATATAAAAAGTGATACAAGGTAATAATTGAGGGATCAGAAAAATGTTAAACGATCTATGCACATCTCGAAAATACAACATTATTTTTTTCTAGTGGGTCCGATGATTAAATTTTGTAAGAACTTTAAATATTTGCAGGAAAATAGTGAATAGATGACGTCATCTTTCTGCGTCATACATGTGATGTCATATTTTTTATATTTCTTAATGCACAATTTCTGTGGAGTTTCGTCCACCGTCCTTCCTTTGAGCTTCCTCTCATTTACCTCCTTCTTTCCTCCCTCTCTCTCTCTCTCTCTCTGTCTCTCTGTCCCATCCATTAGTCCTCATAAAAAAACCCATTCTCTCTCCCTCTCCACACCTATGTTCATCTCTCTCACTCTCTGATACCCACTTTAATTTTGGATAAGGATAATGGGCACACCATTGCCCGAAAAGTTCAGTAGCACCAAGAGGAAAAGGGCTATCAAAGAGCTAGTTAATGGCCGTAAATTTGCAACTCAACTTCAAGTTTTACTTGAAAAACCCCATGGAGATCATGGGTATGTTTCATCAGCTGAAGAACTTGCCGAGAAAATCTTGACGTCTTTTACAGAGACCCTATCTGTGTTGAATTCTTGTGACGGTGATCTAGTTCAGATTCACCCAACTGCCCATGTGGGTTATACTTGTTACAGTGATGGAGCTTCTCAAGATTGCGGCGATAGTCGGACCAACCCCGCCGCAAAGGATCGAAGAGGTTCTTACAAGAGAAGGTAATATATGTGTGTGTGTGTGTAGCTGATTTTCCATAGGAAGAAACCTCTCTTTGGGGTGATAATTGCAGAGGGGTAAACCATAGAGAAAGGTGGACTCCAAAGTCCAAACCACATGGAAAAAGTAGATCTGATAATGATTGTGGCTTATACAATTTTTATTTATTTACTTATGGAATATTATTCAAAAAATGGGCAGGAAATTGGTCGACTCTAGATACTTTTTTGTTCTAATTAATCTTACATTTTTTTGGATAGATCACAATTCTTACTCAACTCGTAATTGATTCGAAAACTGTCTCAATTTACCTGGGAATCTTTTGAGTTAATTGTCATTGCATCGAAATTTATTATTAAATAAGGATCACTAATATATTGATGGGCAATATAGACTCTTTTAGGCTTTTGAAACTTAAAGGGTTGTAGGTAGAAGAAGGTTTTTAGACTAACCAAAAATTTCCACTTTGCAGAAAGACTTCAGACTCATGGATAATCGTCTCCCACACAATGGAAGACAGCAATGCATGGAGGAAATATGGACAAAAGGAGATCCTCAATGCCAAATATCCAAGGTAGTCTCTCTCACATCCTATGTTTCTATTTCTTAGTTTTCATTGGTACCCACAAAGCCATACTTACCTAATTACACAAATCAAAACACCAGTGGTTAGCCACAATCAAAATAAACCAACTTCTAGAACCCTGAAAGGTCCTTCTAAGATCATGGTCTATCGCAAAATTAAAACCCTGGGAGATCAAACAATTTTGATGAAAGGATTTGAGTAACGAAATAACTTAACACCGTATATTACGCACTGCGTAAAAAGATTTTAGTTGACTTGATGTGCGTGATTTATAGATTTATTTTCTCACGATACCACGCCGTGTAAAAAGGCTTTAGTTGACTTGATGTGCGTGATTTATAAACTTATTTATGAGTACTTGCGAGTATTCCAAAATTACATAACAAACAGGATTTAAAGAACGCATCTTTGAAACAGTCTCACATTATTAAAAAAACCTCATATCGAAAATCCAATCTTTTTTAAAATAACTAAGTAATATTTTTAATTGGCAGGTGTTACTTTAGGTGCACACACAAGCATGATCAAGGCTGTCGAGCCACTAAACAAGTTCAAAGGACAGAAGAGGACCCTATGAAGTATCAAACCACATACTTTGGTCATCATACCTGTAAAGCAAGATTGAAGGGTCCACAACTAATCTTTTCGGATCCGGATCCTCCTGCAGAATCGTATTTGCTTAATTTTGAATCAAATAATATTCCAAGCAACAAACAGAATCATCCCTCCTTGAAAGAAGAATCTAAGGAAGATACACATAGTGAGCTCTCCGACAACGTATCATCGATGGATTCAATTTGGTGGCCAGATCTAATGGCCTTGGAATCATCCAGACTTGGGATGATGTTGGGTCCGAAAATGGGATCCGATTATGAAGATATGGGTTCTAGTGTTTATTCGAATGCAGTATCGGCTAGTTCTCATGGTTTGGAGATTGATACTTTGATCAACACTGTTGATTTTGACAATGAGTTTCAGCTTGATGAGATTGAGTTTCTTTAGGTTCCCCAGTGAAGAGAATTTTCATTAAAATAATGTGATGTAATGTAATGTAATTTCAGCTTTGTACTTTCCCAGATGATTATGTTCATTGGTATAACCATATGCTTTTAGGACTCCTATCAGAAATCTTTGCCTCTTTTGTAACTTTTGCGCACCAGATGGATGGGATTAGGGAATTGAGGCAAAGCTACAAGCAGACTGGAAGAGTCATCTGGAAGCCTAAGGGTTAGATCATCTAATAATAGAAACGAGTTGTAAATTTAAAATTTTAATTTTGAATATTGATAATTCATTGAGTTTTTATTTTTTATGAATATTTTAATCCTCGTGTGGATAGTCTGTCTTTGATCGGACATTTTTTACCGTTGAAAATAAAAAAGAGTCATCGTTGGTCTAGTGAGCACTAAATATTTTTTTTGCACATAAACCACTGATAGAGAAAATGATGTGCTTATCAAATCAAAAATTACCAAAAGACTTATCAAATCAATATGAATAATGGGATCTAATTCTTCTATGTAACGTTGTTAATCGAGTTAAACTGTTTGGGTTCGACTTGAGTTTAAATTCGTGTTTTAAACGAGTTAAATTTAAATAATTTTTTAAATCCACTCGGAACTAGTTTAGAGTTTAAACATTTGAAGGGTTGTCACTTCAGCCATAACCAAATAATTTTAGATTAGATGCTGTAAAAAATACAAATTCGACAAATCCAGTCCACTGAGTCCTAGTCTCAAGCTTTGTTTTTATGTTATTGTAATGCATCATGTTTCTCAAGCTTTTCATTCCATGGCAGAGAGAGAGAGAGAGAGAGAAGGGTGATTTAAATACTTTTTTTCTTCACTTTTTTTTTTTGGATGGATCTTGGGTTCCCAACTTCACATGTATAAAAAGTCCCACTTATATATATAATATGTGATCTATTAAAAAGAATCTTATTACCGTTTTCGAGAAAATCAATGATATTGGGAAAAAAAATTAGGAATCGTATCACAAGTTACTACTTTTTTATTAAAAAATTAACAGTTTTGAAATGAAAAGGTGAAACTGGTCAAATGAATGTTATGATCGATTACGGATACCTATGAATGATTAAAAATTCTCGGTATAGATCTCAATTATTTATGGTTGATAATATCTTTTAAAATTATAATTTATATTTCAAAAAAATTATAATTTTCAGTATGATACCATCGGGGTACCCGTAAAACTCCCCCGGGGGTATTTTAGTAGACATTGGTAAGGGACTTCGAGAGGCTTCTAGAAAAAGAGAACAAATACGGGAAGAAAACAGTGGTGTAGTTTGACCACAAAAGTTTCGGTGGTTAATTCAAATCACAAGGTGGAGATTATATGCAAATAATATTGTGGATTGATCTAACGCATGTAATTTATACGAGTGAGAATTTTTAGTAATATATTTTATTTATTTATTTTCATTCTCCATAACTTATAACAAAAAACAGTTACAATCATTCTTTAAAAAATAATATAATTTTTAGAATCAAGTTATATTATTTTGAAATCTAATTAAATTTTTTGAAAGTGCTTAAGATTAATTTTAAATATTAATTAAAAATAAAGCAGGACGTTATAACTTCACCACCAACCATATAGTTTTAAGGTAATGGGTAAGAAGGATACGGTACCACGGAGGCATGTGCGAAAAATAATTTAGACCCTTAATTTTATTTTGGATAATCTTTGAATGTTGAAGAAAAAGAGAATAAAATTATAAGATAAAAAAAAATTACATACGTGACTTATTTTTAATGATTATTAAAAAATAAAGGTACAATATCAAAAAATATATTCGGTTATTCTAACACTCTTTAGGGATTTGAATATGATACCGAAAAAAAAAAAATCGGTATCATATCTCTATTTATCATATTTGTAGTCATTTTTATTATATTTGTGGGTTTTTTTATTATTAATGTAGTACCCTAAAAAATAATAAAAATAATTACTATAACAGTGATAAAAATATTCGTAAATGTAGTAAAAATACTCACAAATATAATAAAAACACCCATAAATCTAATAATTTTTTTTTGTATTAAAGACAAATGGTAAAAATAGTTATCACAAATGTGATAAAAATACCCGCAAAAGTGATAAAATTTTTTATTATAAAATGGCACATAAAAATTATAAAAAACACCCATTAAAATAATAAAAATTAAAAATATGGTGCCAAATTTATTTATTCCATGCCGTAGTCAAGTCTTTTTTTTAGAATACGGTATTACTTTACGTACCCATAGCCTTTTCCTCATTATAAAATTCCCAATACAGTGTCCAGTGACTCTCATTGTCCCGATTCAATGTCCAGGTACAATCATCAATTCCCACAGTTATACCAAGTTGATGCATGCGTGTATGGGATTGCAAATATTATATCCTCAACAATAATGGGATCCGTAGGTTACAATTATACTGGATTACATTTACTTTTTAGATTCACTTGTTATTTTTTTAGTTCAGTAATCATTTTTTTTTTGGGTGGAGTTAATTACATTTTAGGGTAGAACTTATTATTTTTTGAGTTCTTTTTTTTTTTTTTTTCCTTTTTTTGTATAAAACTGAAAGTATACATTTTTTTTTCACGATTAGAAGTATTCGAGTCAATTTACACGTACTTCAAAACATTATTATTTTTCTATCATGAAACTGTTGTTCCAATTATGTGCCTTTTGATTTCAGAATTGTAACATAAAATTTTGAATACACTCGATCACATGTAAATTATAGACACCTTCTAAACCAAATATTTATTTGATAAATAAAATTCGAAGTTAGAACATGCGAATTTGAGCGAGACCCAACATTTCTATAAATAAATTAATAAGTGAAATTTTGTATTCCTATTTTCTAATTGCAAATTTGTTGAATGTGTTTATAAACTCAACTGAGTCAAAAACAATTGAAAGCACAACACACATGCTAAAGTACATCCATAATACTTTATCTGTTCCTAAATATCTGTTGTTTTACACATTTTTTTTATTTCATAATATCTGTCGTTTAATAAAATCAAAGCATAATTAATATTTTTTTTTTCAAATTTATCATTAACTTTTCAATGTATTAGATTAGATGGAGGTTAAGCGTCTTTCATATTTATTTCATTCTCAATATGTATTGAATAAAGATATTTTAGTTTTGTATAATTATTTTTTACTCATATTATAGCTATTTAAGAGTTTCCTTAATCCATGTACAAAAAATATTAAACGACAGATATTTAAAAACGGAGGGAGTAATTAATTTTACAATTAAGTCCACTTGGTACTGTATTATTTTGTTAATGTCAAAACTACTATTTCTGGTCCCTTAACCACACGTACATTCCCCTCTTATAGACGACCGAGTGGTGCAAAAACTTCATATTAGAAGTTGTCGTGGGTAAAAAAAAAAAAAACAAATTTAGTAGTACGACTTTTATTATATTTGTGAGTATTTTTATTATTATTATGATATTAAAAATAATAATAATAATATTTATTATAATAGTGATAAAAATATCCATAATAGTTGTAAAAATAGCCACAAATATTATAAATCACCTATAAAAGTGATAATTTATTTTATATCAAAGAAAAATAATAAAAATAATTATTACAATAGTAAAAAAAATATTCACAAATATGGTAATCACTCACAAAAGTGATAAATTTTTTAGTTATAAAATAACTCATAAATTATTAAAATAATAAATTTTAGAGATACGGTTTCAATTTTTTTTTTTTTGGTCAGGTAAGTGATCAAATCATTCATGTTAAAGCAACTTTTTTAAAGAGAAAAAGTAGAAAAATGGCAGTAGATAATGGAAGCTATTATTAGCTATCGACCTACCATCTTATCCCCGTAACAAGCCGATGACATGGAAGCCCTTCACTCAATCCCTACCATGTCCCAAGCTTCTCTTTCTCCCTTTCCCTCTTCCCCTCTCTCTTTTCTTCTTTTTTTAAAAAATTTCATCACACACTTTTTTATTTATTATAATTTCAAGGATAACTTATCTATTTTTTGAATCTTCAATAACACTCCAATCAGATTAAAAATGATAACTAGAATATAATTTTACTAAATTACCTATAATATATTTTAGGTAAAACTTCATCTGCACTCGCACTCCCTTCTAGATAGGCATATTTTTAATGATACCCTCTTTATTTTTAAAATTTTTTTACATATTAAAATTTTGATTGTTTAAACCTCGATTCAAGTTAATTAAAATTTATTTTTTACGTATTAAAATTGGAGTTAATTTAAAAAAAAAATTAGCATTAAAATTTAAACCGATTAAAATTCTATTTGAACAAATTAAAATTAATTTTTAATCAGCTTGAATTAAAATTTAATCAACCTGTGTTGAATTTTAAATGGTCTGAATTTTAATACATAAAAAATATAAATTTTAATTGACTCAAATTTTAATACGTATAAAAATAAATTTTAATCAACTTGAATTAAATTTTAATTGACACGAATTTTAATAAAAAAATATAAATTTAAATCGATCTCGGAACAAATGTTAATTGGCACTAACAACTCAGATAAAGCTTAAATTGGCTAAAATTTTAATACATAAAAAAAAATTATAATAGGCTCAACTTTGAATGCATAAAAAAAAATTAATTTTAATTGACTCAAATTTTAATATGTATAAAAATAATTTTAATTGGCTCACATTTTAGTCAAATTTTATGTATAAAGATTGTTTGGGATGTATGTAGAGGTAATTTTAGTATTTTGAATTTTTTTTTCTTGTTAGAAATGATGGTTTAACTACAGAATGTATCAGTGACGTTTAAATATAAACTAGGAGAATGTGTCAATGATGTTTTGGATAATAGAAAATATATTTTTGAAGATATAATAAACTAAAAAGAATATGACTGAAATGTTTCATTTGAGAAAGTATTCTATGTAACAGTGGTATTGTATCATCAGTGACATATCGTATTACTAACTAACTAATAATAGTATACCATATGTGTATTGAAATATTTTCCGTGTTTAAAAAGTTTAGAATGGTTAAAAGATCAAATGTAAATAAATAGATTTATTGTAGTTAAAAAAATTTTGTAAATCATAAAATAAGTAGTCAAGTCTATGGATATTAATCTATGAATATTAAACCATACCTTGAAACAAAATAAAAGAAAAAAAGTCCCACATGAAAACAATGAAAGATGCTAATACATCAAGAAGCGGCGGAAGATGGGGTATGAAAATGGAACAAAGAATACTTATACGTTTTTGTCTTCAATGGATTCCGTCTTCCGTCTTCCGTCTTCAAAGGACCCACATGAAAAAGAAGTATAGAGTTCGAATCTTTCACACTTTTGAGTCTTTTTTTTTATTTTTTGTTAATTTGATATAAATTTAAATTCAAAGTTGGAGAAGAATTTTAAACTATTTAAACTTAAATTTAAATTTGAGTCAGAGTTAAAGATATCATTAATCACACAAATGTCAGAACTTCTCCCCTTTTCTCTCTCTTTCTTTATATGTATACACACACGCGCGTACTGGAGCCTTCTGTTGAGCCTTAATTAACCCTCAATCCTTTGTCCATTGCCCATTTGACCCTCTAACTGGGGCAATAAGTTGGAGAGAAATTTTAGGTCTTAATCAATAATATGATTAAAAATCTTTATATATACACACACACACACGCACAGAGACAACATAAACACACAGGGTCATTGTGAATTTTATAGTAATAGTAGAATTTTAGTTAAATTATTATATTTTATAATTTTTATTTATTTATATGATCAATCCGATTATTGACCCAATGATCAACCTAGTAAACCATTGTAATTCAATCTTTTTGATTTGATGTCCAGTCTAATTTTGGTAACTATGCTTATTTGGGTCCAAAAAAAATTGATTTGTGGGTCTCTCAATGTGTGTGTTGAGTTTTGTCATATGGATTGTTGTGTGTGTTTCTTTTGTGTATGTTCTGTCCAAAAAAAAAATGCTTATTTGGGTCGAAAATGGATTCCAGCAACATATCACCACTCCGAGAAATTTCAACACTTGAGATGGTCTGCAAAAGAAATTTCAACATATCATCGCTTTGAATTTTAATATTTTATTGTCGGTTATATCTTTTAAAATTTTAATTTATATTTTAAAATATTATAATTAAATTTTAAAAATTTATAATTTTTGAAATTAATATGGCCGACAGTAGTATTAAAGTTTTCTTTAGTCGGAGAAAGTACAGTATTACTTTCCGTACCTATGGGCTTATCCTCATTAAATGTCCCGGTACAATGTTCTGTGACTCTCATCTTTCCGATTCAATGTCCTGGTACAATCATTAGTCCGACAGTTGCTTCAAGTAGAGATGCATGCATGCATGCCTTGGGATTACAAACATTATATCCTTAACAAAAAAGGGTCCCTAGGTTACAATAATAGAAGAGATTAGCGATTGGCATAACATTCCCTATCTTCGTAAAATCATGACTTTGAACCAAAAGTAACAATGTAATATCATAGTATTCCCCTTAAAAAAAAAAAACATTGGTACAATTCACTTTCAAATCGATAAAAGATCCGAAACCTCCATAAAATAGGACATTAAATAAAATTTAAAGTTAGTATGCACGAATTTGAGTCACACCGATCATTCGATCAATAAATTAGTAGGTGGGATTAAGTATTGTTGTTTCCTAATTGCTAATTTGTTGAATTTGTTTATAAATTCAGTTAATTCAAAAACAATTGAAAGCACATACAAAATAATTAATTCTACAATTAAGTCCACTTGGTACTATTAATCAAAACTATTATTTCTGGTTCCACAACCAACCACTCCTACATTCCCCTTATAAGTGACATCTAGTGTTGCAAAACCTTCATATTAAGACAAACCTTTTTAAAGAGAAAAGGTGGAAAAACGACGGTAGTGGCTATCCACTCACCAGGGCCACCACCTTATCACCCCCCCCCCCCCCCTCCCCTCGCCTGCCTTCTCTCTTTCCTTCTTTTGAGAAAGTATTTCATGTAACATAAAGTGACTGCATCATCAGTGATATATCATATTACCAACTTTTTTTGTGTTTAAAATGTTTAATGGTATGATTAAAAATGTTTTGTTTTATTATATAATTTTTTTTTTGTGTTGTTTGTAGGGTGGAACCATGCAATACTATATAGGAGATAGATCTTTCAAAAAACAAGATATTTTTTAAATAAATTAATTCATTTGGGACCCTATAGATCAACTCTTTTTCTAATTGAAAGATCATCCTTTTATCTTTGTGTTTTCACATCAAGATTTATTTATAAATAAAGAGATGTCAAAGAGATTTCTTACTTTCTCAACAAATCCTTTCACATCTATATATAAATAATATTTCTTAATTAAGTCCTTGGTATGAATGGATTCCAACAACATATCACCACTACGAGAAATTTCAACATTTAACACGGCGCCAAAAGAAAAACGTCAACCATTTTTGATGCTTTGAATAGATAATGGGTTCAGATAGAAAACAAAAATTAATCTGTTGACATCAATATATATAATTCCTATTGGAGGGTGGTTGAAATAGAAGGGAAATGGTGGAGATTGCTAGTGGGTTTCACAAAAGTTATTATGCATAATAAAAAGATTAATATAAAATAATGGGATTATATCAATTTGAATAAGATTTCTGAAATGCAGAACGATGTTCGAAAGAGGTTGAAATTATACTCGATTTATATCTTCTTAAGTTGAAATCAATCGGTGTTTAAAGTTAAGATGATTAATGTATAGTGCAATGCTAGTTCAACATGTATATATACTTAAATTTTGTTGTATTGGAATATTTATACATTCGAATATGTTGACATGATAGCCACTTGAGTAAACAAGCCAGGCCTGACTGCCTGCCTGCCGTCATTGAGCAACGAAATAAGTGTTCTTTCGGCATGTCTCATTAATTCCCAACAATGGGACAATTAGGATCGAATGTTCAGAATAGGCCGAGCATTCATGGCCTCACGTCTCGTAGACACCGAGTCATCCCAAATATCAAGGGATCTACGACGAAGTACCCAGAGCCTTTGCCTGAGCATTGAATTAGATACCCTGGAGGACTATTTAACTCTCACAAGAGTCGTGCCTCGTCTTTCTGGCGGCTCTAATGATAGTATTTCTTACTAACAAACGACTCTCACAAGAGTCGTGCCTTGTCTTTCTGGCGGCTCTAATGATAGTATTTCTTACTAACAAACGATAATGATTGTCTCTCATATCAACACTTTGCACGAGATACACATGTCCTGCAAGGATAATTATTTCTTAGAATGGGTCATGCACATGTCCGTCTCCTTGTGGATCATGCCCGCTCGGTCTAAGACGTCCATTGCTTGGTCTCGATCCTCGGATGTTCAAGGGACGCTCATGGTAACTATACAACCAACCATGTGTCAACTTATGACGTACTGGCAGATCATTCACGTCCTGTCAATAAATATGTTAGATTGATTGATTGATTTTTGCTTTCGAAATGAAAAGAGATTTCTATTAAGACTTGAAAGTGAATTTGTGAATGGGTTGGATTTGTTATTTGAATTTGGCCAGAATTCAAATATAATTTGTCGAATATGAGTTAGTATTTTTGCACCAATAATTTGACTTCAAATAAGCTTTATATTTTGTTTCATTGTTGTGGATTTTAATTTATAAATATTTGATGGAATTGAGATTCGATTTAAGTATAGTATGATGTTTGGTACAGTATATTTACGATGATGATTTAATTGAATTAAAATTCAAATACGATGCACTAAAATGTAGAGTAATTGAGCTAGGCTGCTGGTGTTAGATTTTGGAATCCCACATCCATATGTAAGAATATTAAAATATAATACGATCTATTAACACGATTTAAAATTAGAGAATTTTGATTTTTCTTAAGTTATCTGTTTTGTAAACGGGGTCCAACCCAATTAATAAAAGAATCGAGTATATGTGAAACAAATTAAAAAAATACATATCACGACTCGTTTATATACCGGTTATATATAATTCATATACGACACAAATCTTATATGACACAAATTAATAAACGAATCGGATATAAGTGAAATAATTTTTAATACAAACCCGTCTCACATGACACAATTCCAAACTAGATTTGCACTGTACAAAAAGTTGGTGATTTTAAGTTTTCAAAATTAGAATATAATTTGAGTAATATTGCCGAAATCTAATAACCTAACATAATATCCTGACTTAATAATGTATCGACAATTTATCCCTCATGAATGGGAAATGTTATATGAACTTAAAATATGTACTTGATAATCATAACAATTGAATAGATAGTAGGTTTTATCTAATAAATGTTGTGATCCACAGTAAAATCAACGGTTGTAATTATTAAATACATATTTTAAATTTAATTTTGAAGTCCATAACTTTGATTGAATAACTCAGTATCAGAGTGAATGATTTACTTTTGACTAAATTAGAGAGAGGATTAGTTGAGTTATGCGTAAGCTGACTCGAACACTATTCACCGGTAACAAAAAAAAAAAATTGCATTGACAGCTTACAAAATGAAATTCATATGAACGGTAATAATATTTTCTCAAAACAAATATACATTATTCAAAGAGCAATAAGTAGACTTAAAAAATAGCAATGCTCTCTCTCTCTCCTCTCTGTTATATGCTCCAGTTAACCACATACTTTATATGAACAAATTAAAAAAAAAAAAAGGAAAAAGTTGGGATTAGCCTATTAAAAGGGTGATAATCAATTAAATGGCTCAAAGTAATGAGCCATTTCTTCTGAGGTTTAACATCTAAACAGAGATTAAGAGTAAATGCCACCAGATAAGTTAAGGGATTAGCTAGTTCTTCGGGTCTTCTCCTCCTCCTTCCTTTTTCTCCTCCATTGAAGAAAATATAACCTCCATGCTGTTATTGCTGCTACTACCCGAATTAAACATGGCGTCTGCCAAATCAACCACAGGATAGTCAACTTCCCTACGGTATCGGCCGGTGGACGGACCTGCACCCCCACTGGCCACCATGCCGCTGCCGCCGCTGCTGCTGCTGGCGCCTCCGGGACCACTAAGACCAAAGTGTCTGTACATTTGCATGTCCATGGACAACCATCTGCTAAGAGGGACTGAAGCAGATGGTGTTGGTGGTGGTGGAGGAGGCTGCATCTGCATGTGTGCATAGTGGTGACTGTGTCTCACCTCGTGGGTGGTGGTGGCGCCGCCTACGGAAGTTGGAGGCGCTGACGGTGCTGTGGAGGACATGATACACGTGTGATCGCCTCGGTACATCACTTCGAACGTGTAGGGGTCGTCGTCGAGTCTTTGGACTTGCTTTTTCGCCGGGCACTGGTATAGTTTTTGATGGGTGCATCTATAGTAACTCCTTAGAAAGATGTCCCACAAACAATTAATTAGTCATAAGAATCAGTTTAGAATTTAATTCAGATAAAAAATTACGACCCAATGAAATCAACTTGAAAAAATTGAGACCCTTTCAAACCTTTTGAATCGGTTCTATGAAGTAAGTTTTTGGTACTAGAAATATAGAACCATGTTGACTAAATTTTGAGATCAAATTTAGAGCGCAAATGACATGACACTAAATAAAGAAATTCAAGTCAGCTGTCATAGTAAATTGTTACAAACATTGTGTAATCCTAAAGTGGTAATAAAGATGAGTTACAAACTTAAGTATACTGAATTTGAATCATGATAATCCTTTGAGACTAAGTCATGCGAGATTTTTCTTTTATGAATATGTTAGCCTCGGTGTGAATAATCTGTCTTTGATTGTACTAGAGAGGTAATTAATCAAAGTGCATATAATCTTGTCCGGACGAAAAAATATTGAGTATAATTGTTACGTCACGTCAACAGTGTTACACGGTGTAACTGTCAAGTAATAGGTAAACAAGTCAACAAATGGGCCTACTAAAACTCATAACTACCTAGGAATATAATACATAACTACCTCTATGATAGTAACTAAGTTATATTTTATCCATTTTATTTTTTTTTATTAAATTATTGACATAATATAACAGTTATAGTCAATATTTACCCGTTCCAGACACACCTGGCAGTTGAAAAATAAAAAAATTTGTCTAGAAAGGATGGTTTTCTCTTCAATGGGTAATAATTTGTTCAACATGTTTTTGCATACTAGTTACCAAGTCAAATTAGGTTGGACTTGCCTATTTGATTTGGGTCTAGTGGCTGAAAAGTTTAAGGAAATGGACTTCTTTATCGCTGCCATAGCAAGAAAAAACATTTCTAATTTTCAATTCAAACTTCAAAGGTCTGTGATTTGTTGGAGGAATATATGTTGCTTTGACTTTGTCGAGTTAATAGACTTGGTCATTAGCATTGATGATACTGTAGATATTGCATTTCTCTCCTAATGAGTCACTTCTCATAATGAATTTTTTTTTTTTTTTAGCATTTGAAAAAATAATTATTTACTCTGTTTAGTTCCCAATTAATGGAGGGTGCTAAAATAAAGAATAATGTTATTGAAATATAAAATAATATCAATAAATTCAGTTTAAATAATAATTTTCTTTTCTACGAGATAACGATCCTAAGTTCATTGCAAAAAAGACTACCTTGGGAATCTTGATCCTAGGATCTCCTTCTGTCCATATTTTCTCCAAGTATAGCCATCCTCCGGTGGAATCTCAGTATTTCCCATCCTAGGAGCTGGCAATCTTTCTATTCGTCTGTTTGCCTCGTCCTTTCTGCAAAACAAACAAATAGTTACTTCCTACGTGTCCTGAATTATTTGAAAAATTTAAGGGTATATATACACAATTACAATTGTGGTGGTACAACAAATGACATATACATACATGAACTTTATAAATAAACGTAACAGGGGATCTGAATTTTTATTCAAGATAGTTCTTTTTTCCTCAAAATTTTTATCGTAGAACTTCTTTTTAAAACTATCTTTTGTTGCTGCATTAGTGAATGCTTGTGATTTTCCCCACATTATAGAAAAATTTTTTTCCAGGAAATTGATCAATGTTAGAACAATTTTTTTTGGTACCTAAAAGTTAGTAAAACAATCCGAAACCCCGGGAGCTAATCCAAAATCACCTAAACGAGCTGTTTTATCTGCTTGAAGTCGTGTAAACCAATATATCATATCATTCCCAAACTGCATAAAAAATTTTGAATCACCCATTATTTTACCTATGTTTTAGGAATACTAATGTCCAGTATTATTGAAGTTTCTTACCTTCTTCGTGGTCTTTGGGAGGAGGAACTACCACCTCTGCCGGAATCAGCCACATCCATCAGCTGAACCGCCCCTCCACCACCTCCTAACCACGCAGAAGTTTCCCTGTCTCTTCCTCCTACCATTTCCATGCCACCACCACCAAACTGATCAGTCTTTCCACTTCCACCCATTAGTTGAGACTGAAGCAAATCCATGGCCTGTGTGCAACCCTGCTTTAACCATTCTTGCATTCCAACTGCAATCTCTTGCTGCGTGGATTGAGCATTAAATCGATCCCTCGCGTTAGTGAAAACTTTAATGATCTCATCACAAGCCGCCGAAAGAATGGCAGGTTGGTTAGTTATGTTTGGTAGGTTTTCTTCAAGCTCTCTAGCCAACTTAAAGCCATGGAAGACTAAAGAAATGGCCCCCTCCTCCATGGTTCTTGTGTTCTTTTTTTCTGGGTTTTCTTCACTTTTTTTTTTCCTTGTCTTAGGTTTAACAACATATGATATATATATATATTTATATATAAGATGATATTAAATGGGTAAAAAGGTTATGAGTGTGGTTTCTATGAATGTGCATTTTGAGTAAGAATGTGGAAAAATTATTCAAAGTATTTGTACATCTTTAACACGGTGGAGAGAAACAGCTAAGGAAAATCTATACACGACTTGGTCATAGTCTCCCCAGTATTTTTCCCTTTTTTCCCTTTGAGTCTACGAGAAGACCAAGCGCCATTGAAAACTCACTTTTGGACCATCAGGAATTTTCCTAAGTTTGAAGATCTGACCGCAGATAACTAACAAGGAAAATTACTTCTTCTAAGTTTTTTTTCTTTTTTTTTACAGAGTATCTAAACTTACGCCGACAATTTCTGTAAGTTCAATAATTGGCTACCGTTACCTCTACAAGGATAAGAGTAACTAAACCTTAAAAGTGTAAAAAATGATTGAATCTAAAACCTCTGGAATACGAGAGGTTAGGCTCAAATACTGGACCACCCCTTAGGATTCTTCTAAGTTCTGCTCATAGTATTTATTGAAAAACTTTTATATTTAAATTATGGTTTGGGGTTGAACCCTTGACAATTTATGTTATGACCAGTTAGTCCTGGTGTGGCTCAAGAACAGGCACTGGTCAAATTAATATCAGAGTTCCCAGAAAGTGAATTTTAGGATTTTTGAGTACGCAGGGATTAAATTAGTCTGTCAAATGATTCTCAGAACTTTCTGTTGTGTAATGATAAGCTCTGGTCTGGAGTAAATTGATTCTTAATTTTGACTGTTTTTCTTTTTTTTTTTTGAATTTTTTGATTGGTTGGGTGTTCTTAAATCTTAATCACAAGTTGGACTATGGAATGTGGAACTTGAAGTACAACTCCTTCCAGAGAGAGAGGAATGAATGATGCATGCAGCCTGGCTCTATAAGTCTGCAATTTGGTCGGGGTGAGAGGCCAATTCGAACTAGATCCAAATTATAAAAACACTCACTTTGAGCTCGATCTTTAACATGGATATTGTCTCTATTTAGATTTTTGAATTAGAGTTTAATCGGCATTACACAATTTAGAATCATATTCGGTTTCAATTTCTTGCCAAAATTAGAATTTGGGATTAAATTCTAGGATCATACAACTCGTGTCAAAATTTGGCTCGAATTTGGTCAACTTGAGACGCAGCCTTAAGGGATCAAAGAAATATCTCCACCTGCTGTCAACAGTTTTTCTTTAAAATTATAGTGAACGGTCAATCTTTCCCTTCCGTTTGTTTTAGTAACTTGTCCTAAGGTCTCCTCGTAAAGAACTTTCTGATGACAATAAAAGAAGCAACTTGTGACGGGACAAATTTTTTCTTTCACAATAAGGCATGTACGATTATCTCTATCCTCGGTAGTTTACGAGTTTACGTCGATCACTGGTCAGGTATAGTCTTCTTTCGTTTCTCCCTTGTAGCTGGGAGTATCACTATGGTAATATCCTCTTCTTAGGGCAAACACTCTTCATATATCAATGCCTAGAGTGAACTGCTGTTACCTGGACTAAATTTATACCTGAAAACAAAATTTAATGCTATTGGGTGTATTAATGTTGGATTTCACCATTCCTATATGAATTCCACCTCGCCAAAATTGTAACAAACACAAGGAATTGAAGTCAACCCGACAATGACCGCAATTGTATACAATCAACACCAAAAGTAGTGAAATTTTGGAATGGTTTCAAGTAGGAAAAAATAACCTTAAAAAGTAACTTAAATACTTCAACGGTAATAGAAACGAGTTGTAAATTAAGACATTTTAAATTCAAAATTTGGTAATCCATTGGGGCCAAACTTTGAGGAATTTATCCTTATAAATTCTTTAATCTCGACGTGAATGATCTGTTTTTGACTAGACTAAAAAGAAAATTAGTCAAAAAACGTGTAAATTAGTCCGAACACCTTTAACCATTGAATAAAAAAAAGTGAAAATAAATAAAAGAAAAAAAATATTCTAGTTCTAACACCTCGCTTTCGTAATGCCATAACTATTACGTAGCTTATGAGACTCTGATTTTTTCAGTATTACTATATTGATTTGAATTTCACCCCCAACATTCGACCCAATTACAAAAAATAACCCATGAAATTGTTGCAGTGGAAGTTGCGTGCACCTTTCCTCCTAACATTGTTAAGGAAATCTGTTTACAATTTTTCTCCTACTCTTCAAATTCACCTCAAATTAGGGGTGTCAAGTGTCGGGTTGAGTTATTTTGTATTGGGTTAATTTCAAGTTTATCAAAAATCTTAAAACACGAACCTGACATGTTTAATAATTATGTCGAGATGGATAAATATTAATTTGACCTGACTATTAAACGGATTACTCAAACCCGACCTATTTTATAATATTTAATAAACATGTTGTTTTCGAATTAACACACAAAACATGTTTTCATACTCGTTACTATTAAATATACTATTCAATCATTCATTCAAAATTTTAAATAATTTTTTTACCAATAATATATCACATCTTATTTATGAAATTAACTAAAATGTATTCAAGTTTCAACTCAAAAATTAAAGCAAGAACTATACTATTATAATGTTAAATAATGTTAAGAACTATATTGTCAATTACTATAGTAGAAATAATAACTAATAAATAATAATATTAAAATCACATCAGTCATGTATAATAAACAAATTATACTATCATAAACGGGTTAAACGAGTCTACAATGAGTTAGGTCAGGTTCGTGTCCGAATCATATCAACTTGTTTAAAATATACGGGTTAAACAGGCCAACTTGATTTTGACATGAAACCGACATGATTTTTTGTGTGTTTAAACGTGTTGATCCATTTTAACCCATTGACCAACTTAAATTTTGTATCTAATTCATTAATTTTATGTTCAATTTGTGTCGAATTAATGTATCCTATCACAAATTGACACCCGTACCTCT
>CAUOFW020000774.1:0-196557 GCA_963454935.2 Ilex paraguariensis
ATTACCATGGTGAATACTCATCAAAAGGGAAGGGTCTTCAACAAAGGAACATCAATTACTGACTCCTTCCATATCAAGAACAAAGAGCCACATTGAAGTGTCAACAAGGGACTTTTCGTTCACTTGAGAGCAGCAAACCAGCCAAACTAGTATAGGTATCAGGTCCGGAAGATCCATCCTGTTAGCCCATCAACTAGTTGAGGTGATCGATGAAAAATTCAAAGATCGGTTACGACAGTTAGAAGATGACAATGTCAACGTCCTAAATTGACTTGATGAATTCACGTCCTCCAATAGGGGATTTCGAGACCTGTCGCGATCCGGTGAACCCTCCGACAGGGTGGTAGGACATGAGGACCTGAGAAATCGCCTAAGAACAAAGTAGGGGGCTTCAAGGCTCCAAAACTCCTGAGGGCCAATGGGCATCTCCAGGAGGTTCCAATCTAGAGGGTTTGACCATTGGCTTGGAACGACATCCGTCGGGGATTGTCCGATGAGGCGGCGCGAAGGAGTCCGAGGAGGAGTTAACCTTCTCTGTCCAACACCCTAGGACAAGGGACCTTATCGGCCGATGTCGAGAGTATGAAAAGTCCCCAAGGTAGAGAGAAGACCTCAGGGCACAGTTGGATTCCACGAGAAGGAATAAGGCCACACAAGAAGACAACACTGATGATGAAGCTATTCAATCACCCTTCACAAGGAGTATTGTGGAGATAGAGGTACCAAAGCAGTTTGTGAACCGAGATTTAAAGTTTATGACGGACATTCTAACCTAAAGGCCCACCTTAGACAATACAAGTAAATGATGTTCCTGTACCACTCAGACCACCGGCTACTATGTCGAGTGTTCTCAATGAGCCTAAGAGACATTGTCGTGAAGTGGTTTGAGGCCTTTCCACTCAACAACATAGGGTCTTGGAATGAGCTAACCAAGCAATTCTCTGCTCGGTTCATCACTGGGAGTAAGCGACCTAAGGATGTTGGATCACTACTCACCCTGAAGTAGAAGGAAGGAGAGACCTTCCGCCAGTATGTTATTCGCTACTAGGAGGAGGTAAATGAGGTGGAGGGATGTTCTGAGGTCATGACAGTTGCCACTAGGGCTGTCAAAATTCGACATGACATGATTAACCGATACGAATTTACATGAATTAAACGGGTTTGTGTGAGATCTTAACTGGTTTGAATGATAAACGGGTTGACATGCCAAACACGTTTAATAAATGGGTCGTGTTCGGGTGAGACTTGTCAAACCGTTTATCACACGTTTATCCGTTTAAATAAAATTAATATAATAATAAATTAATAATTATTTTAAAAAATTAGCAAGAAAAAAGAAGTAAAGAAATCTAAAAAAAAAAAAAGTAAAGTAGTAATTCAAAGACAAAGGAGAAGAGTTGGAGAGCACTTCAAAGGCAAAGACAAACAAATGTCTTTTATTTTTGTCCCACATTGGAAAATGAGGGGAGATGGAGAGGGTTGAGTTGCCTATAAAATATAATGACCTCTTGCTTTTATTTTTAAAGCCTTTAAGTCTTATTTTTCAAAGACCAAGGAGAGGAGTTGTAGAGCACTTGAAAGACAAAGGCAAACTAATGTCTTTTATTTTTGTCCCACATTGGAAAATGAGGAGAAATGAGGAGAGTGAGTTGCCTATAAAAGGCAATAGCCTCTTGCTTTTTTTTTTTTTTTAAAGCCTTCAAGTATTATTTTTATGAGATTTGATTTAAAATTCCTCTTTTTTAAGGTAAGTGCAATTAGTAATAAAAAAATTGAGTATTAAAATTTGTTGATATAATTTTTTTAAAATTAAATGAGTCCTGTTGTGTTATCCATTTATTAAACGGGTCATGTTCGTGTTAAAATTTTTATCCGTTTATTAAACGTGTCGTGTATAGGTTTATACGTTTTTCACCCGTCACCCATTTAACCTGACACGATTGACACCCCTAGCTGCCACCTTCAAGCTGAGCCTCTCACTAGACACTGATCTCTACCGATCCCTAACCAAGAAAACACTAGTAGGTATGGGGGAACTGATTGCCCGAATCAATAAATATTCCCGGATAGAGGATGAGATGTTGGAGGTAAAGGGAGAACTCTCCCCTCAAAAGAGAAGGAGAAGGAGAAAGAGGGATCCCCTACTCAGAAGGTGTTAATGCCCTCATCAAGAAGTTCTTTCAAAGGGCCACACCGTGTTCAAGGAGCCTATTTACAAACTGCTCCACATGATCAAGAAGGAACCCTTCATCAAATGGGCACTCAAGATGCAGGGTGATCCGTCCACCTGAAACCAAAAGGTGAAATGTTCATACCACTAAAACTTCGAACACCTCACTAAGGACTATAAGGTCTATAAGTCTTTCCTAGAGAAGCTGGTGCAAGAAGGACATTTGAAGGAATATATCAAGGAAGTGACTCCCGTAGAGGCCCATGGTGCCAATGACCAAACCATTATCTGAGGCAATGTGATTGACGCCATCCACGTCTACCTATTGGAACGTCCGATGTCCAATACCCTTAAATTCGATCTAAAGATAGTAGTTTTCACAAGGAATGTGGACAAGAGAGATGGGGGCGGGCTAGACAAGAGGCCTCAGACCAGCAAGGGGGACATCATTTTTTCCAATGCCGACCTGGCAGACGTGGTCCCCCCCCCCCACGAAGATGCCTTGATCTTGACTTTGAAAATTGGCAACTTTGACGTCAAGAGGATCCTGTGGAATCCAGGAGTTCTTCTGAGGTAATGTACTTTGAAGTTTTGAAATGGATGGGGCTTGGGGCTTGGGCCTTAGGACCTTACCAAAGTCAGTATGCCCTTCGTCAAATTTAACGGCACGTATGCCTTGCCCTTGGACAAGATCACACTGTTGGTTACCACCAGACCCATTAAAACTAACACGAAGTTTGTAGTGGTCAATTCTGATTCACCTTACAATATTATTATGGGGCAAGCCTGGTTGCATACACTAGGAGTGGTGCATTCCACCTTTCATAAAAAATTGAAGTTCCCCACCTCTGAAGGTATAATGGAGATTTGTAGAGACCAAGTATCTACCAAGAGTTGTTTCTATTCGACGGTAAAGGCCGGGGGTTGCCTCCAAAGAAAAGGAGTGGGCTCCGAAGGAGGTTCTGCACAAATAACAATTACAGTCCGGACGGCTAGGGGTAGACGAACCCCGTACAAATCTAGCAGACTACTCTATGGAGGACCTCCGAAAGATATTTTTGGTCAAGGGAGATGAAGGGAAATACTTCTTAGTCGGCTCCACCATGTCCATGACCTAGCAGGAAGAAATGACCAATTTTTTAAAGAGGAATGTAGATGTGTTCACATGGGATGCCACAGAAAATGAAGGGGATAAGCCTCTATGTTATAACTCATAAGCTTCACATTGACCCCGCTCACAAGCCAGTAAAGCAAAAACCTCGGCGTACAATGCCGCATCACTCCCAGGCGGTACATGAGGAGGTAGAGAGGCTCTTGGAGGCTAACACTATTTGGTAGGTTCAGTTCCCAAAATGGTTGTCGAACATGATTTGGGCAAAGAAAAAGAGGGAAAGTGGCATTTTGCGTAGACTTCACCAACCTAAACAAGGCTTGTCCAATGGATGACTTCCCCTTCCCAAAGGTGTATCAGTTGGTGGATGCCATAGCGGGGCACCAGCACATGACCTTCCTAGATGCCAGGGCTGGCTACCATCAGATTCCCCTCCATCCGCTGGATTAGGAGAAGACGACCTTCATCCATCCGAGATGGGTTTACTGTTACAAGGTAATGTCATTCAGCCTAAAGAATGTAGGGGCCACTTACTAGAGGCTTATGAACCGAATGTTCAAACAAAAAATAGGGAACATCATGGAGGTCTATATTGATGACATGTTGGTCAAGAGCAAAAGAAGTGGCAATCACATCACGGACCTAGAAGACACCTTCTCCACCCTCCGAGAATACAGGCTAAAATTGAATGTAGCAAAGTGCATTTTTGGAGTTGGTTCTGGGAAGTTCCTTGGATACATGGTGAGTCGGTGTGGAGTTGAGGCCAACTCAAAGCAGATACAAGCCATCCTGAACGTATGAAGTCCATTGACGGTCCAAGAAGTTCAAAAACTCATAGAAATATTAGTTGCACTAAATTGTTTCATCTCCCACTCGTCGGACAAGTGCAAGCCCTTCTTCGGGGCTATCAGGAGGGCTAAGAAGAATATCTAGAGTTAGGAATGTGAAGACGTGCTCGAAGGGATCAAGGAGTACCTTAGGGTTCTCCCAACCTTGTCCATCCGGACTAGAGGGGAGATGTTGTTCCTTTAGTTGGCTATATAAGACTTCGTCATTAGTGAGATACTGGTTCACGACTTTAAATGCGAACAAAAACTAGTATACTATATGACTAAGGCTCTGTTGGACGCGAAGACAAGGTACTTGCCCCTTGGAGAAGTTAGCATTAGCACTGGTCATGACCACGAGGAAGTTGAGACATTACTTTCAAGCACACCCGATCACTGTTCTAACGGATCAACACTTAAAGGCAATCCTAAGAAAGACGAATCTCTCAGGAAGAATTGCCAAGTGGGAGATGGAGATGAGGTAGCATGATATCCATTACAAGCTTTGAATAGACATAAACGGACAGGTGTTGGTGAACTTTATAGCAGAGTTCTCCAGGGGGAGGCCTACTCTCCTGGAAAAGGACCTCCTCTCCTAGGGATGGAACCCTTGTTAGCTAGTCAAGAACCCTTTTGGAGTCTCTGTGTGGACGAATCCTCTAATAGTCGACCTTTCCGGAATCGGAGTGCTATTGACCTCCCCAGAGAGATTAGTCACAAAACAAGCCGTTCGGCTAGGATTCAAGGCATCCAACAATGAAGTAGAGCATGAAACCCTTATTTTTGAGCTCAAACTTTTTGACGCAGCATGAGCCATAGAGCTGACCATCCATTGTGATTCTATGTTGGTAGTTAACCAAAGTAATGGAGAGTTTGAAACAAGGGAGTCTAGGATAAAAGCTTACCACCACGAAGTGATGGCTTTGCTCCATAGGTTCAAGAAAGTTGAAGTTAAGCAAGTTCCTCGGGACAAAAATACCCACATTACTCCACGTTCGAACGTTGTCATGAGTTACTGATGACCAAGTTGCTGAGTGCAGGGCCAGTGTTGTTCAAGACGTATGGAAGTAACCATCACAAAGACCACAAACCACTTGAGTAGGGGGTTTCAGACCCTATCTGGCATTCGAACTCCCTTAAAGCAAAAACAAACACAACGTTCAAACGACAGATTACGTTCGAACGTCCTTCACCGATTGGCTATAAAGTTGTTGGCTTTTCACTTGGACTTGGGCAGCAAACACTATTCCTTCTCCCCCTCTCTTCCTTGCCTATAAATAGCCCCATTGTGGGAACTTCAAGGGAGAGAATCCTTTTCTCTTGAAAAGTAGGGTAAAGAGTAGTTCTTGTACTTTTCTTGTTTATGTTTTCATTTTGCATTTGTATCAACCATGATGGAGGCTCAGACTCCCCTTATAGTTGAAGTCTTTTATTTACTTGTGCTAAGTCTTTACATTCAGGTTGTGATAACCATTATGGAAGCATAGACTCCCCTTGTAGTTGTACTTGTTTTTATTTACAAGTAACAAGAGAGATAGCTCATCTTTTGGTTGTGGTGGAAACCCTCCAAAAGTAACTAGCTTTCTTCTACTTTATTTCACTTCCATTGCTTGAGCTTCCTTCTTTCTAAGAGGAGTGAAACTCTTTCACTTTTTTAGAGCTTTACCAAAGCCGTGAAGGGTGGAATGTGATTCACTTATTCTTTGGTGAAGATCGGCTCCTCGTTTATTGTACTTTACTTTATAAGTTCTCTACTTGGAGGGATGAGCATTAATCACTTTTCTAGCTTAATCCAAGCCATGAAGAGTGAGTAGTTCCTCATTCACTCTTTAGTAAGAGGAGATGAATATGTAAAAAAATTATCCAGGAGTTATATTTGTGTAATCCATTTATGCTTTAATGCTTTATATTTCACTTGTTCATTGAATGGTTGAATATATCTAGCAAAGCTAAGGTACCTTGTCTAACCATGAGTTCTTTCTATGTCACAGATGACTCTTGCATGAAAAATCCTATTGGTTTAAGGCAAGTACCTAGGCGATATCTACATGATACATTTTAATCTTCACTATTATCATGCTTTATCTAAAGAATGGAATATTAATGTCATGGTTGGACGCCTTGTAGAAACACTTGCTCGTTTGTAGACGGGTTAAATCTTGGCACAAACAATTCTTGTCCACTTCTAGAAAGACATCGAAATCATGTGCTTAATTTTCACAATCCATCTTTATCTTCTGATTAACTTGCTATTGACACGAGAGTTAATTGAGTTATAAAACACAAGTATAATAAACCGGATAATTAACCACATGTTCTGATCCTCAAGCTAAAGGGTGACTGTTTTACATTTAAATTTATCTTATATTTTGTGTAGAAAACTCTTGAAAAGAATCTTCTATTCTATTCAAGAAATTCCACCACTCCAAACTCTCAAAATTTCCAGTCACTTGGGCTCTATTATTGCTTACGTCAAAACACCAATCATAGTTCTTTGTGAATTCGACTCCGGACTTAACTGGATTATTATTGCAACTTGACCGTCTGCACTTGGGCGTACACATTTCAAATCAAGTCACTGCACTCAGCTTTTCATTTCTAACCCTTGCCATCTGGCTGTCTTGTAAAAGTTGCGCAATTTAGGCCACCTGGGAAGACAACGTAATGTCCTTGGCAACCACGTCCTTCCTTGCGGCGGCAAGAGCTCCCTTAGCTTCGGCTTTTAACCTCTCAGACTCTTGAAGCCTCGCCCTCTACGAGTGGTAACACTTGGCAATTACTGCGATTTATTGAGGAACTTGTTAGAGGGACAGGAGAAGAGTCACTTCAACGCAAAGAAGATAGAAAAACAAGGAGAGCTGTTACGAAGCTTATCACTAGGGAACCCTGACTGATCGAGCGGAATAGTTGGTTGGTCGGCCTCCCTCGGTGCTCTGCCATATCGACATCGAATTAGATCGCCTCACTCACGGCGTAGGCTATGTGGGGATCATGGACGATAGAGTCATTCACCCGGATCACCATAGTTTCTCAATCCTGGGCCCGGGGGTGCCATTCCTCGATAATAGACGTCGGTGCCGGAGGAGGAGGAGGAGTTCACTCCTGTTGTTGCTATTTTTGCTATTACTGTGATGGAAGGGCCCTGCCTCAGTCCAGACCATCATGCCTTTGTTTGGTCCTCCTTTCCTTTTTGCTTGAGGGTCCTAGTCACGGACCTAGCCCTGGCCAGTAGACCTCAGCGGCATAGGAGGAGGGGGAGGGGCGTTGACGTTGATCCTTGAAGGAAGTGGGGGGACATTGCCAGAGGATTCCCTACCCCTCGAAGTAGCCCTCTGGTTCAAATAGTTGAGGTTGAGGAGAGGCTGGCAGGACGTTGCTACTTTTAGTGCGTCCTCCTCGTCTAGGCTTTGAAGAATATTGAAATCTGGCCAAGTATTCCTCCCAAAAGTACTGGCCTCAGCTTGAATGGTGGTGGATGGCTCCCTAACTTCCTCTATCTCTTCTTCAATTCCTTTGGCAACCCCTTCTACTTCGGCCTTAGTGGCCCTATCTGGATCTTCCTCCAAATTCTCCTAGAAGAGCTCAGACCACCTTGAAGAATTGAATGGTTGAGGAGTCTAAGAGTACTTTTTGTACCCTGGAGTGTAGCCCAAGAGAACGTGGGCTGCTCGACCAAAACTGTCGTCGATGTACTCCCAGACGGTGAGTAAATCATCAAAATTCACCAAATTCAGAGGAGAAGGAGCAACTTCGCGGTTAGAAATGTTTGCACAAAAGAGGGAAAACATCAGTACTTGTGCGAATTATATCCAAAAGTTAAAGAAGCCAAGAAGAGAAGGATAAGATGATGTACTTGTCGTCCACCACTCCTTGGGGCAACTCAAGCCGGCATACTCAGGGCCGAGCCCCACTCCTAGGTGCTGCTGATAACTAGCAGATCATCCTTGTATCCCTTGTCAGAATTAGGAAGGTAGGTGACAAGGTAAATGGAGGTGTCCTAGGCTTTGAGATAGAAGCTTTGCTGGGGCATCACTCTTATCAAGGAATAACAGAAGAGGATGTTCTTAAGGCCTAGGTTGACCTCGAGGCACCTATTGAGCTCCACTACCCTCATGATTATTCTAAAAGTGTTGAGGCCACATTGCCTTGGGAAAGAGGCAAAAACCTAGATAAAAACTGGAGAAGAAGTGGGTGGAGGGGGAATCTGATCCCGCTCTCCATGATGACCTTGGTATAAAAGGGCATGGCATCCTTGGCACCAATGTTGGTACAATGGCATTAAGGGTTAAACTTATCTATGTCGATGCTACGAGGGATGTCGTAAAGGGCTCTAAAGTTGGCAATTTGTTGGGCACCTTTTACGGTTTACTTCCTCAGCCTAGAGGTCCCAGCCTCTTAGACCTCAGCAACAGGGCGATGACTCATCCACATCTTATACAGAGAAAAGAAAAGAAAAGAGGGTTCCAAGGGGTGTTCTCTAAAATAAGAATCCTAAATGGCGCTACCGGACACAAAAATGATGAGGGAAGACGATTGAGGCCTAGAAGGTGACCAGTCACCAGAAAAATGAAAGAAATGGAGAAAAAGACAGAAGAAAAGATGGAACAATCACTGGAAAAAGAACGAAGTAGATGAACTGTGAAAGTTGTTGAGGGCTTTCCTCTTCAAAAACACTGGAGGAGATGAACGGGCTCTTTGTTTTCTAGCAGAAAGTAGACGACTTCGATGATTCTCTGGCAAAGAAATCTCTAAGGAAGTTTAAGGATTCAAAAAGTGTGGAAATGATGACTAGGCTCTCTTTATATAGAGCTTGTCCCCATCATTGTGCACGAAACACAAGGACAAACGCATACAATGTGCATAACCTCCAAAAGACAGATTGTGGTTGGATAATGATGGGGTTGGTGAGCCCTTTCACCTCCTGGTGACACGTCTTCCTACTGTATGAAGATCAAAGGGCTGGGGACAGTTGATGGGGATATAAGAAGGGAGGAAATCACCGACACGTATCCTCGGCACTGAGGTAGGTCTTTGTTCTAAAGAAGACACATGTCCTTGGCGCCGAGGCCATATCTTTGCTCTAATAAAAACACCTATCCTCGGCTCCAAAGGCACCTATTGCTCTACCACAAGCACGTCTTCTCGGCGCTGAGGTAACCCATGTTCTATGACAGATATGTGTCATCAGCTCCGAGGGTACCTCTACTCTGGGGTAGCCACATATACTGAGCTCCAAGGATACTTACTAAAACTCTGGTCTTGCCACGTGTCTTTGGCTATTAGAGTGGCTACTGATTGACAACTGATTAGTCTACACTAGACTAGGGATCATAAGGGTGCTCTATGCTTTGCACAATGAGGTTAGAATAGCAGAACCAGCAAGACACTCAATCAAGGAGAGTCAGACGCATGACATAAAGTGCAAAATGAGGGGTAAATAGACAAAAATACCCCTACTGACATACGACAATCTCAAACAAGCATTTAATGAATCCTCAGTGATGAGATGCCTATGATGACTTGAGAAGCCGAAGATAAGGAGCATTTAATGCTCCAAGGCCTGAGCATTTAATGCCCCTACATAGAAGAAAGAACATTAAATGCTCGGGAGCCAGAGTAATTAATAATGGGGCCTCCCCCATGCAAAATAGGAGGCGTATTGTCCCATGTCTGGGCATTACCTACTACCTAGATCATTAGCAATGATGAGTCTTTGGAGGTATAAATAGCTCCTAAAAATGTAAAGCAAAGGTATGCAAAATCACCTCTCAAGAACACCAAATTGTGATTTCTTCTTCCCCTCTCTCAAAGAACTGACTTCCATCAGAGGGGATACGCCAGAAACAGTCCAGCGCCCTTGTAACCTATTTTTTGTGTCGGGAACTGTCGGAATCGATCGAGCAACCCCTAGAGCAATTCATCACCACTCCTTAGGCTCTCTTTGGCCATTTTGGATTTTCCCTTTGCCACAGGATCATTCACTTTCTCGACGAACACAAGTTCACCACGGAAAGAGATCTGTTTTTTCATCTATTGTGCGAAAATCACCGCACACAACGATATAGATCTTTTCTCACGATATAATTAAAAATTTCTTAAGGGTGTTGCAATAAAGGGTGTTGTTCAAGTGAAGTTTGATTAATGACTTAAGTCTATGTTTTCAAAATACATTTAAGTTATAAAAAAAAATTTCTTGAAAAACACCTATGAGTTATTAATGAAACAATCACCAATTTCGTATTTACCTAATCAACCATAGTCTAATAAATTAAACAAAAGATGCTAAGGTCTCTACATCATTACCTTTGTCCCAAGCAAAGAAGGTGCATACGGAGAGTCTTTTTGATGTAGCTTGAAGCATAATCTGCTCCCTTTTATTGACGTTTTTGAATCTTCAATATTGTAGCATCATGACAATAGAATAAGTTGATATTTACAAAAAGACTTCACGAAATTAGTCAATTACAAATATGATCCTAATAATATCATCCTTTGGGAATCTCGTGACAAAATACGCAAGTAAGAAATTTAAGATTATAATCTCCAACCCACTAGAACAAAAACGAATCATAACTTAATCTCAACACTCATGTACAAGTTTCTAACTCTCAATACTTTGTACCAGAACTATTTTCTAATGAATGCTTTGAAGATCATAGTTCTGCATATCACTACTTAGAAGTAGGAGCATGCGTCAAGTTCTATCGCTTCTTCCTCTACCTCTATCTCCATGGGGTCAAATACATAACTCGCATAAGTTTCACTCTATCTCAATGACTCTTTCCCAAGAAGTCTGTGTGGTTTCCTCTATTGATCAGTCTTTAAAGTAACTGTGCCTTAATTCAAACAAATCTTAGTGATCAATCAACCAAATGGCAGACCATTGCTAACCTAACCCTCATCATGCAAAAGATAAGCTCGTGGAGTAAGAAAAGTGGATATATGGGTTTTTGGGTCATTTGTTGTAATTGATAATCAAATAGGTCATCAAGTACACCCTAGCTAAGTCCTTGTGAAACTATCTCTGTCGGTCCCAACCATCAAGATAAAGGGCACTACACTATTTGTTCTATGATAATAGGTATCATTAGTGGCTCGGGGAAGCTGTAAGGTGGTGGCAATCAAGTCTACAGAGAACTCAAACAACACACCTTAGATATAGGTCGTGAAATGCGCACTATCGAATGCAATGTTCCTAATGTGTGTATGTGTGTTAGATCATGTTTTGTAATTGGCTAATTTTTTGAAGTCTATATAAATCTTAACCTATTCTATGGTCATGATGCTATAATGATGAAGATCTGAAAGTGTCAAATGGAAAGAAGATGATCATGTTTCAAGCTACATCTAACATATTCTCCATATGGTCATTCTTGCTTAGGACAAAAGTAATAACCTTAGAGACCTAAGAACCATTGGTTTAATTTATTAGACTTAGGATGATTAGCGGTGTAATGGAATCGATAATTGATCCATGTATAGCTCCTAGGTGTTATACAAAGAAAATTTTTCTAAACCTCTTAGTGTTTTGAAAACATAGATTGAGCCATTAGTGGACCACCCTTCTTGAGCAACACCCTTTAATGTTCAAGATGACTAATTTTTTGCTTGGTTTTAGACTTAAAAACCCAATGGGGACCATTCTATGTTTGCTAGCTTTAGCTAGAGAGGTCTCTAAAGACTTAGGAAAAATGTTCAAGAAAAGGCTATGCATTTGGCAGTGGACACCGCCCTCTGGGTCGTTCTAAGGCTACTCGAGTGACCTTGAGATGGCTCAAGTGGTCCTCCGTTTTTACTCCGAAATGATTAATTTCATCCCGATTTAAGTTTAAATTAATTTTATTTGAACTTTAATTCAATTATAAGAAAATTTTAAAAAATTATTTGTGAGGACCTTTGTGAGGTCACCCACCACCCAGACACCTCAAAATACGTGTAAAATTCAACTATCTCAGAATTCGATGAAATTTATCTGGGTGACTCAGTTTTGTGATACGAATCCAACAATGAGGTCCGTTGTATCATCTGAGCTCTAGAAAAATATGGATTTTAATTCTGAATTATAGTGACAAATTACCATTTTACCATTTTTTTCGAAAAATTTAAATTTTTCCGAGTTTTACATTCTTCCTCCCTTAAAAGAATTTCGTTCCCGAAATTCACACATACATGCACATGCATATGCTACAAATATATCATACTTGTAATTCCAAAAATGTACCTTGGGTTACCGACTAATCCATCAGTTCACTCTAAGGTGTGATGACATAGACACGCCCTTGGGTCCCCGAAGTCCCGGCTTGCATGCCATGTCCTCAGCCTCGACCCATGCCTTGGCTCATCTGGCCTGATTTCGGAGTTCCTGCATGAGAAGTAGTAGGGCCTTGTGCAGCGCCCTGGAACTGATATTGGCTCCCCTGGCCCATGGTTGGGTAGTGAGGAGTATAATGCGTCTGTGGCTGCCCCACCGAAGTTTGGGACTGATATGACCTATAACTTTGGGATCCTTGCCTTTGAGGACAATCTCGCTTCATGTGACCCGGTTGGTAGCAATGATAGAAAGTCCTCTGGCCTGCCTGGTAGGAAGACCTATGATTTCTCCCACCTTGGGAGGATTGACCTTGACCTTGGCCTTGATAGTTGCGGACCTATCCCTGAAACCCTTGTGGAGTAGAAGTCCTCTGCTTTTTTCCCGAGCTAGAAGAAGAGGATTGACCTTCCCTTTTCTTGTCTTTTGTACCAGACTCTCGGATGCTCCTTGCGTCATCCATTTCTTTCTCAATGGCTATAGCAGTCGCGACCATCGAGTCTAAGTCTTGTAGAAGAAGACCCATAATTTTTTCCCGAATGGACAACTTAAGACCATCCTCAAACTTCTTCACTTTGGCCATATCCGTGGCCACATAATCATCGGCGAAATGGGTTAACTCTGTGAACTTAACCACGTACTCCATCACCGTCATCGTCCCTTGTCTCAAGTCTAAGAACTCCCGGGCCTTTGCATGTCGAGTAACTGCTGGGAAGTACTTGCCCATAAAGAGCTCCTTGAACTCTGCCTATGTCACTACCTCCAAGTTCTTGGAGTCCTTGACCCAATCCTACCACACTTGGGATTCTCCCTCTAGCTGAAAAGTAGCTAGCGTTATCTTCGCGGCATCGGAGGTGATCTCCATAGCCCTCAAAATCTTGTCCACTTGTCGGAATCAATGGTCAGCCACCATAGGATCCGCCCTTCCTAGAAAGATCGGAGGATTGTGTGCCTTGAACTTCTGGAGGTGACTTGAACCTCCTTGACTCTCACTTGCACCCGTCTGTGCAATAGTAGCGGCCGTAGCACTAGCTTATGCAATGGTAGCCGCCACAGTACCAATAGCCTCCACGAATGCTTGTTGGTCAAAGGCCGGTGATGGTTGATTGTTCCACCCACCACCTCGGAGTCCTCTTCCTTTATTTGCCGTATACACACATGTAAGATTACAATAGACCAATAACTTAGTATTCCAAAGTTAGGGATCAAGTAGAAACTTTGAGATTTCTCTCATTGTCTCACTAGTAGAGCATATGCCACTGCTAGTAGACATTACATCTTGAACTATCCCGTTCATCCCCTTTTTTTTTTTTCGAACCCCAAGATTATGTTTTCTAACCCTAGTGTTTCTCCTTTCCATATACATTTCACCATGCATATTTTCCACATAAGAATAGCACATAACATGTAACAATTTAAGCACAAAACATGAAATGCGCAATGCATGCAATGGTCTAAACCTATGCCCATCAAGCCCTAGATAAATCGTATACCTAAGCTCTGATACTAAGCTATGACACCCCAAAATTCGGGGGTCTGTTAATTACCTATCAACCCGCGAAATACCCATGGATATCGAGTAACTCGATATCTCGCCGTTATGCCCCATTTACCGGGGTCCATAATTTTAACGACATTCGGGCAGAGTCTCCTTTGTACGGGGAGGTCTACCCAAAATTCAACCTATGTAATATACATTCACATGACCCATCTGAGGCCCAATATAAAACAATAACTGCACCAAGTTCATTTATGAGTAAACATTGACCACACGGGGTCCATTTATCCATACTCATATAGATACATGCAAGGTTATATTAAAAATAGTCCATATAAGTTCGATTACAATTCTTTTACATACATTACATGCCCAAAAACTAACTTTGTAAAAGTTTTACAAAAAAAGAATTAAAAGCCACAAATTGGCCTTTCTTCTTCGCTGGGGCCCTGGATGAGCACCGTCCAGCGGCGTGTATCTCCCACTTGAAATATTTTCCCGTATAGGGTGAGTCACACTCAATAGAGTATCTCCTACAAAGGCTATCCACCAATCTAAGTGCAGATGAAATGTGCACATGCAACAATCCACAACCAATATCTATTCCAACAAAAACATGTAGTTCAATGTGAAAATTCTACCATGTCATGTCATGATATGAGATGATACTCACTCATGAACTTTAACCCGAGTCCTTACCGACTCCCATAACACAATGCACTACAAATGTGTAAAATATTTGTCATTGACGAAATACACCCAATGATCGTTTTTGAAATGTAAGTCATTGTGTTTATAAAACCAATTCATTGTTGGATGTTTCCCATTGAATGAATACTTTATAAAACAGGTACACTTTTCTGGAGTTTCATTTTAGGGGAGTGTACGAACCAGGTATTTTTATAAACAAAATCATGTGTCTTTGTTGGGTAGCGGAGTTTTGGAATAGCACCGCAGGTTCAGCAAACCAATTCACATTTTTGGAATTTCACCTCGGGGGAGTGTATGACCCAAGTAACTGGGACTTCCACCCGAGGAAGAGTTTAGCCCTTCTTACTATACCCGACACAAGTTCTTCATGTATGCAACCGTGCAACTCAATATGATATTCAACCCCACTTTCCTAAGCCCACCCATCAAACACCAAGTATGGTGATTGATCCAATCATGCACTCACACACCCATACTCATGGCCATGGATGCATTTTTTCCGTGCAAAGGCAATGTGATGCACCATTGCTCAATCAATGTCATGCTCATTGTAATTGATACCAATGAGCAAAATTTAAACCACACATCTCAACATGTGTCACAACAATTTATATCACATATATAAAATCACCAAAATTCATTATCATGTCAATACATCAACTAGCATAAACCCAACACATATCTCAAGCATGGCATTACACAATCTCATGCCAATCACTCTCAATCACAAGCCATAATATATTAAACATATAGCTTGCCCACAAAATCACTTTTCCATGGAATTACCAACCAGGCAATTTCCGTATCTCAATTTCAAGTTAGAAAATCTATTCTAACCCATTTCAATACCCCTTTTCACACCCATTTCATTTATTTCAAGTGCATAGGTGTGTGATATATATTCCCTTTTAACCTATACATTGATCCAACTTTCCCGAGTCCACTTATCAACCCACCAAGAATGGTGTTTGATCAACCATGTATGCACACCCACACCCATGCCTCATGCCCATGAATGTGATGCCAATTTCATGCCCAAAATGCAATGAATACCAAAATGAGCAATTAAACCACACACTTCAACATATGCCATGGTAATTTATATATATTGCATATACTTACCACAATTACGATGATGCTAATTTATTAACAACTTATATCAACTCATTCCTTCCATCACCATTTTCTCAAGCTTGTCATACATAAATTTTGCCACAACAAACTTAATTCTCACATAGGCACATAGCAAAACACCTTCAAGGCACCAATCATGTTATCACATAATTCACTCATATTCATCATATAGCTCAAGAAATCATATTTAGTGATTTCTACACAACCATTTCAAATGGAAATTATTCTACCCATTTCTTAATATCCATCTATCATAATCTTCCAAGAAATCGTAAAGTTGCAACTTCTAAATGCCAATTCAACCTAGACTTTACTTTACCTAATTTCCATATCCATTTTCTACACTCCAAGTACCTATAGTTTTTCATGAAATTTGCCAAACAAGTAAATTCTACAACCCATGTCTTACAAGGTTTGTTTAGCACATTTAGGTACTCATTTCCCACACTTAATATGCACAAGTGGTACATTAAACAAGAGAATCTATCTCAAGTCATGCTACCCATTCTCAATACCCATTTCACTAAACCATCAATTTCAAACTAGAATTTTATTAAATCATTTCTACACCTACTCCATAACCATAGGCAAGTGAATTACATAATTCCATGTACCTACCATTATTCCATTAAACTAACTATAATAGAAAAGCTTTGAAATACACAAAATAGCCCACATAAACCCAATTTCTAAAAATTTACACCAATAGCTTCCACATATTAAATTTAAGCTAGAAGTTGATTTTTCTTCCTTCTCTTGTATTCTCCCTCACTCTCGGTTTCCAACAAGCAAGAACACACCCACACACACACACACACTAATTTATGAATTAAATACACTCACTTTACTACATATTAAAGCACACATAATTTCCATCACCAAGAAATTACACAAGTACTTTCACATATCAAATTTAAGCTAGAAGTTGAACACACACACACACACACTAATTTATGAGTTAAACACACTCACTTTACTACATATTCAAGCACACATAATTTTCATCACCAAGAAATTACACAAGTACTTATACATATCAAATTCAAACTAGAAGTTGAACACACACACACTGATTTATGAGTTAAACATACTCACTTTACTACATATTAAAGCACACATAATTTCCATCACCAAGAATGTATACAAGTACTTCCACATATCAAATTCAAACTAGAGGTTGAATCAAACCAATTCTACATCTATTTCCTCATTTCCATGATCATAGACTCACTACCATAACAAGAGGCAAGACATAGTAGTTCTATACCCGTAATCATCCCCTATGAACACCATAGGTTGGAAATAAACCAATTAGGAAGAAACCCTACCTCTTGGAGCGTAAATGAAAGTGTAGAGCCTTCAAGAACACAATACCACCTCCCAATCTTGATTTCCCCAAAATTATCTCAATGGATCTTTGGTGAAATCCCTCTTTTTTGGTGTGGTTGCGTAGCCCTTGTCGTGTAGATGAAGTTTAATTTTTGGTCCGACAAATTTCGACTGATGAAACTCTGAAAATTGTAGAGAGAAAGCTTGGATTTCTCACTTTTCTCCTCTCTTCCTCTCACACGTTAAACACACTGGTTTCAGCAGAGTCTTTTGCTAGAAAATTAGACTTTTAAGGATATTTATAACCCCGATGCGCGGTGTATGTCGTGCCACACGCCCCTTTTTCGGGTCTGTTTTCAACCCGAAATGATTAATTTCATCCTGGTTTAAGTTCAAATTAATTTTATTTTTACTTTAATTCAATTTTAAGTAAATTAAAAAAAATAATTTTTGGAGACCTTTGTGAGGTCATCCGCCACCCAGTCACCTCGAAATAAGTTAAAATTTTAACTATCTTAGAATTTGACAAAATTTTTTTGAGTGACTTAGTTTTGCGGTATGAATCCAACGGTGAGGTCTGTTGCATCATTCGAGCTCTAAAAAAATATAAAATTTTAATTTTGCATTATAGTGGTAAATTAACATTTTACCCTTTTTTTTGAAAAAATTTAAATTTTCCCAGGTTTTACAATGTAACCATCCATGATATGTGTTGAGATGCTATAGAGATAATCCATGTGGTGTTCATTGCATATGGATATTGACATTGCTCATTTGACATTCATTGCATATTGGGCATGACTTTGACATCACATTTTTGGGCATTAGGCATGAGTGTGGGTGTGTGCATGGTGTAATCAAACACCATACTTGGTGATTGATGGGTGGGCTTGGGAAAGTTGGACTGAAGATTTGATTGAGTCGCATGGTTGCATGAAAAGAAAACTTGTGTTGGGTATAACAAACAGGATTAGACTCTCCTTCGGGTGCAAGACCCGACCACATGGTTTATACACTTACTGGCGGTGAAATTTCAGAAAAGTGTAATAGCGTACAGAGCCAAAGGTGTGATTCCAAAATCTAATGCCCAACAAAGACACATGATTTTATTCTATAAAATAGTTATTCAATGTGTATCATCCAATAATGATATGGTTTTATAAACACATGATCTTTATTTTAGAACGAGCATTGGATGAAATTCATCAATGACAAATGTTTTACACACATGCATTGCATTGTGTGGTGGGAGTCGTTGAAGACTCGATTCAAAGTGCATGAGTGGGTATCATCGCATATCATGACATAACATGGTAGAATTTCCATCCTGAATTGCATATTCTTGTTTGGAATGAATATTGGTTGTGGATTGTTGTATGTGCATATTCATATGCACTTAGGTTGGTGAGTAGCTTTCGTAGGGGATACTCTATTGAGCGTAGCTCACCCTATACGGGAAAATATTTTAGGTGCGGGATACATTCCGGCGGATGGCTCTCATTTGGGACCCAGTGACAAAGAAGAGCTGACTTGTGGCCTTTAAATCCATATTTTGTAAAACACTTATGAAAATCATGTCTTGGGCATGTAATCGTATGATTATGATTGTAATTTAACTTGTAAAATTTATGTTTGATGTATACATGTAGTATTATATGAGTTGGGTGGGTTTTGGAAATGAATTGGAAATGGAAAATCGATGAAATAGGCATTTTTGGGCAAAATCGACTGATAGGTCCATAAAAACCTATCGGTAGATCTTTTATGCGTAGGTGTTGTCCCAGACAAAACCTACTGGTAGGACATAAAACTTACCGGTAGAACTTTTTCAGTAAGTAAAACCTACTGGTAGATGGTTAAAACCTACTGATAGAACTTTTCCAGTAACAAAACCTACCGGTAGGTTCATAAAAACCTATCGATAGCTTTTCCAAAAATTTGAAATTTTAAGAATGCTTGGCTAGGCTTTTGGGCTATGTATTCTTTGGTTTCAAGGACATAAATGGACAATAATGAGTGGTACATTAGACCACAATTGAATCAAATGATAAAATATATACGGGTATTTCTGCGGGTTGAGGAGTGGTTAATGGTTAACAAATGATTCCCGATTTTTGGGGTGTCACAGTGGGCCAACTGTCTGGACGGTGGAGCTTGATATAAAAACTGTTCCTTTATGCAAATCGATCATTTCTGCACTCCTTTAAACCAGAATTTTGAAATAGTCGAAACTACCAAAGAAAAATTCCTCAAATTTGTAATTTTCAACCGTTTTTTCGTTAAATTTGTTCCGACTATACACTTACCCATTACATTTTGAAGGTAAACTACTAATTGGAATCAAGTGAAATGGAGCATTTGAGAATAAATCAAGAAAAACATGGATTCAAGATGAAGAATAAGAGGATCTTCAAGTCGGGCACAAAGAGATCAACCCGAGCAACCTTAAGCACCTCCACAACAGCCAGAACCGCGAAATATCTTCAACGAGGTGATGTTTGAGAATCTTTAACAACATACCTGATACGATGCAAATTTTTTGACTAAAACTATTATTTTTAAAAAGTTAGTTCTTTACGAAGATTTTGAGAACATAGGCATACGCCAAATTCTTGCTGCTAGAGGATGGTTGCATTATGTTAAATTTATTGCCCCTGCATATGACTGTTTAGTTCATGAATTCTATATAATGCTGAGATAATTGGGGAAAGGCAATTGCATGTGTTTGTATGCGGTATTATTTTTCAAGTTACACCAGCTACTATAGCCGAATTTGTTCAACCCATATAAAGACAATGGAGCCTAGAATATCCCTACACTGAATTACCTGATTTAGATACCATAGGAAGAGAGGTGACGCGTAACCCATAATTTGGTTGGGGTATACTGAATAAATAAATCAAGTAAGGAGACCTGACTGACAAATATTGCATCCTGAATTTGATAACAGTGAATAGTTTACTTCCCCGAGTCCAGAAAAATCAAATCTATACTGAGCAAGCTTATTTCTTATATGCATTTGGAATGGGACACATAATCGATCTACCAAATTTGATCATGGAACAAATGTTACTTACAATAGATCGAAAGAAACACTCACTTCTATATGCTATGTTAGTTTATTAGATGTGCAGAAAAAAGGCGTGATTATTGATCCAATCTGGAAAAAAGTGGACCATGCTGTGCCATTAGACATAACTTTATTGAGAAAAAGTCTTGGAGGACAACCTGAAGAACAGGCAGAGGTACCCCTTCCACCATAAGAGGAGCCATTCCAAGGCCATGAAGAATTCATTCCACCAGAACAATAGCAGCTATAAGAGAATCTACCATACATACCAGTAGATGACAGAACTGATCGACAAATTCTGCTAGGATTGGAGACCATAGTCAATCAACTCAGTCAACGTATGGAGGATTATGAACAAAACCAAGCAACAATCTTGAAGCTACTGAGAGAGCATTTTGGAGGAGGCCCATCTACTTCCTAGAAAAAACTAGAGATTCTATCGAAAAACTTTGCTATCTTTCACTCAACTTTTTAATTATGCACTTGAACTTTAATTTATGTTTTGCACTTATTTGCTTTTGAACTTATTTGTTTTAAACTTGTTTGTTTGGAACTTTTGTGTGTTTTAAACTTCTTTGTTTTGAACTAATGTGTGTTTAAGTTTGTTTATATTAATTTTGAAACTCATGTTGTTAAGTTAGGAATAAATAACTCATATGATTCATAGCTAATTTAAAATTTTATTCTCATGCCTTGCAAGAATAATCTTAATCTGATCACGAGAGATTTTCAAATTTTAGTTGTGTATTATCTTAATATTTTTGTTTAAACTTAATGTGTGTTTAAGTTTTTTTATATTAATTTTGAAACTCATGTTGTTAAGTTAGGAATTAATAACTCATATGATTCGTAGCTAAATTAAAATTTTATTCTCATGCCTTGCAAGAATAATCTTAATCTGATCACGTGAGATTTTCATAATTTAGTTGTGTATTATCTTAATATTTTTGTTTAAACTTATTCTTAAAAGCACAATTAGATTTCTTTATTGTTAAAATCTTGTGAAATATTACACTCTTTGCATATAAAGTGGAGATATAAAACCTATTGTAGATTTTGAACCAATCTTTCTTGGAGAGATATTCTACATCTACTCATATACAAATCTTCGATTCAATGGTAAATTTTTCTTGAATAATCTCATTAACTTTGTTTTGATTAACACTTATTAAATTGTATTATTAGCATTATCCTTAACTTTCATGTAGAAATTATACAGATATATGATTTCTGAAAAATGATCTTAGGCCATGTTTGACTAATTTTGAGCTTTGACCATTTCTTTTACAAAATTATATCCTTAATCAACCGTGATTGAGCCTAATAGAATACAAATTCTTTTCTTGAAACCCAAGAAACATCTGAGCCAAATAAAAATATATTAAACCTACCTTGTTATCTAATTTTCTTGCACCCTCTTTTAAAATAGCAAAATATTAAAAGGCAGAAGAAGAAGAAAGGTAGAAAAGAACAAAGAAAGGCAAAAGAAGGATCCTAGTCAAAGAAAATAAATTTGTAAAAGAAAATAGAAAGAAATAAAAGAGCCAAGAAAGTTAAAAATGGAAAAGAAACATGCACAATCCTCGAAAAAATGAGGTGTGCCACAATACTAAAAGATAGCATTTGAAATCCAATGACGTCGTTTCATAAACCTTAAACCCATGGCCATATTATAACCCTAATAAAGTCTTTTTGATTCCAGAAATTGTATATTTGCATTAATCCTATCAATTCTAAAAAGGAAAATGTTCATAGTATATTTAATATAGTGTTAATATTCTTTCATGAGATTATGTCAAATTCCACTTTATTCAACTAACTGCTCTTTTAATTAACTACATGTGAAATTATTTGCTTTTGTTAACTGTATTTCAATCACATGTAGCTTGTGAGAATAGTCACTATAACAGGTGTGTTCTTTTTGTTGAGTGTATTCTAGGAAAGAACTAACATCAAAACTACCATGAAAGAGGGTAACATGTCTCAAGTAATTTTTGAAAATAAAGAAATCATTATACACACACACACAAAAGTTTTTATAAAAGTATATAGATAATATTATAACTAACATGTGTTACTCTTATAGTGATCAGAGAAGGAAGTATCTTGACAAGACAAATGAAATATTGATTTAATTTTACTTACAAAAAATATGAATTATGAATTCCTAACTGTTGAAGTTTGTAGGTAGCTTAACTTAAAACCTTCATGAGAAAAAACTCGTCCACTAGGAATCACCTAGGGGTTTAAAGGCTTGTTGCATCTGCTAAATGCAATCGTGAAAAATCTATGAAAATGATTTTACCTCTGTTTGTATTTTATTGTATTTTGTTAATAGTTTTTTTTAGTTTATTAGAGACTAGTAAAGTTTAAGTTGGGGAGTGTGATTAACCTTAATTAGTATATACATTATAATAGTTAAATAAATCAAATTAGTAAAATAAAATAACCAAAAACTATTAATTAGAGTCAATTAGGGTTTGTGCGGTAATTAGGGTTTTATGTGTGTTATGTTTAAAATTTTCAAGGTTTGATGCTGAATTACCAGAGAATGCAAGGAGCAATGTATAAAAGCTTGAAACAACAAAGGCTAAAGTGTAATTTCAACAAGTAATGAGTCAGCATGCATTCAAGTGGAAATTCCAGCAAGATCCCACTATCTGGACGGTCCCCATTAGCAGCTGAAGTTGATCTTGAATCCTCCTTCTCTATATAAAGCATGCAAGTCTCCATTTCAAAGGAGGTCAGATCCAAGGGGAGTCCAGAGAAGTTCAAGAGAGAAAAAGAAAAAAAAGAAAGAAGAAAAGAAAAAGAGAAAGAAAAACTTGCAACTCAATCCGATTCATCATACGCTTTAGTCCAAACTTTGTACTTCTACATTTCTGTTGTATCTTTCTATTTGGATAGTTTAATTACTGTCACCTTTTTGTCTTAATTGATAATAAGGTGGTTGTGTTTTAGTTGTTCCTTGTGAAAGAAGTTTTAGAATTTATATTTTAATTTCAGTTGTAATGAAAACTGGTCATACTCCTTGCTTGTCTGTAGCAATGGGGTATGAGTAGTTCCTTATATCCTCCAGTGAGAGGTAAACATATGTATAATACAGGTTACATTATGAAAATGTTGATGTTTTATATATTTATATATCTATGTATTATATGCTTCATGCATGATACATTGATGTACGTAATTTCGGTGCTGTGCTTGGAATTATGTCATCAGTGCATCATCAACCTGTGAGTAAAACAACCACGATATTCCTACCGGTATGGTTTATCCTCCACCAGAACACTGAGGATGTTAACTGGTGCATGGTACAAAACCTATATGATCCTCATGAATGACTTGCTCTTCTGGGTTATTAGCGTTGTTTAACTACTATATGTAACTATCAGATTAATGACCTAAGTGATCCTCATGAATGACTTGTCCTTCTGGATTACTAAAATCGTTTAACTGGTATAAATGATAATATTCCCAGTCGAATATCTATAGTATTCCTATTGGTAAAGTTTATCCTCCACCGGAACGCTGAGGATGTTTAATTGGTATATGTATCACAGATAGAACTAAGTGAATAATTCAAGAATTCCTCATGAATGACTTGTCCTTCTGGTTTGCTTGGATTAGTTAGTTGACACATTTATAACCAGCTAACCTAAGAAGTTGCTGTTTTATGACTTAATACCACCAGTTAACCTAAGAAGTGGCTGTGTTATGGGTTATTATGTACGCACCTACTATTCTGAAGTTAATTGAATAATATAAGTATTCCTCATGAATGACTTGTCCTTTTGGTGTGCTTGGATTTATCAATTGTCATGGATACCACTAGCTAACCTAAGAAGTTGCTGTGTGATGGTTAATATACATCAGACCTACCAGTTGACTTGCCAGTAACATGGAAGTTAATTGAGGTAAGGTAGCATTTCCAGTACCAGACCAGTATAACGCATATGAGATCCTTAAACTGAAGGATACTTTTATTATTGTCTTAATCTATCTGCACATAAACATTTACTTAGACTAGTTATTAATCTAAGCTCACATCAAAAGCTATCACATGCTGTCCTATTCAAATTAACAACTTAACTATTTTTATTTCATTTCCAAATTATTAAAAGTCTTCGTGGGATCGATACTTGGACTTAAAATTGACAAAACTACAATTCAACCACTTATACTTGGGTGTATAATATTAATCCAATCATGAAAAAGTGTGAATCAACTACGTACATTCATTCATAAAAGAATAAATGTCTCAAAAAAGACCCATGTATATGCCTTTAGAATATAAATAATTTTTTATTACAAAAATTGTACAAGACCAAAAGTAAATATAAGCAAGGGACTATGACGTCAAAATAAGAGCCACAGTCCGGCTCTGTCGACAAAGCGAACCAGTAGGAGGGCCTTCGGTGAAAGCCTATGGTGTATCAGAAAATTGTTCCCATAAAGGGTGAACCAATTGATTAGCACAACAAAATGACATATTTTTTATGCTAATATGCCGTTTTATACTTTGCTTTTGTCATAAGATTGGGGAGAAATGTGTTTAATCTTTATTTTGATGGAGTTTTGTGTAAATGCAGAAAAAGAATGTAAATGATTCAAGTTAAGCCTCTATTGAAGTGGTAGAAGTCAATAAAGGTGAGGGGATGGCTTAAAGGAAGGCTTGGAGGGTGAAGAAACCAAGAAAAATGTAGTTTGGGTGAAAACCTTCTAGAAGGTTTTACCTTGAACTGTCTTCTCACTGCCAAAACCTTCTGGAAGGTTTTACCTACTAGTTTATTCACTTAATTGTTCCTGCACAAACCTTTCGGAAGGTTTTGCCCAGATTGCCCAGACAACTTACAACTCAACTCTACAACTTGGGGGTCCCACTTACACTTCTTCAACAAGTCCCCTGACATTCCTTACACGTCTGGAAGGCTCTCCTCACCCCTAATTGGATTTGGAAGGCCTTGGTATTAATGAGGAGGAGAGAGAAGAGGAAGGAAATGGGAGGGAAAGACTAGGTTGTCCTAGCCTGCAACACTCCATCAAATCAACCCCTATTAATTGGGATCACATCACACAGCTAGAGGGGGGCTCCATGGACGTTCTTGGGCATGCTCCTTCACCATTATTCACCATTAGATATATATACATTGTAATATAGAGAGAGAGAATCCAAGGTAGAAGATGAATAGTGCTAGAGAGAGAAATGAATGTTTTTACATTTTCTTCCATACATTGCCTTATAATCCCATGTAAGGATCTTGAAAGTTTTGTTTTAAGTCTTGAATGTCATTTATTGCAACTTCATTTCAAGTTTAATCTTTCATTCTAGCTTTCACCATTAATGCATTTAAGTTTTCATCTGAAAGAGCTTCCAAATGGGTCTTAAATGCATTCTCATGTAGTTGTATTTTCTTGCATTAACTTAGGTCCAATCTTCATTTCTCTACAATGTCTTTCTATTACATTATTGTCTTTGCTTTCATTATGAGTAGCTAGTTTTTAAGTTGGCTAATCCAAGGGAGACCTCCTCTTGGTATGCCATTTCAACTCGTCCTCTTTCCTCCTCTCAGTGTATGATAGTTCGGTTTGACTGGGTCGAGTGTGGACGTGGTTGTGAGTCTTTGATATCCTGTAGAATTGTCACGGGTTATGCTTGGATCCTCACTAACATTTAGTCTTGCGCTTCCCATGAATCAATCAAACATCTAGGCACCATTGGAGGAAGGTTTCGAGTTGACTTGGCATTCCCATTGGAATGATCTCTTTGGATTAGCCAACACTTGTTTTCCATTACAATTCCATCAGGATACCAACAAACCAAACTCAAACAACAAAAGATTTTTACACTTTTTCTTTTACCAAAATCACCTTCAACATGATTCACCACCTTCCTTGAGGAGATGACATTGGAATACGATTTTCAAGTAAAACACGGCACACAAAAGTCTCCTTGCGTTTGGGGAGCATTTTTGTTCACACACACACACACACATTTCATTCATTACACCACACATCCATTTCCCCATTGTTTGCATTGAACCCGAGTGAGAGTGACATTCACCCATTTACAAATGCCATATACACTTTGAGGGTTCATGTTAGGACATTAGGGAATGCAACAGAAACCATCAAGCACCAACGCTCAATAGGGTAACTCTTATGGAGAATACCTTTCAATCTAAATGCATATGAAATGTCACATGTAACAATCGTTTCATGCATTCATTCAAATATGTCTATTTTAAACAAATGTCATAAATCATGTCATGCCATGTGATAAGACTCACACAAGCAATACCAACACCGAGCCCCATCCCGAGCTTCCACAACACATGCAATGCCATGAGTATGTATCCGGGCATTCTAAGCACCTGTCATTAGTGTTATGTATACTCAATGACTAATTAATTTATTTTGTTGTGTCTTTCTGGGGAGATAATTTATGGTCTACACCGATGGGACACCACACACCCACCTGCAGCTCCGTTTTTGCTGTTACACTTTTCTGGAATTGCATCGTTGGAAAGTGTATAAACCAAGTAAGCGGGTCTTGCACCCGAGGGAGAATCTAGCCCTTCTTGCTATATCCTGACACATATATCCATTTAATTTCCTGTGCGACTCAGCCGGACCTTGGTGTGAATTTCCCGAGCACATGATCAACCACCTATGTGGTGATTGATTTCATACCATGCACACACTCCCACCCATGTCAATGCCCATGAATGTAGTGCAACCCATGCATAATGTAATATAATGTGCAATTGCCTTTGGTACCATTTACAATGTCCATTATATAATGAATGCAATATAATGACATTTTCAACAAAATTCTAAGCATATTATGTAAGATAATCAATTCAACTAATGTATTTATATTCACCTAGACATTTAAACAAATACCTAGAGGGCACGTCAATTTACACAATTAACACGTTTATTACTTCCAACATGGCAACATGTTTATTAATTCTATAAACATAAGCACAAGTCCACCACACTAATCATATGCTAAATAATCATTTAACATACATATTACTTCATAATCACATAACAACCTAATAATTTTATTAAACTTGATATGCCATTAAAACATCAAGTCATGCTAATGTACAATTAAATTCTTTAAACCACTAACATTAACTTACACTAAGTTAATTATAATAGGATTTTACTAATTACAAGGTTAATTATAAATCCTATATTTGACCCACTAGTTACACTAGTCAAGACTTAACATGTGATATACACCCTTAATCTACCCATTTCATATGCCATCTTTTATGTTGAAATTACATCTAAATAGGAGAAACCCTACCTCTCATAGCGTGAGCCCACATAGTAGAACTGCAAGGAAAGCTCGAATTTAGCTTTCCAAACCTTAGGCTTAGATTCTCGTCTTTGATATTTTTTTAGAGAAAAATACAATATTTGGTATGATTGCATAGCTCTCATGGAGTAGAACAATTTTAATTCTTGGCCTGAAGTAATTAAACGGTTCAATCTTCATAGATCTGATAAGGAAGGAAGGAAGGAAGGAAGGAAGGAGAAAAATAAAATAAAAACTCACTTTTCTCTTTCTCACTCTCTCGATAGCACATTGAAGAAGGCAAAAAAAGTGGAAGACAATGTCTTCCACTTTATATATATTTTAAATGTGTGGCCCACATTGCACCTCACGTCTTCTTTTTAACGGGTCCAATTTTATTCTGAGTCAATTAAATCTTGTCTCGTGTTAAGTTTAATATATTTTTATTGAACTAACTTTAAATTATTTTTTTGGGTCACACAAAATTTGATCGCAATAATTTTAGTCGCACGACACCCGATCGCTTTATAACACGTGAAAAATTCAATTGTCTCAGAATTTTAAATTTACTAGATAGCTAGATTTCGCGAAACGAATCTAACAGTGAGGTCCGTTTCGTCATCTGAATTTTATAAAAATTCACATTTTTGACTTGTGCTTTAACAATTAATTACTATTTCACCCCTTTAATTATGATTTTAATAATTATTTTTTTTCAAGTTTTACACAATAGGAAAGACGTAGCTATTAGGATCACCAAAAATGCCCTAAGCCTGATCCTCATAGTGTCGCCCGAACTATCTCATAGTCTCGAGCATTGGCTACTCCTAGGAAGCTATACCTACCAAGACTCCTTAAGACTTCCACCTAAGTGCATCAACCACCACATTTGCCTTATCGGGTCCACCTGTGCTGCCACACATTGAGGTCTCGTTGAATGAAGATGTACTTCAGAATCTTGTGGTCCAAAAACACCTTGAACTGGTCTCCATACAGATAATGGCGCCATGAATTCAAGGCAAAGACGACGGCCATTAACTCTGTGTCATTCATGGGGTAGTTTTGTTCACGGGTCTTCGACCACTAAGACCCATAAGCCACCACCCTCCCAAACTGCATCAGCACGCATCCAAGTCCATCCTCTGAGACATCACAGTATATTGCATACCTTTGTCCCCTCTCTGGTGCAATCAAAATAGGAGTCGAAGTAAGCCTCCTCTTCAACTCATGGAATACTCTCTCACATGACTCATCTCACTAAAACTTAACCTCTTTCTTGGTTACAATAGTCATATGTGCGGCTAGCTGTGAGAAGTCCTCTATGAACCTCCAATAATATCCTGCGAATCCCAAGAAACTACTTATCTAGAAGAATGACTTCAGCCTCCCCTAACTCATGACAACCTTAACCTTCTCCAAGTCCACTGACAAATTCAAAGTTTTCACCATGTGTCCCAGAAATTTCACTTTCATTAGTCAAAATTCACACTTGCTGAACTTAGAGTACAATTGGTGGTCTCTCAAGGTCTAGAGAACAATCCTCAAGTGACCCTCAGGCCGCTCCTTAGACTTAGAGTAGATCAAAATGCCATCAACAAAGACCACGACAAACTGATCAAGATAGAGTTACAAAGCCTTGTGCATGAGATCCATGAATGCTGCTAGGGCATTCGTCAATCCAAATGGCATAACTGTGAACTCAAAAATTCTATACCATGTTCTAAACACCATCTTAGGAATGTCAGTCTCTCTAATCCTCAACTGATGGTATTTCGTACGCAGATCTATCTTGGAGTAGACCCGTGCCCCTTTCAATTGATCAAAGAGATCATCAATCCTCAGTAGTGGGTATCTATTCTTGATAATGACCTAATTTAATTGTCAATAGTCTATACAAAGTCTAAGGGTATTGTCCTTTTTCTTGGCAAATAGCACCAGAGCACCCTAAGGTGAAACACTTGGCCTAATGAAACCCTTGTCCAACAATTCTTACAACTAGACCTTGAGTTCTTGCAACATTGCAGCTGTCATCCTATGCGGTGTCATAGAAATAGGGGATGCTCCAGGTTGTAGCTCAATAGTGAAATCTACATCCTGATATGGAGGCAATCCTAGTAACTCATCTGAAAAACATCCGCATATTCACAACAAGAGTCATACATGGCTTGAGGTAAAACATCATGCTTTTTCCTCTAAAACTTGAAACAAACACCCTCTAGTGTATATGCGGTGACCCTGTTCCAATCACAATCAATGATGACCCAATGTGCCACTAACCAATCCATCCCGATGATGACATTAAACTCTGAAATGTACATGACCCTAAGGTCCACAGTGAGTAGAATTCCTGAGATCTCTAACTCATAACCCCGACATATTTGATCAATACAAATCCTAACTCTAGGGGGAACTCACATGCATTGGCTCTTCCAAGGTCTCAACCTTTAAGTCAAAGTTTTTCACACAGGATGCAAAAATGAATGAATGAGATGCACCTAAATTAAATAATATCTTACTCATAAGCGATAAAGTAGAAATGTAGCTTGAATCACTAATTGATCTGTCGACTTAGTATAAGGTGTAATGGCGTAGACTCGCCCTTGGGTCCCCGAAGTCCCAGTCTATAAGCCGTGTCCTCAACCTCGACCCAAACCCTGCCCTATAAGGCTTGATTGTGGAGTTCCTGCACATGAATAGGGGCCTGCGTAGCACCCTAGAATTGGAGCTGATTCCCTTAGCCCATGGGGGGATATGGAGGAATGAGGAAAGTCTGTGGAAGGCTCACCGATGACTGGGACTGAGATGACCTATAGCCCTAGGATCCCTGCCTATAACGAGAATTCCGCTTCATGTGGTCCGGCTAGTGACGTATGAAACAAGTCCTCTGGCCTTGGCTTTAATAGCCTCGACCCTAACCCTGAGGCTCCTATGGGGTAGATGTTCGCTAATTTTTCCTCGAGCTAGAAGAAGATAATTGACCATCCTTCTTCTTATCCTTAGCACCGGCTTCCCGGATGCTCTTTGTATCTTTCACTTTCCTCTCAATGGTCATGGCCATCTCGACCATTGAGTCCAAGTCTTATAGGCCCTATCCTACAATCTTTTTCTGGATGAACAATTTCAAACCATCCTTGAACCTCCTCACTTTGGCCAAGTTTGTGGCCACTTAATCATCGAAAAAATGTGCTAGCTTGATGAACTTAACCATGTATTCCATCACTGCCATAGTCCCTTGTATGTGAATATAGAGGTGACACGTGTTAAACACAACAATGCCTTGGGCAGGTGTGCGTGTGTGTGTGATAAGTGTTGGACACTTGTCACGTTGCATGTTATGTCGCATAAATGCATGTATGACAAGTGTTGAGCTAGGAAAGATGCTTGACATGAAAGGTGCCACCAATTACTTTGTTTTCTTATAAATTCAACCCCTTCCTTCACTAGTAAACTGCACCGAAGAGAAAAAATAAAAAAAGAGAGAAAGAAGAGAAGAGGATTAGAAGAAAGACATGTAACTGATAGAGAGATAGGAAAAAAATATAAGCCTTCATTTAACGGTGAATTCAGATCGGATTGCTATCGAATTTGAGGATATGCTTCTTGGTAGCTTTAAGTACATATTTATCAGATTCAATTGATGATTTGAGGTACAGGGTGATAAACAATATGCGTCTATCTTTAAATCTCTTTGTAAATAGTATTATATTAATTACCTTAAAATTTGCACCTATTCGTTATTTTTGATTGATAAAAAATCTTGTGTGTTTTGTTGAGATAACTGTGTTTTTTGCTAATTATTTTGGGATTGATTGGTAAATTTATAAAGTGCACAGTGGATAAATTTTGTGAAAAGTGATTGTGGCCCTATAGGGTTTAATTTTGGCCCTGTGGGGGGGGGGAGGTGATTGATCGGTACAAGTTTGGATTTATGCCCAAGTGCCACTTGTCATATTATCAAGATGAACCAAATATGAGGCGATATATGTTATAATATGTCGTATTTGATTCATGATTCTACAATTGCCTATCGATTGAGTTATTTGGCATTTGATCATTAGTACTTTTAATGGTTGTTATACTTCTCTGCTTAATTAGTTTTTTAAGAGGATTATGGAGCATAGATCGTGATTGAATGTAAATCCCGGGTAAATTTAAATTTTTATGAAAAAGGACAAAATGGTAATTTGTCCTTAGTGGAGTTTGCCTACAACAACAGTTATCAGGCAAGCATTCAGATGGCACCCTATGAGGCACTTTATGGGAGGCCTTGTTGTTCTTTGGTATGTTGGATGGAGGTAGGAGAAAGACCCTCTACTGCTCCAAATTTGATTAGAGACACCTCGGAGAAGGTGGACTTGATACGAAAGCGTCTTCTTATGGCTCAGAGCCGATAGATGACGGCGACCACTAGAGTTTGAGGTGGGTGATCATGTCTTCTTGAAGGTGATGCCTAAGAGGGGAGTGGTCAGGCTCAAAAAATGGGAAAAGTTGTCGCTGAGGTTCATCGGGCCCTTCGAGGTACTTGAGAGGGTAGGTACAGTGGCTTACAGATTGGTGTTACCACCAAATTTATTGGGTGTTCACATGTTATTTCATGTCTCTATGCTCTGGAAGTATACTCCAAATTTGACACATGTGGTGGATTAGGGTGAATTGACTGTTAATGTGGATGGGACCTTCAAGGAGGGACCGGTGCGTATCATGGATAGCCGAGAGCAAGTTTTGTGAGGGAAGACCGTGCAGCTAGTAAAGGTGCTATGGCAACATTGTGGAGTGGAGGAGGCAACATAGGAGCGAGAGGATACCAAACGTACCAACTATTCGTTCCTGTTTGAGGATGAAGGTACAAGTTTTATAATATTAAGTATAATATTATTGTTGCATATGCATGCGATTAAGTGTGTATGCGTGTGTGAAATTCGAGGATGAAATTCTTTTAAGGGGGAAATAATGTAAAACCCAGGTAAATTTAAACTTTTATGAAAAAGGGCAAAATGATAATTTGCCACTACAGTATGAGTTGTAAGCCTAAAATTTGTTAGAACTCGAATAACGAAATGTACCTCACCATTGGATTCGTCTTGCAAAATCTAGTTGCCCCATCAAATTTCGTCGAATTCTGAGATAGTTAGATTTTTTATGTTTTACGAGGCGATTGAGTCTCGGGTGACCCAAAAATGAGATTTTTAATAAAAATTTTGAAATTTGAAAAATAGTTTAAGAAAAGTTAAAATAAAAATATTTTGAATTTGAACCGGGGCGAAATTTAATAATTTTGGGGCGAAAACGGACCCGAAAAAAAGAGGGTCGTGTGGCACAATGTGAGCCAAGTAAATGGAGGGTATAAAAAGGGGAGAAATATCAGATTTCTCCCATTCTTCAGCTAGTTTCAACATGAGAAAAGAAGAGAGGGAAAAGAGAGAGTTTCATCACTTTTCTCTATGATTTACAAAATTCTAGTTGTCGAATCCGTTCGGGGCAAGAAGGAAATTCATTCTCCTTGTCAAGAGCTACGCCGACGTACCAAAAATTGAGGAGTTTATTGAAGTTCCAAAAATGGGGCTTGAGAAAATCAAGGGTTTGAGCTTGATTGAAGTTCTTAAAGGTCTTCTACATGTTCTTTACGCTTCAAGAGGTAAGGTTCCTTCCTACTTAGGTTTATTTACAACCTAGGGTGGTTATGTGGAAGGGGTATGTTGATAGAAACTTATATCATTTACCTATGTTGTGGAAATTGATGAAATGAGTGTGAAAATGGGTATAGAATGGTTTAAAATAAATTCCTAACATGGAATTGGTATGTGGTAGTTACTTGTGTAATTCCATGGAAATTGGTGTTATGTGGGCATGTTATGTGTTTTTATTATGCCTTGTGAATAGAGTGTGTTATTGGCATATAACATGCTTGTGATTTATGATTGGATATAAAGATGTTGATTTATGCTTATAGATACATCAACATTGTGATGGAATTGGTAATTATATGCTTTGGATATAAATTGCCATGGAATATGTTTAAATGTGGTTAATTTTGCTCATGTGACATTCTTTACATATGGCCATGACATTAATTAAGCAATGGTACATTACATTGCATTTGCACGGGGAAAACACATTCATAGCTATGAGTGTGGGTGTGTGTGTACATGGTTGATATCAAACCCCAATTGGGTGGATGATGGTGGGCTTGAGATAGTTAGATCGAAAATTTGACTGAGTCGCACGGTGTAATGGATAAAGAATTGGGTTAGGATTAGCAAGAAGGGCTAGACTATCCCTCGGGTGAGAGACCCAGTGATTGGAGACGCACTCCATTGGTATAAGAGCCTATAAAGTGTGTTAGTGTACGCGGAACCGTTGGTGGAAGTCCATAAATTCTATGTCGGTTGGGTGCCGTTGGTGTAAGTCCATAAATACCCCCCCAAGAAAGACTTGGAGAATTTTAATTAATCATTGGGTGTGTAGCACCAATGACGGGGCTTGGAAAACCAATTTTTGTACTCATGACATTCATGGGTTCAAAAGAGTTAGGGAGGGCTCGGGTTGAGTTGCATGAGTTAGTCTCATCTCATTTCATGGCATGATTTACTAAGATTTTAACATGGAATAATATATTCTTGGTTGGGATGTTGTTGGTGGTAAAGTGTTGCATGAACATTCATATGCACTTAGGTTGGGGAATAGTCTCGGTAAGAAATACTCTACTGGGCATGGCTCACCCTATACGAAAAAATATTTCAGGTGCGGGACATATATCGGTGGAAGGCCCTTACATGGGACCCCAAGGGTAAAGAAAGCTGGAATGTGGCCTTATTTTGAGTTTTGTAAAACAATTTTGTAATTTCAATTTTGGTATGTAAATATTTTGAATTGATTGTAATAGAACTTGTATGGACCATGTATTACATGAAAAACTTCATTATACATGTGTTGGATGGAAATAATATGCCTAGGAATGAGTTGGAGATGAAAAACAGGTGACATAGGCAAAATTGGGCAAAGAGTACCGGTACTGAGTACTGGTACAACGATGCCTAGTGGGTTAACTGTACCGGTACAGATGTTGACAGTACCAGTATTGTCTTGTCCAGAAGGCTGAGCGTACCGGTACTGATTTTCTAGAAGGTTTACAGTACAGGTACTGTGAGAGAGTACTGGTACTGTGAGAGTGTATCGGTACATAGTACCGGTACTCTTTCCAAAATTTTGAAAATTTTAAAATTACTTTGCCAAGTGTTTGGGCTATGAGTTCTTAGGTTCTAAGGATATAAATGGACTATAATGGAGTACAAATTGTGGTACTTTACTCCACGGTTGGATCAAATGATAAAATGAACATGAGTTTTATGTGTGGGTTGAAATCCCGGTAAAGGGGATGTTATTAATGTGGAGTCGAGTTATGCGACTATTATGGGTATTTCCACGGGTTGACGGATGGTCAACGGTTAATAAATGACCCTCGGTTTTAGGGGCGTTACATTGAAAATATTAGAGAAACTAGACGTGTTATAACTTTTTAAATATGTAAATTGTGAGATGTATTTATATTTGGAGATTTGATTATCAATTTAAATTTTTATTAAGATAATTAGGGCTTTGATCCGTATTTGGAGATATACTTAAAAATTCTTATCAATTAACGCATCCGAAAAATCAGGGTGTTAATGTTTCACAAGCCAGATACCACTTGATTCTGATTTTGCAATTTGTCCCTTTGTGTTCTGAAAAGCCCACTACCAAGCTTGTCTTGTGTGTGTTTATTCATTTTCTACATGTAATTACTTAGAAAGTTCAATTTATTTTTGTGTGTGTGAGTTTAAGTAAATAATTGAGTTTGATCTATTTATTTATGTGTGAGTTCATACGTCACTACTATTTTTTTTATTCCCTATGTTTTTAGGTTATTATGATATATTTATTCATTTTGTATGTGAAAGGCTTGACCAATAATTGAGTTTGGTTTTTTATACGGCTTTCTAATGGCAACTTTTTCTTTGTGGTTTTAGGCATGTTATATTTGTCATTATCATAGAATTGATTAAAATACATAGGGGATTTAGGATTTACAGTTTTGAAAGTTGTGGGTTTTATGAATTATGTTGACATTAAACATCAAACTAGTTAGAATCATGTACACCAAGTGTTTTTTTTTTCAAAAACTACTTAAATTTAGGGTTAATTGGAGAAAAACAATTATCAACTTCAACCTTTAGACTCTATATTGTTCTAATAGTTCACCTTTCCAATCATTAAATTGCATGGGTAATAAAAAACAAATGTTTATAGATGTCCTTATTATAGATTGATAGAGTTATATAATCAAAGCTTACTTTTTGTAGTGCTCAGTTTATTATTTAATTAAACTTTGTCATTTTCTATTTTAATGAGAATCTGTGTGGGTAAAATATTTGTATTATATTAAATATATGGTATGCATATGTGTCTTTTATTTTACTTTGTAGACAATTTAGTGTGTAGAGTTCGGCTTATGCATAGAGGATCAAATTATCAATCATTGTATGATATGAGTAAATGTTCATAGTCTTAGATGGAATTAGTAGGATTGTAGTACAATCTTCTGACATAGTTTGTCTTAACTATAGGAGACTATCTGATGTCTCAGATTGTTGCACTAGTACACTTTATGTGTTGAATAGGACCGTTTTTGTGGTTATTATGATTGTTTCAGTTATTAATCCTAAAATATTTAATGGATAGTGCATATAATGATTGTGACTTTAATTCATCAAAGAGTGAAATTCATATTTGAGTCAACAAACTTGGTGACTTGGGAAATGATATTTTTTATATAGGGGAAGCTAATTATTAAAGAAACCACGTCCCGGTATTTAAATGGATTGATGATATCCTTGGATTAAATCCAACTATAGGATTTGTCCATGTCAAATTCTGTAGGTGGATTTAATTATCTGACATCACTAATAAAAATAAGTCAATTAAATATAATTGTTAGTAATTTAATTAATTGACAAACATCTATAATCTTAAACAGGGGAGATTATTAAGCATATAATAACAAGGAGCTCAAAATATAATTTTAATATAAGGCATGAGAGATTAATAATAAGTTTTTAGTGGAATAACTTAATTATTAATGGGCCGTAGGATGTTTGTTTTGAGTTGGACATCGGATTCCTAGTCCCATTGGAAGCCCGACCCTTATTTCTCCCTAGTGTCTTTATTGTAGCCTATAAATAGACACCATTTTTGGTTCTCTTAGCCATACTTTACATTCAAGTTTAGAAGAGGCAAAGAGAGAGAGAGTATGTGTGTGTGTGTGTGACGCCCCAAAATTCGGGGGTCCTTTCTTAACCCATTGATCACCCATGAACTCATAGAAGTACCCGTGAATACCATATAACTCGACACCACGTCATTACATCCCCTTCATTGGGTTCATAACCCAAAACGAAGTCCAGCAAAGTCTCCCTTGCACGGAAGCTCTAACCAACACATAACCTTTTACACATTACTTGTATGATCATTCCAAGGTCTAATTCCCATCAATTTACACTTAATATTGACCAATTACGTCCTTTAAATAAGAAGACTCAATGACCAAAGGCTTGGCAAAGTTACATTTAAATTTTAAAAATTTTGGAAGAAGTATCGGTACCTGAGCCTTTTGTTTGCCAAGTCCCTTCCATTTGCCAAGTATCGGCACCTAAGTGACTTGGTACCGAAACCTGAGCCCACTAGAATCTAGGTATTAGTACTCATAAGTCTAGGTATTGGTACCTGGGCCATCCGACGACATGGTACTAGGACTTAATCACTTAGGTACTGGTACCTGAGCCTAGATTTTCTCCAAATCTTTCTATTTTCAACTCTTAGCCACCCAAACTCATTCCATGTTCATCCAAAATCATACGATATTCATTTACATCAAAATATTATCCACAAGGGTTCATTGCATGTCCTCTTTTTATACGAATTTACAAGTTCAAAACAAATTACATAATTGATTTACAAAATGTAACTCAAAAGTCACATTCTGGCTTCCTCATCAACAAGGGCCCAAGTTAGGGCTGTCCACTGGTGCTTGTCCAACACCTAAACTATGTCTTTATAAAGGGTGAGCCACACTCAATTGAGTATCTCCTAAGGAGGCTACTCCCCAACCCAGATACATATGAAATGTTCACATACAATTCATAAAAAAAACATCCATTCAAGAATATACAATTCATAAATGAATACCACTATGTCATGCCATGTCATGAGATGCAACTCACACATGCGATGAAATCCGAGCCCTTCACCAGCTCCTATAACACGTGCAATGCCATGTGTATGCATTCGGGCATTCCAAGCCCCCGCCATTGATGTTGAATATCCAATGACCATTTCATAAAAATCCTTGGATCTTTCTTGAGGTGGGTATTTATAGACTTCCACCAATAGGTACCCAACTGACACGACGTCTATGGACTTCCACCAATGGCTTTGTGCACGCCGATACATTTTATGGACATAATACCAGCGGGAGTGCGTATCTAAAGTTATCAGGTCTTGCACTCGAGAGAGAATTTATCCCCTTTTGCTAACCACAACCCTTGTTTTCAATGCAACCCGTGTGACTTAGTCGAATCTTGTGATCCAACTTTCTTGAGCCCACGTATCATCCACCAAGGATGGTGTTTAATAAAAAGTATGCACACACACCCACATTCATGCCCAATGCCCATGAATGCAATGCTACCCGTGCAAATGCAAATGTCATGTACAATTTCAATTTCAATATTGTAAGTATATTGTGAACATATTCCATCTCCACAACAATTCCCAATTTCTTTCAAATTTCAATTATATCAAAAAACATATAATTTCATTCCACATTCTCCACTAAGCACGTTATATCATTTTCATCTCAAATAATACACTTAATTTATTATAGACATTTTATCAAACACCTAAAAGGACAAAGATTATGTAAATACATAGAATGCCCAAAACATCATATTATCCATGAAATTCACAACCAAACAATTTCATCAAGACCCAATCATGCAAGATTTAATTTAAATCATGTTCCTTATACCCATTTCATATTCTAGCAATCCTAGGTATGTGTTATATATGAGATTTCATCTCTCTAACCGTACCAATTTCATACTTCAACCCTATGTTAGAAATAAACTTAGTTAGGAAAGGAACCCTACCTCTTGTAGCATAACATCGCATAGAAGAAGTCCTGAGATCCCGAATCAAGTTTCATAGCTTTAATCCCAAAAATTCCATTATTGAGATTTTGGAAAAATTTGTGATCTTTGGTACGTACGCATAGCTCTCGTGGCGTAGAACAACTTTTGTTCTTAGCACAAAGGGATCTAATGATCGGATCACCATAGATCAGAGCAGAAATGAAGAAGAACTTAAGTTTTCTCTCTCTTCTTTCTCTCTCTCTCTCTCTCTATCAAAATGCTGGTGTAGAAATAGGGAAAAAAATCTGATTTTATCCCCTTTTATACCCCTTTAGATACTTGGTGCACAATGCGCCACACGTCCCCTCTTTTTTGATCCCATTTTATCTTGAATCAATTAAATCTCATTATGTTTTAAGTTTAGTACATTTTTATTGAACTAAATTTAAATTATTTCTTAGGTTTTGCGACTAAAATCTGATCACGTTTATTTTAGTCACACAACGCCCGATCGCTTAGTAAAACATGAAATTTTGGTTGTCTCGAAATTCGATAAAACTTGACTAGGTAGTTAGATTTTGCAAGACAAATCCAACGGTGAGGTCCATTTTATCATCTGAGTTTTAGAAAAATTTGAATTTTTAACCCGTACAGTAATGAGAGGGCAAGAGAAAAATTTGGAGGATTTCAACCCACACTATATTCAAGTTTTTAGCGTTGAAGGATATATGGTAGAAGATCGTGACATCCATCGAGCTGGTTGTTTAATATACACTAGTATTCGTTCGTACTGTGGTCGTCAAATGTAAACCCTAATTCCTTCTTGTAGGGTTAACAAATAATTTTTTGTATTCAATTTATATGCACCGTTAATGGATCATTTTGAGGGAGAGTGACACTCCCTAACACACATAAGCCCATACATATATTTGAGGGTGATGCTAGGAGACTAGGGAACAACAACGGAAAACACCAAGCACTTAGAGAATGAAATGTCAAAAAGCTATAGAAGGTAGCACAGAGCTCGCTCAAGCGGTTCTTCTTGATCGCTTGAGCGGTGCTCATGGTTGCTTGAGCAGTGCATGCCTTAGTTAGGATTGAAACGTGATTTTCATTCCAGCGATAACTGCCCTCCCATTGATCGGGTAGTTAGTCGCGAATTTAATTTTTCCTATTTACTAAAACTACCCTTATTCTGGACCTATAAATAGGAAGAGCCTTTCCTACAACTAGGTTAAACCTCTTGTGAGATTTCTAGGAGAGAAAATTCTTTTCCTACCTTGAGAGCTTCCACCATAACCTAGATACCTAAATCTAAAAGATACCACTATATTTTTACCCAACCTCACAACTTGGAGAATAAGATCTTGTAGGTTTGATAAACCCATTGGTGTGTCCATACTGGGGATCGTGGTGTGTCCATACTAGGGATCGTTAGTACTCGAGTCTTACACTAGATGTCGAAGGAGGGCCTTTGGCAGAGTGATAAGGAAATGAGCATCTAACCATGGTATTGGGTGAGATATAAGACTTAAGTACTTATATGTTGATTTAGTGAGTAGTGAATTAGGTTCTGGTGAACCGAGAAGGTTCCCCACTACTTTTCTCGAGGAGGGTGTCCACATCAACAAATCAATTGTGTTCTTTATTGTTTATTGTACACACTTGTGATTGTTAGTACACACGTGCAGTATGTGTTTGATATTTTGATTGATTGTTAACCATTCATCCATAGTGTGCAATTGTGTTTGAATTTTTGGGACCGATGTGAGATTGATTACGATTGAATTAATTGAAGATTAATTTAATCAATCATAATGTGCAAAGTGGTAGCAGTGACTAAAGGGGTTCTCACATTTATTGCTAAATCTTTGTGGGAAGAGGTAATTGTGGTGGTTTAAGTTTTAATTGGTAATCAATTGGTTAAAATTGAAAAAACTATTCATCCTCCCTCTCTTCTTCATAGATTCAATTCTTGCATTTCCTAAGTGATTTTCAATTTTTGGAATTCTAGAGTACTTTGGCTGTAAAACCCGGGAAAATTAAAGCTTAATTAAAAAGGATAAAAGGACAAAATGGTAATTAGCAATTATGGTGCGAGATAAAAAATCAAATGTTTCTAGAGGTTGAATGACGAAATGGACCTCACAATTGGATTCACATTGTGAAATCTAGTTATCTAGTCAATTTTCGTTGAATTTTGAGACAGTCAAATTTTATGCTTTTTACGATGCGAACGGATGTCGCACAGCTAAAATAAGTATGATGAGATTTTATTTGAGGGACCTGAAGAATATTTTAAAGTTAGTTCAATAAAAATTTACTAAACTTAACATGGGGCGAGATTAATTGATTCGGAATAAAATTGGAACAATTAAAGTGAGACGTGTGGCGCATTGTGAGCCAAACAATTAAATGAGTATTTAAACGGATAAAAATCAAAAATTTCCCCATTCTTTAGCGTGTCATTTCCGAAAGTGAGAGAGAGAGAGAGAGAGAGAGAGAGAGAGAGAGAGAGAGAGATTCTTCTAGCTCCTTTAATCTTGTTTCTCCGATCTTTGAAGATCCAACCGATGGATCACTTCAGGATGAGAATTAAAGTTGCTGTACGCGACGAGAACTACGCAACCATACCAAAGATCATGTATTTCTCCAAAATCTTAAAGAAAAAAATTTAGGGCTAAAGTTTGGAAAGCTTGATTTGGGGTTCTTGGGACTTCTACTACGTGGGCTTACGCTACATGACGTAGGGTTCCCTCCTATCTAGATTTATTTCCAACATAGGGTTGTGATATGAAATGGGTAGGGTGATAGAGATGAATTCTTATGCATTAGTTTACAACTAGTGTAGCTAGAACATAAAAATTGGGTAAGAGAATATGTTAAAAGCATTTCTTACTTGATTTGGGTTTGATGAAATTGCTTGAATTAGGTTTGATAAAATGTATTGTTTGGGGCATGCTATGTGTTTACAAGATTTTGCCTACTAAGTGTTTGATAAATGCTTAGAAATTCGAGTACGCTATTCGGATTGAAATCACATGTAACATGCTTGGGCATGTTGTGGAAAATGGACATGTTTGTTATATGCTTTATGATATGATGAGCATAATGATATAAATTTTAATTATACATTTTAATCGCATATGCATGGGTAGCATTACATTCGTGGGCATCCGACGACATGAGTGTGTTTGTGTGTGTGTGCATATTTTTAGTCAAACACTATTCTTGGTGGGTTGATATGTGGGCTTGGAAAAGTTAGACCTAAGTCCAGACGAGTCACACAGATTTGAATTAAATTGAAAAACTTATCGGGGTTAGTAAGAAAGGCTACATTCTCCCTCGGGTGCAAGACCCAATAATTTTGGATACACACTCCCATTGGTATTGAGTCCATAAATTGTGTCAATGTATATTAAACCGTTGGTGGAAGTCCACAAATGACATGTTGGTTAGGTGACCATTGGTGGAAGTCCATAAATACCTACCCCAAGAAAGACACAGATTTTATGAAATAGTCATTGGATGTCTAACATCAATGGCGGGTGCTTAGATTGTCTGGATGCATATGCATGAAATATCATATGTTATGAGAGCTGGTGGGGCTCGGGTTTGCATTGTATGCATGAGTTTTCATCTCATAGCATGACATGAAATTGTAGCACTCACTTATGAAAAGTATGTGTTTGAATGGATGCTTGGCATGATAATTGCATGTGACACTTCATATGCATCTGCGTTGGGGAGTGGCCTCCTTAGGATATACCCTATTGAGCGTGGTTCACCCTTTATAGGAAATACTTTTTAGATGTTGGACAGGCTCCAGCGGACGTCCCTCACTTAGGTCTATATTGATGATAGAGCTGCTTTGTGGCTCTAGATTTTGAAATTGAAGACCCTTGTACAAATATTACTTTTTCGGCCTTGTACATTTTGTAATACAAACTTATATTTTGTTAAAGGCTTGTAAGGATACTTTGTATTTGAACATGAAATCTCATTATGAATAGATGTTGTATTAGTTGGTAGGGTTAAAATTAGAAATCTGGGAAATTTGAGAAATCTGGGCCTTAGGTATCGGTACCTTACAAGTACCTAGCTTCCAGTGGGCTCAGGTACCGGTACCCCATTGAAAGTGTGAAACCCAGAAAAAATTTGAACTTTTTCTAAAAAAAGGGTAAAATGGTAATTTGTCATTATAGTGCGGGTTAAAAATTGATATTTTTCTAAACCTCGGATGATGAAACGGACCTCACCGTTGGATTCATCTCACGAAATCTAGTTACCCTGTCAATTTTCGTCGAATTCTGAGATAATTGAGTTTTTTTTACGTTTTTCAAGGCGACGGGCGTCCGATAACCCCCAAAAATAAAATTTTTATAAAAATTTTAAAATTTGAAAAATATTTTAAATAAAATTTTTAGCTTAAATCGGTATGAAATTTAATCGTTTCGGGGCGAAAACGAACCCGGACAAAGGAGGACACTTTGCGCCACGAGGGCCAAGTCTTTAAAAAGCATAAATATAGGCAAATATCTGAAAAATCAGATATTTTCCCTTCAATTGGCCGGTTGGATCAGACCCAAGAGCAAAGAGGAAAAAAAATAATAATTCTTCAAGCTTTCTTCCGCTGATTCTCAGAGTTCCGTCGGTCGGAATTATCGGGCTAAGAATTAAAGTCGATCTACGCGACGAGGGCTACGCATGGGTACAAAAAACAAAGATTTTCACTGAAGATCCAAAGGGAGGATTTTGGAGAAATCTAAGCTTTGGGCTTGAATCTTGTTCTTGAGGCTTCCTATGAATTCTTTACGCTTCAAGAGGTAGGGTTCCTCCTACTCGGACCTATTTCTAACCTAAGGTGTCCATAGGGTTCATGTGGGTTTTTTTGGGTATTTCTAACATTTTTTCATTATGGTTGGTGTTATGGAAATGAGTAGGATCAATTCTAGTGTGAATTGGTAGTTAGAAAGTGCCAGTTTATGATTTCTACAATGTTTCGATAATTGGTTATGTAAAAATCATATATTTTGATTTTTATTTTATTTGCAATGGTCCATATAAAATCTTGGCTTAATTTTGGTATATGAAAGTATTTATGTAATCCCTTGGAAATTGGGATCATGTGGGCATGCTTTGTGTTTTATATTATGCCTTGTGAATGAAATATGATATTAGCATGTATTATGTGTTATCATGTTGATGAAGTGTTGATATATGCTCTTGGATATATTGAACTTGAAATGGTTATGGTGATTATATGCAAATGATATAAATTGCCATGGTATACATTGATATGTAAAAATTGTTCATTTGGCATGCATTGCAATATGGACATGGAATTGACATCACATTCATGGGCTACATGAATGAGTGTGGGTGTAGGGTTGCATGGGGTGATTAACACCAACATTGGTTCTTGATGGTGGGCTCGGGAAAGTGGGATGGAACATCCTAAGGAGTTGCACGGTTATATGCATAAGAAAACTTATGTCGAGTATAGCAAGTAGGGCTAACTACTCACTCGAGTGAAAAACTCGGCCACTTGATTCATACACTTACTGGCGGTGAAATCTCAAAAAAGTGTAACGCCGTACGGAGCCGGAGGTGCGATTCCTGAATCCAATACCCCATAAAGGCACATGATTTTGATATATAAATTATTCATTTGATGGGAAACATCCAAGAATGAATTGGTTTTATGACATATGGTTGATTTCAAAATGATCTTTGGATGTGTTTCATCAAAGACGTTTGTTTTACACATATGAGTCATATTGTGTTGTGGGAGTCGGTGTGGGCTCGGGATAACATGCATGAGTGAGTTTCATCTCATTACTTGGCATGACATCATGAGATTCTATCTTGAATAATATATTCTTATTTGGAAGAAGTTGTTTGTGGCATGTGCGCATTGCATACGCATTTTAGGTAGGGAGTAGCCTCTATAGGAGTTTTTCTATTGAGCTTTGGCTCACCCTATATGGGAAACATTTCAGGTGGGAGAGGTACACCGGTGGATGGCTCCAATTTGAACCCTCGTGTTTGAAGAAAGTCGAATGTGACTTTATTTTGTGTTGATGTATAATATTTGTGGAAAGAATATTTTAAGCATGTAATCTTTTAAATTGTAATAGAACTTATATGGACTATTGTGAAACTAACCTCGCATGTTTTGATATAAATATGGATGATTGGACCCGGTGTGGCCAATGTTTAATTATAATTGGACCCGGTGTGGTCAAGTTTTACTTATAAATGGACCCTGTGTGGTCATTGTGTTATATGGGGCCTCGGACGGGTCATGTTAATGTATATTGCATAGGTTGTATTTTGGGTAGAGCTCCCTGTACAAAGGAGACTTTTTCTAAATTTTGTTAAATTAAGGACCTCGGTAAATGGGGCATAACGGTGTGATATCGAGTTATTCGGTATCCACGGTTATTCCGTGGGTTGATGGGTAATCAACGGACCCCCAAATTTTGGGGTGTCACAGAAAGTGGGCCCAAGTACCAGTAACTAGTCTTATAGGTACTGGTACCTGGCTTCTAGAGGGCTGAGGTACTAGTACTCTTTATCAGAGGTATTGGTATTTCTTCCCGAAATTTAATTTTTGAACTTCAATGCTTTTGAGCCTTCATATCTTAAAGCTATTTTCTTTGGATGATATGAATGGTTAAATTTTTAAGTCCTAGAATTTGGGATGTAGACCTTGCAATAGTCGTATGATTAACGTATACACAAGTTATTTGTTGGGTAGAGCTCCCATGTAAAGGAGACTCTACCCGATTCTGTTTTGTTATGATCTCTATGAATGGAGTGTAATGACGTGATATTGGGTTATATAGTATCCACGGGTATTCTGCGGGTTGATATATGATCAACAAGTTGAGAAAGGACCCCCAAATTTTGGGACATCACAACTTGGTATCAGAGCTTAGGTTCTCGATTACCTTGGAAGTTGAGGGTAGACTGGATAAAGCCATTGCATTCATTATGAATTAGATGTTATGTGCATTAAATGCTACATATTGTGTGATATGAGATTATATGCATAATTAAATGTGTATGAGAATGAGACACTTGGGTTAGCAAACATAACCTTGGGGTTGAAAAAAAAAAGAAAGAATGAGAAAGTTTACATTTTGGGCACCTATTGGTAGGTAGCATACCTCTTACCAGTGAGACAAGAGGAAAATTTTCAACATTTTAACTTTGAGATACTAAGTTAGTGGTCTACTGCTATCTTATATGTGTTTAAATTGCAATTAGAGGAAGATGACATTGCAATGGTCGAGGGGGTGGACAGAACAACCAACCACCACCCTTGGCCTTTGACCAACAAGCCTTCATGGAGGCTATGGGTGCAATGGTGGCTACTTTAGGTTATGGAGGCTCAAGCAACCTTCAGAAATTTAAGGCACATAAGCTACCAACTTTTATAGGAGGAACAAACCCAATGGTGGCTGATCATTGGTTCTAACAAGTGGATAAGATTTTAGAGGCTATGGAGATCACATCCGATGCCACTAAGATAAGACTAGCAATGCTCCAACTTGAGGGAGAAACCCATTTATAGTGGAATTAGGCAAAGGCCTCAAAGAATATTGAGGCAATGACTTGGGAAGAGTTCTGTAAGCTCTTCATGGGCAAGTATTTTCCCTCAACTCTTTGGCAAGTGAAAGCCTGAGAATTTTTAGACCTAAAGTAAGGGACAATGATAGTGATGCAATATGTGGCGAATTTCACCGAGCTAGCCTATTTTTTCAATAATTACATAACACTGACTTGGCCAAAGTGAGGAGATTTGAGGACGGCTTGAAGTTGTCCATCCAAGGAAAGATTATGGGCTATCGCCTACACGACCTAGACTCGATGGTTAAGACGGCCATGACCATTGAGAGGGAGGTCAACGATGTGAAGAGTATCTAGGAGGCCGGAGCCAAGGAAAAGAAGAAGGAGGGTCAGTCCTCTTCTACTAGTTAAAGGAAGAAGCAAAGGACATCTACCTTAGAGGGATCACAAGGGCGGAGTTGAGGCTATCAAAGCCAAGGCTAAGGTCAATCCTCCCAAGGTGAGAGAAATTTCAGGCCCCCCTACTAGGCTGGTTAGGAGACTTACTACCTATGTCAACAACAAGCCACCTGAAATGAGGTTGTTCTGAGAGCCAGGGATCCTAGAGTTATGGGACATCTAAATTTCAGTCATCAGTGGGACCGCTACAAACATTTTTCATTCCTTCCTATCCTATCATGGGTCAGGAAGTCAGTGCCAATTCTAGGGTGCTACACAAGCCCTTACTACTTCATGTAGATGGACTCTGCAATTAGGCCAGATGGGCCAAGGTTTGGGCCGAGGTTGAGGGTAGGGCATCTAGGCAGGGACTTTAGGGACTCAAGGGTGAGTCTTCTCCATCACACCACAGACTGAGTCGACGGATGAGTTAGTGATTTAGGGAACATTCCTACTCTCTCACTTATAGCCAAAGGTGTTATTGGATTTGGATGCATCTCATTCATTCATTGATGCACTTGTGTAGAAGATTTAGGCTTAGAGGTTGAGACCTTAGAGGAGCCATTGCAAGTAAATTCTCTCCTAGGAGCCAGGGTATGTATTGATAAGATATGTCAATAATGTGACTTAGAAATCTCAGGTGGACCTTCGGGTCATGGACATGTCAAAGTTTGATGTCATCCTTGGGATAAATTGGTTGGCTGCACAACTAGCCGTCATTGATTGTGATTGAAATAAGGTCACTGCTTATACACCAGAGAGTGTCTATTTCATGTTTCAGGGGAAAAAATACAATGTTTTACCCCAAGCCGTGTATGACTCTCATTGGCATGGATAGTTGCTAGGTTAGCTTGTGAGCCTTACACTTAAGGATAAGACGAGACAGGAGTTGGGTCTACCTCACGTAGTTTGTGAGTATGCGGATATTTTTTCAGATGAGTTACCTGGATTTCCACCACATCGGAATGTAGACTTTACCATTGAGTTACAACCTGGTGCATCCCCTATTTCTATGACACCGCATAGGATGGCGCTAGTAGAATTACAAGAGCTAAAGGTCCAATTATAGGCACCTTGTCTTGACTAGTTTGTTGTAATCTTTGTTGATGACATTCTGATCTACTCCAAGTCTGAGGAGAAGCATAAGGGTCACTTGAGGATCGTTCTCCAGACCTTAAGAGACCATTACCTTTTTGGCCTTGTACATTTTTTAATATAAAACTTGTATTTTGGTAAAGGCTTGTAAGGATACTTTGTATATGAACATGTAATCTCATTATGAATGGATGTTGTATGAGTTGGTAGGGTCAAAAGTTAAAATCTGGAAAATTTGGGAAATCTGGGCCTTGGGTACCGATACCTTATAGGTACCTAGCTTCTAGTGGGCCTAGGTACCGGTACCGGTACTTGTCTTCCAGAGGGCTCAGGTATCAGTACTCCTTATCAGAGGTACCATTACATCTTCCCAAAATTTTATTTTTGAACTTCAACACTTCCAACCTTCATAACTTGAGCTCTTTACTTTGAATGATATGAATGGTTAAATTTTTTAGTCCTAGACTTTGGGATGTGGACCTTGGAATGGTTGTATAATTAATTTATGCAAAGGTTATGTATTGGGGTAAAGCTCTCTGTGAATGGAGTGTAACAATGTGGTATTGGGTTATATGATATCCACGAGTATTTCATAGGTTGATGGGTGATCAACGAGTTGAGAAAGGACCCCTAAATTTTGGGACATCACATTGTTTAGGCTTTACTTTTCCAATTTTTCTTCTACATATTTTGTTTCCTTGTGAAGAAATCATGTGTTTCAAATTTAGGGTTCTTCTTAAGTCTCAAATCTGTTGTCATTCTTACGAAGATTTTGTATCTTTGTTTGAATCTTTCTCAATTCTTTGATCATCTTGCTCTTCCTCCATTTTAAATTGTGAAAAAGTCCTTCCTCTGGTGTGCAGAGCAGACATTGCACCCGAGGACCCAAAGCTTTTCTTGGAGGATGTTTTGACAGAACAACCTACATAACTTGACTTTTATGCAGAGGGTCTGGAACAAACTTGAGAGAATTAGGTTTCAACTCTCCATTCTTGACTTCATTTGTCTGAGAATTCCTACTAATGGCGAGAGGGCATGTGATTTCCTCGAAGGTGAGATTTGCTTCTATGAAGTTGCCTTGATCTTAAGGGTGAGGTCTTTTATCCACCCTTTCATTTGTAGTTTCTTGTCTTTCCTCAATAATGATTCTGTCCAGCTTACCCTGAGTAGTTTGAGGATCTTGGTAGGCCTAGGCATTCTTTGGGGCTCTGCCTTAGGTGTTGACATGTTCCCCTCTATGAGATAAATTTTACATTTGTTTTAGGTTAAGGTTGGCATTAGCCTAAGCTATGGTTGGTAATATCTGATCAAGAAACCTTCCAACACCAACCTCTTAACCAATATTCCTTCTCTTCTGGAAGAATGAAAGGATATTTTCTTCATTTTTTTTGGCTTTGGTTGGGAATTTAGCCCTTCCTAGCCTCTAGTGGCTAACCTACTAGGATTCTCACTTGATGGGGGTGTTGTGCCTTACTTATCCGACAAGCTTTCTATTGTTTCTTGAATTTGTCCTCTTGTATAAGAAGAGAATTGATTAACAAATTCTTTTTGGTACCGTTGAATTGACAACATGACCCTTTTTAGATAAGTATCAAAATAGAATAAAGGTGGTTCACAACCACAAAGTTAAAGATTTTAGCCTTTTGGTGACCAATGCCAATCTCTTTAGATTTCAACTTTGGCTAGCCCCTTCAACAACTGTGGTTGCAGCTACTGTGCCCCTCAAGAGTAGGTCACTAATCCTCATTTCTTGATCAGAATTTCAAACTCCATTTCTCATTTTTGCAGGTCTTCCCCAAAATTGACAAGAAAGCTTTGAGAGAGGTCAAGGCATAAAATGTGAATGTCAATCTAGCACTCCTATACTAATTGGCAAGAAGCTGAGATCTGGGGGGGATTTCCTTCAGCAATAGTTTCCCTTGCTATTTTTTCCAAAGTGATTCCCTTTGATGTGGAATCTTCCCCCAACATCTCTCCAAGCAGAAGAAAGTGAAGGTTGCTGAGGGAAATCAACCTGTGGGGAGCCTTCCTATAGCTCCACTTGCTGTAAAGCCTAGTGATACTCCAAGGAACATTTGGAATGATATAGACTTCATCATGCAGAAGTTTAAGGACTTTGTATTTGGCCTTGAAGTCTAGGAGGTGATGAAGGTGGGGACAGTTAGCATGTCCAAAATGCTTGCACATCACTTCTGTAGGGAATGTGATCTTTCTGGACTTTTCTTTTTTTTCTTTTTTCCTTTATTGTTGCTCTCCCCTATTTTTTAGCATTCTAACTCCTGCTTTGATCAGATGGCCATAAAAATATCCTAATGCGGACTAGTGTTTGTATAAGTGTAGGATCAAGTTCAAGTGATTGCTATGTTTGAATAAAAAAGGCAAGGAAAATGGCATGAAAAAAAGCCGCGAAAGCTAGGCAAAAAGCTCACCTGGAAGGCCACCCAGAATTTGGGATGAACATCTGAATGACCTCAAGAAGTCTTTAATAATGGCTAAGGCTGAAGGAATACAAAAATCCAATCCAGAAGGGGCATCCAAAATTCCAAATACGTTATCCAGCAGACTACTCTTGAAATCTGAATGGCCTATCAGGAATTCTGGTTGAGAAGGAATCAAAAAGGATCGAAGCTAAGGCAAGGTTGTTCTGGAAGTCCGGCTTCCTTCCATCTAAAATTCCGGTTACTGTTCATCCAAAATTCCAAATGAACATCTGGAAGCTCTCCAAAACTCTCTGGAATACGAAGACATTGAAGGAACCAAGGCAAGGCCAAATTAGTAGGGTTTTTGTAAAGTCAGGACAACTAGTTGGAAGTCTAGATATAGCCATTAGGCTTCCAATGGCTACATCTAGAAGACTATCTGGAAGTTCAAGTAGGCTTCTAGACAAGGCGTTTTTAAGCCAGCTAACTTGCATTCTCTCATTAAATACACCAAACTATAAATAGGGCCTTGAGGGTTTTTGAACAAAAACAAAAGAGAGATTCGTTGTTCTTTTTTCTATATTATGAAAAGAAGATTCTTGTGAACATTCTATTCATTTTTATTCAACTCTTGAGATCTTTGTGACAATATTGCATTGACAGAATATTCTTGAGAAAGAGAGATCATTGTATATTCTTCTTGAAGTATTCTAAATAGGAGATTATTACTTGTATCAAGAATAAAAAGATTGTAAGGGTTTCATTCTTACCCATTTGAAGATGATAAAGTTAGTCAAAAGGAAACTCCAAGGGGAGGAAGAAAAGAAGATGTAGGTGAAATGATTTGGGGCCAAACCTCTATAAATTGTGTTTGCACCTCTTTTCCTATGCTCTCTTATCTATTGTGTGCATACTTTCTTGTTCACTACATATTCATTTTGTACACATACTTTCAATCAAAAAAAATTTATGAATAGTAATCTTGTTTTGTAAAAAGGTTTTAAATAGTAAAAACCTAATTCACCCTTTCTTATGCTGTATTTGGGATAGCAATATTGTCCACCAAAGCAAAGTTGCTATGTTGCGAGGGGGAACTTGTGCAACTTCTTTCAAAATTTGAACACATCCAAAGTTCCCTAGCAATTGAGAGGGATTTGAAGAGTGGACTGGAGGACGCCTTCAGAATTTCTAAAGAGGAGGAAAATAAAGATAGGGAGAAGGTAAAGGAGTTGACCGGCTAGTTGAAGTTCTCTATAGAGAATTATCATCATTTGTTTGATGAGGCCAAGGTAGTTGATGTGGCTACCTATCACACCCCATCCTGAGACACCCCATCGTTTTTCCAGAGATGGAAGCATAACTCAACACGTGGCAATACCCGTGTCTGTAATGCAATATCACATTTAAAGTTAATAATGTCACCTAATAACACCAAAAACAAATAAGCTATATAACAGAGTACACAATGGTGTCATTTGTACCAAAATAACATATTAGGGATTACACCCCTTTACAACAACAGGGAAAACAAACACTCTTGTATAGTATGTACATTACTAGATTCCTTAGTTTTCTCCCATCTTTACCATGCTAGTGCAGTATTGGACCTCACTCTAGTATTTGGCATTATGAAACCAATAATTTTTTTGAGTATACTGAACATTATGATCAAAGGAAATAAAACAAAAATATGGATCAAATGTAATTCTACCCAAAAGATACTCAAAACTTACAAATCACAACCAAAGTGAACTTAACTCACTTTGAAATTCAAATCATCCTCATATATCAAAATATGTAAATATCCACATAAGCAACGAGTCAAACAATAACATATAAGCAATGTTAAGCTATCTACAATATTTAAGCAATGTCAAACTACTCACAACAACTACCCAGTGTCCAAATCAACAACATGTAAGCCATGTCAAGCTATCAACAACTCAACATTGTGGATAATAATCAAATTACAAGTTTTTTTTATAAAAAAAACATTTGATCCATAGTTTAAGCAACTCAGCTCAAATCAATTCGGCAAAATTTATTTCTCACATACAAGACAATAAACTTGATATATCATATACTTTTATTTTCAATTATTACTGCTGACAGATACCCTTCCTTGCTTTACAGTCGATCCTTATGTGTAACCGATGTCATAGCCTCCGACCCTAACAGTTAACACATGAATGAATGCAAATGAGTATCGACTCAAAAATAACTTAACTAATGCAAATGACTGCATATGAATATGTTTCGTAACCACCACAACTTAAGTTCAGCACTCAAAGTGTAAACCCCACACTTTTATCTTTATATATGTATGTAGGTTTATATAGCAAGTTATTATTTCTTTTGAAATGTTAATATGAAAAAATTCGAGGAAATAGTAGTTCAAACTTAGTTTTGACTTGTAAATAAATGAAATCGTTTGCAATAGAACTTATGCCAACTATGTTTGATGTACAAATGTATGTTGTATAAGTTTGGGTTAGTTTTGGAAGGTTTTGGAATGGGTTGAAAATGAAAAATAGAGGAAATAGACAAATTTGGACAGGACCTACTAGTAGGACCTACTGGTGGTACGCTGTCCAGTGGATCTGAACTACCATTAGTCAACAGGTAGTAAATATCCAGTAGATCCGAACTACCGGTAGTCAACAGGTAGTAAATGGCTAGTGGATCCGAAATATCGGTAGCTCAACAGGTAGTAAGTTGCCAGTGGATCTGAACTACCGGTAGCTCGATACGAACTACTGGTAGATCGTTAAAAAGTCAGGATTTTCTATTTTAAAACCCCATTTTTACTCCATTTGCTCCCATTCTTTCACACCACTCTCCCCCCACACCTCTTAGAACCCTAATAGAAAGACTTAGAGAGGAAGAGAGAAAGGAAAGATAAGAGTTTTTAGGGTGATTCAAGATCAAATCTTCTTGTCCTTCACACCAAAGCCAAGGAGAAAGGTAGGGGGTTTTCTTTCTATTCTCTTACATTGAGGCTGGGGCTTAATTATATGTATTCTTTTGACTTTAAATCTTATATATATCCTATGAAATCATCTTTCCTTGGTCTTTTGCAATTATTAGCGTGTATTAAACAAAGTTAGGGTTGAATACCCATGAAATCTCATTTTCTTGATATAAAATCCTAGTTTACAAAAGAGATGGACCTTCTTCTTGATTCTTCCTTTATTCTTGACTTTGAAAATTTAGTGCTTGGTGTTGAGTAATAAAATGATGTTGTGATGATGTTTTGCTTATTTTTCTTAAATTGTTCTCTTGTAATACAAATTGTGAAATTGGGAATTTATGGAATTGTTGTTATTTGAGGAAATTGTGGTATTATATCTCTTGTGTGGTTGTTGGATAAACATGGGCTACTATTGACCGGGTATCTTGGAGTGTGTAGACGTCTTATTACTCCATGTGGGTTTGAAGTTTTCCTATCACTCGTAGTGGGGTTAGTATTTTGCGATGACTAAACCATTACTGCTCATTGGGTATCGTGGAAAAAGGGTTAGTATACTACTCTTTGGTTGGATACGTCACTGCCATGGTGTTGGCATACGCCCTTCCTAAAGGTTGGACATTCTTGCGAGGATTTGTGTGGATTGTACGTGGGCCAGGATATTTTCGATGGTATCCATGCGAGGTCTTAATTCATTCCAGAGATACGAATACAGTGGTGGGTTATTGTTCATTGTACCATAAATAGTTTCAACAAGAATTTTGGGAAGTATGAGATTCTGCAAGAATTTGGGAGAAACGGTTATAGTAGAATGGATTATTAGTTGTATATTGGTTTCACTTATGCATTAAATTACTACTGTTGCTTAAACTTGAGATCTGTTTAAATGTTCATGTTTTATTGCAAAATTCATATATGCTATCTGTGAAAGGTGACCTACCGTTTTTATATGCTTTTCTAAACCTTATTCGAGTTTGGGAAGAATGTTGTTACAGAGCTTCGTGCTCATCCCCTACAAACTACATTTTTCAGATTGTGGTCTAGAAGAAGAGCTCGGGGTTAAGGAGCCGACACATTGGGAAGCTCCACTAGATGGGCTCATGGATCCCGAGGTGGATGTCTAGAGTTATACTCTCCTAGGTGCTAGACTAGAAAATTTCTTTTGAGATTATGTAAAGAATAATATTTTGTTATTCCGCTGCAAGTTTAAATGTGATTCTTTTGGGATGTAATTATCATAGTGAATCACATTCTTTTGGGATGTAATGGCCATGGTTGGCCTATTCTTTTGGGATAATATGGTAATTGTTATAATTGATGAATGAAATTTCTCTAATGATGAATTTATTTAGTTGCTCTCATGATGTGAATGGTTTATAGATTGTAATACCGTCCAAGGTGGGTTTTGGGGCATTACAAAGTTTTGGTATCAAATTTTAGGTTTTAGGTCTTACTTGGGAGCTGTAGGTTATGGATCACTGCTAGAGAAATAGGACTAGGTTGAACGATATTGTTGGATGAAATTTTATCTAAACTTTATGCTTTAGACTAAAGTGATATTTAGGATGTCTTGTACATCAACAAAACAAAATGGTGAATTGATGTGCAGGATAGACGGTAGGCGTGGATGTGGACGAGATCGTGGTGGCCAAACAAACCCACCACCACCGCCACCTTCCGATGCCATGAACGACATCTACCAATGTTTAAGAGAGCTTACCACTTTGGTGCTACACCAAAATGGGAATAAAAACCACAACGGTGGGGTTCATCCACTAGCCCAAGCACCGGGCAATGGGGCAAAAGGATGGTTGTTCTCTGAGAGTTTCTGAGAAAACACCTACTTACTTTCCAAGGGAGCTCTAACCCCTTAGATGTGGATAGGTGGATTCGACAGATAAGGAAGATGTGTGACGGCATGGGAGTTACCGAGGACCTTTGGGTTGGCTTGGCTACATATCTGTTTGAGGGGGAGACCGACCATTGGTGAGACTTAGTGAAGAGAAGGAGGAACACCGATGTGCTTACTTGGGAGGAGTTTGACCAAATCTTCCAAGACAAATAATATCCTGAATCAGTCAGAGACAGAATGAGTGTTGATTTTCATGCTCTATGACAAGGCAGCATGACGGTGGCCAAGTATGAGATGAGGTTTGATGAGCTCTCCCACTATGCTATGGAGTTTATATCCATTGAGGCTAGGAGGGCCAAGCGTTTTGACCAGGGCCTGAGGCCTGTTATCAGGGAGAAGCTTGTGGCTCTCAAGATCAGGGATTATGGGGATCTAGTTGACCGAGCCGCACTTGTGGAGAGAGATATTGAGGACACCCAATGGTGACATAATTTCACAAGCGGAGGTCCAATCAAGATGGGCACTAGCACCAGTGGAGTGCAACGGGTGACACCATACTGATGTCCAGACTAGGCAGGCAGACAGAGACTTCTGACAGCCCGGGGAAATGGAGTTGCACAGACTAGAACAAGCACTGACCCGCGTCACTGCTTTAGATGTGGAGAGTTTGGGCACTTTAAAAATCAATGCCCATCGTTTCCAACGAGGACCAATCAAGCAACCGGGCAAGCGAATGCAAACAAGCCACCACTACCGCAGCTATTACATCAGAGGCTATTAGGAGCTACAACCCCCGACGGCGCTCATCAAGGAAGAGTGTTTGCTTTGACTCAACCGAAGGAGGATGTCTCCAATGCCGTGGTGGAAGGTATTGTCCTTCTTAATAATTCTTGGGCTCGAATTTTATTTGACCACAGTGCAACTCACTCATTTATGCGCACTGTATATGCTATTAAATTGGGATTGGGCTTCGAGAAGCTAGAACATGCATTGTGTATTAATATGCCTACGGGAGAACGGTTGGATACTAGCTGGGTGTATAGGGGTTGTGTGCTTCGAATTGGGGAGCACGAATTGATTGTAGATTTGGTTGCCTTAGACATAAAGAGGTATGACGTGATCTTTGGGATGAATTTGTTATCCACATTCCGGGCGGTAATGAATTATTTTCGTAAATGAATTTCTTTTCAACTACTGGGAGGGGTAGTATTCAATTTCGTGAATGACCAAAATTCCTCCCATCCATTTCCTACTACAGGTAGTAGATTCTTGAAAGCGAAGTTGGGGAGCCATTTGAGTTTCTTAGCTAGCTTGATGGGAGATGATCGGGATAAATTCCATGCAGATGTGGTGTTGATAGTATCGAATTTTTTGAATGTCTTCCTAGACGAACTACTTGGGCTACCCCCACATAGGGAGATTGAGTTCAAGATTGATCTCTACCCGGGAATCAAACCCATATCCATTGTTCCCTATCGGATGACACCTTTGGAGTTAAAGGAGCTAAGGAAGCAGCTAGATCATCTGTTGACCATTGGATTTATCCGTTTGAACACTTTACCATAGGGAGCCCCAGTACTCTTCGTGAAGAAGCATGATGAGACATTTCGGTTGTGCACGAATTATCGAAGATTGAATCGGGTAACAGTGAAGAACAAATACCCTTTGCCACGAATCGATGATCTATTTGATTAGTTGAGGGGTTCTAAGTATTACTCCAAGATTGATCTTCGCACAGGGTATCATCAATTGCGTATCAAGGAGGAAGATATTCCTAAGATTGCTTTTCGTACTTGGTATGGTCATTTCGAGTATACAGTGATGCCGTTCAAATTGCCTAATGCTCCAATAGCCTTTATGGATTTAATGCACAGGGTATTTCGGCCGTATCTAGATCAGTTTGTCATCGTGTTTATTGATGACATACTAATCTATTCCCAAACTCACGAGGAACATGGACGCCATCTTTCTATTGTGCTACAGACATTAAGAGAACATAAGTTATATGCGAAGATGAGTAAGTGTGAGTTTTGGAAGAAGGAAGTGAAATTCCTTGGCCATGTTGTGTCGGAACAAGGGATAACTGTTGACCCCGCAAAGATTGAGGCAGTGATAAAGTGGGAACCACCAAAGAATGTGACCGAAGTACGTAGTTTTTTGGGCTTAGCAGGCTACTACCGGAGGTTTGTGAAAGGGTTCTCAAAGCTAGCAATGCCGATGACACGTCTCACAAATAAGGGAGAAAAATTCTTGTGGACTCAAGAGTGTGAACTAGTCTTTCGCACCTTGAAGGAGAAGTTGACAACTGCTCCTATCCTCATTATTCCGAGTAGTGGGGAAAGATATGATGTGTACACCGATGCTTTGCTACAAGGCTTGGGGTGTGTGCTAATACAAGGAGGGAAGGTGGTTGCCTATGGCTCTAGGCAACTCAAGGTTCATGAGCAGAATTATCCCACCCATGACTTAGAGCTTGCCGTTGTGGTTTTTGCTCTTAAGTTATGGAGGTGTTACTTGTACGAGAGAAATTCCAAGTGTTTTTTGATCATAAGAGCCTCAAGTACATATTCACTCAGAAGGACTTGAATCTTCGGTAAAGAAGGTGGATTGAGTATTTAGAAGACTATGATTTCACACTCAATTACCATCCGGGGAAGGCAAATGTAGTAGTGGATGCACTGAATAGAAAATCTCAGGGTGAAATCAATTCCCTTGTGGTGAATATGTGGAAGATGATGGATGCTTTGGGAGAATTTGATCTATGGGTGGATAAACAGGAGGACCGACTATGCCTATTCAATCTTGTAGCTCAACCGATGCTTCGACAAAGGATTGTGGCATTGCAACGACTAGACAGTAAGTTGGAGGCTATCCGAAGTAAGTTGGAGAGGAGTGAGATTTTTGAGAATTGGGCGATTAAGTGATGATGAGTTACGGTTTTGGGGAAGGCTATGATGTGTACCCGATCATGACCAAGTAAGGGAAGAAGTGTTGGGCGAGTGCCATCGTTCCAAGTTCTCCATATATCCGGGTAATACCAAAATGTATAGGGACGTAAAGTGGCAGTATTGGTGGAAGGGAATGAAGAAGGATGTGGTTAAATACGTTTCAAAATGTGTGGTGTGTCAGCAAGTGAAGATTGAGCATCAAAAGCCCAGAGGATTATTGCAGTCCTTACCTATTCCCGAGTGGAAGTGGGATCAAATCACCATGGACTTCGTATCTGGCTTTCCACGGACTTCACGAGGGCATAATTCCATATGGGTCATTGTTGATAGACTTACCAAGTCCATTCACTTCTTGAGTATGAAGACCACCGACACGTTAGAGACCCTAAGCAAGTTCTCTATTCGCGAGATAGTGAGATTGCATGGAGTTCCGCTATCCATTGTGTCGGATCATGATTCTCGTTTTATAGCGTAATTTTGGCAAAGTCTTCAAAGAGCTATGGGGACAGAGTTGCACTTTAGCACTAGCTTTTATCCCCAAACAGATGGCCAATCTGAGAGGGTGATCTAGATTCTAGAAGACATGTTACGTGCTTGTGTGTTGGACTTCAAGGGAGGTTGGAGCAATCATTTTCCATTGGTGGAATTTGCATACAACAACAGCTCTCAGGCAAGTATTGGGATGGTACCTTATGAAGCATTGTATGAGAGATCATGTAGGTCACTGACTTATTGGCTAGAAGCTGGAGTGAGTAGTTTGTTAGGGCCAGAGACTGTTCGGGAGACTACAGAGAAAATTCAACTCATCCGGGAGAGACTACGTATGTCACAAAGTAGACAGAAAAGCTATGCAAATCGAAGACGAAGACCGTTGGAATTCCAAGAGGGAGACTATGTGTTCCTCAAGGTATCACCCATGAAGGGAGTGTTTAGATTCGGCAAGAAGGGAAAATTAGCGCCAAGATACATTGGACCCTATGAAGTGATCAAGGTGATAGGCAAAGTGGCGTATCAACTTCGGCTACCAGCACAATTGTCAGGAGTACATGATGCGTTCTATGTGTTAATGTTGAGGAAATGTCAATCGGATGCCACACAGGTTGTGGATTTGGAAGATATTGAAGTTCAAGATGGAGCAACATATGAAGAATAGCCAGTGGAGATTCTCGACACCAAGGAGAAGGTACTACGCAACAAAGTCATCCAACTGGTGAAGGTCTTGTGGCAACATCATGAAATGGAAGAAGCTACTTGGGAACCCGAGTTGGAGATACGGGGGAAATACCCTTACTAATTCACTGCTTGAGGTAAGTTTCGAGGATGCAACTTTCTTTAAGGGGGGTGGATTGTAAACCCTACACTTTTATATCTTTATATATGTACGTAGGTTTATATAACAAGTTATTATTTCTTTTGAAATGTTAATATGGAAAAATTCGAGCAAATAGTAGTTCAAACTTAGTGTTGACTTGTAAATAAATGAAACCATTTGCAATAGAACTTATACCAACTACGTTTGATGTACAAATATATGTTGTATAAGTTTGGGTTGGTTTTGGAAGGGTTTGGAATGAGTTGGAAATGAAAAATAGAGAAAATAGGCAAATTTGGACAGGACCAACCGGTAGTACGTTGTTCAGTGGAACCGAACTACCGGTAGTCAACAGGTAGTAAGTGGCTAGTGGATCCAAACTACCGGTAGCTAAACAGGTGGTAAGTTGGCAATGGATCCAAACTATTGGTAGCTCGATACGAACTACCGATAGTTCATTAAAAAGTCGGGATTTTCTATTTTAAAACCCTATTTTTACTCCATTTGCTCTCATTCTTTCACACCACTCTCCCCCCCACACCCCTTAGAACCCTAATAGAAAGACTTAGAGAGGCAGAGAGAAAGGGAAAATAAGAGTTTTTAGGGTGATTCAAGATCAAATCTTCTTGTCCTTCACACCAAAGCCAAGGAGAAAGGTAGGGGGTTTTCTTCCTATTCTCTTAAATTGAGGCTAGGGCTTAATTATATGTATTCTTTTGACTTTAAATCTTATATATATGCTATGAAATCATCTTTCCTTGGTCTTTTGCAAATATTAGCGTGTTTTAAACAAAGTTAGGGTTGAATACCCATGAAATCTCATTTTCTTGACCTAAAATCCTAGTTTACAAAAGAGATGGACCTTCTTCTTGATTCTTCCTTTATTCTTGACTTTGAAAATTTAGTGCTTGGTGTTGAGTAATAAAATGATGTTGTGATGATGTTTTGCTTATTTTTCGTAAATTGTTCTCTTGTAATACAAATTGTGAAATTGGGAATTTATGGAATTATTGTTATTTGAGGAAATTGTTGGTATTATATCTCTTGTGTGATTGTTGGATAAACATGGGCTACTATTGATCGCGTATCTTGGAGTGTGTAGACATCTTCTTACTCTGTGTGGGTTTGAAGTTTTCTTACCACTCGTAGTGGGGTTAGTGCCTTGCGAGGACTAAACCATTACCGCTCACGGGGTATCGAGAAAAAAAGGTTAGTATACTACTCTTTGGTTGGATACGTCACTGCCATGGTATTGACATATACCCTTCCTAAAGGTTGGACATTCTTGCGAGAATTTGTATGGGTTGTACGTGGGGTAGGATATTTTCGATGGTATTCATGCGAGGTCTTACTTCATACCAGAGATACGAATACAGTTGTGGGTTATTGTTCATTGTACCAGAAATAGTTTCTACAAGAATTTTGGAAAGTATGAGATTGCGCAAGAACTTGGGAGAAACGGTATATGGTGGAATGAATTATTAGTTGTATATTGATTTCACTTATGCATTAAATTACTGCTGTTGCTTAAACTTGAGATCTGTTTAAATGTCCATGTTTTATTGCAAAATTCATATATGCTATTTGTGAAAGGTGACCAACCGTTTTTATATACTTTTCTAAACCTTGTTCGAGTTTGGAAGGAATGTTGCTACAGAGCTTAGTGCTCACCCCCTACAAACTATATTTTTCAGATTGTGGTCTAGAGGAATAGCTCGGGGTTCAGGAGCCGACACATTGGGAAGCTCCACTAGATGGGCTCATGGATCTCGAGGTGGATGTCTAGAGTTATACTCTCCTAGGTGCTAGATTAGGAAATTTCTTTTGAGATTATGTAAAGACTAATCTTTTGTTATTCCGCTGCTAGTTTAAATGTGATTCTTTTGGGATGTAATTATCATAGTCAATCACATTCTTTTGGGATCATATGGTAAATGTTATAGTTGATGAATGAAATTTCTTTAATGATGAATTTATTTAGTTGCTCTCATGATGTGAATGGTTTATAGATTGTAATGTTGTCCAAGATGGATTTTGGGACGTTACACAAAGTCCAAAGACCAACAGACCCCTCAAGTATTTACAAACTCAATGAGAATCTCTACAATCTCAAATTAGAATGTAAATCCTTATCGCCACTCAACCTATGTGCATTACAATTAATTTAAAAGGACTCTAGTATCTCATTTTATACAGTCAATGTGACGACCATGATTCTAAGAGTTGGGTCTCGTGAGTTGTGCCAGGCAAAGTAAGGCCTCGAACGTTTTTTAAGGTTATGACTGTGGATAGAATTTTTTTTTAAAAAAATTATTTAGCAATGATAGGCTATTAGAATTGCACAAATTGAAATAATCAAAACGATTGAGGTTAGTGTGCGAATTCGATCGACTAGGGGCTCGAGGCTCGAGGCTCGGTGTGTAATTCAAATTGTTGTGTGGGTCTCAAATGACTTAATTGGTATTTTTAGGATCATTAAATTAATGTGATTGAAATAAATAAATTTTTTTTTTCAAAGTTGGGAGGAAAGCATGATTATATAAAACTTTTAGTTTGTCATGCTTGATATATGGTGGGATAAAATGTATAGTATTTCGTCATAACAAGTGAACTTAAACTCTATTAGTAACAAAAGTTTATTGGGTTTAATGTGTAATATAAATATATTTTAAAAAAATTCTAGAGTTAGACTTTGGGGCAAGATTGTGGTTAATGAATATGAAGGATTTGAATTAGAATAGTATCATCATTTGTACGAATCAGTTGGTAGTCTTCCATAAGTTCTATATTTTATAACTTACTAGGGAAAGAAAGCCAAGCATAATAAAAAGAAAAGGATAGGTGTCTAGCTTGTATGTCATAAAGCATGAGGTGTAAGGAGGATGCGCATTATGGTTTTATTCTAGCAAACGTGTAACTAACCTAAGGGGGCTGGGAATGAGTCAGTCATTAAACAAAAGGGAAGAAATAAAGCAGAGTAGAAAACAAAAGGGGCAAGAAGTGTATGGTGCTGTGCGCTTTTGTGAATAGAGAAGAAGAAGAAATGGTGGGAAAAGCAGGGAGCCTAGAGCTGAATAAACTTAACAAGTCTTGATGTTTGATCTCTTTCGACATCAACTGATAGATTTGTTAAGTTCACGGCATCAAATTGCTTGATGTTTGATCTCTTTCCACATCAAATGATATATATACACACATATACATATTTAAATTGATATTAGATACGTAGTCCCCAACAAATATCAGAATTTAACGAGGTTGGGAAGTGGTAAAAACCAAAAGAATAAGTGAATTACGAAATTAAGTATTTGTATTATTTTATTTTGTAGTATAAGTTACATGAATTGATTTTCTTGAGTTGTTGAACTCTTTATTTTGAAATTAGCTAGCATTAGCTTGACATCAGATTAACGGTTGAGGATATGTTAACATCAATGGTCTTGGGGATTCCTCACTTACGATGTTTTCATGTTTATTGTTCTGAAAATTGAGGGTTAGACTGGACCTACATGCTAAGACGAGTACATAAGAAATTGTTTTGTGCTAGTGCTTGATGCAACGTTCATTTGGTGAAGTTTGTGTTCGACCAACTTAGTGGTTGCTGAAACTTATGGCTTATAATTCTTTTAAATTAATATTTTAAACGGTAGAGATATGTTCATGGGAGTGGAATGAAGCTAAATTAGTTTGTGTACAGCTAGAATGGGTTAAAGAATGTGTACACTCGTAAACCCGGTTGTCTTAGACAGCTTTAATACCCTTTAGATAAATAGGCATAACTTTTTTCAGAAAATTCGGAATTATGCACGGTTTGAAGCATTGGAAAGTATACTCAAAGAAATTTATGAATATGAGGGTTGAGACACCAGAATATGATTGTTTTAATACAGTTTGTTTTTGCTTCAATGAGACTGAAAATTAGGGACATATTTGGAAAGGCAGATTTGATGCCCAACGGGAAAATAATCGTAATGCTTCCTTTGGGATGCCGTCAAGGGTACATGAACTTTTCTTAGAAATCTTTAGAAGTTTAATTTATAATTAACTTGGTGTAAGTTAGGTAGTAGAGAACCGACAAGTCCCGATAAAAATATGGAAAATACTCGTCTTATCCCTCCGTGTACCAGTTTGGTCTAGTTATGCAATATTTCACCTAATTAAATTTAAAAACCATGTTTAGTTAGTTAAAATGAGGTTATTGCTAAATTTCACTAAAGAATTTAATTGTTCTATTTTTTTGGCAGTTCCAAGTTAATACGTGGATTGGGTAGGGTTTTTCAATTGCGGAACAAGCGATACTTTCCAAACTTGTTTCTAAATTATTTCATATATTATTTATGGTGCTTTATAATGTTTTGAAATATATGATTGGGTGTTTTGAATATTGACTTGGATCAGGGTTTTTGAATATGGTTCGCACAAATGGTCATAATGATTGTATTGTTTATATTGAATGAAACTCCTAGATCCTTTTGGAATTAAATGTAAGAGTGCAACGACCAAGTGGCGGAGGGTATATGTTCCAATTTGAGGCCATAGAGAGTACTCATTGAGTTCGTAAATGCTTGGGTGGCCCAGTTGGTCTTTGGACTTGGGTACTGAATTTTTAATAGGGAGTGTATCTTCCTCGGTTTGGAAGTCCCCCAAAAGGTTGGATTGTATGTTCGTATGGACCTTGAATGGTTTATTAGGATGATCGCCCACCGGTGCAACATTGTATTGATGTTATGATCGTATTATTGTTTTTAACTTAAATGCTTTCGTTCAAAGTTTTCTACTCTATTACTTATGTATGAGTTGAACTATTTTTGATATTGCCCAATCATGTCAAATTATGTTATTTTCAAACTCGCTTGCTTGGAAATTAAGTTACTCTATTGAGCTATTAATGCTCACCCTACATTATTTCTCATTTTTTCAGATTAACCGGTGATAAGGAAGTTCACGAATGTTTGATTTATTGATGTTTCCTATGTTTTCTTTAGTGAATATTTGAAAATGTGTTATGCTGTAGTGGTTGAGTTGATAGAGTATTATATCTAAGGCGTGTAAGTTATAATAGTCTGGAAAGTACATATTTGAAATATATATGAAATTGGTATCAGAGTTTATTCATTATTTGGAGACAGTACGATTTAGTAACTATGGAGGCTATTAGCGCTCTGAAAAATTATTCTGGAATCGTTTCAGACCATTGTGCGTTACTGCACTCAAAACCCTAATCCAGATCCGTGATTTCTAGTCCAAATTCAAAAACAACAATCATTAGTTCTAAAATATGTTAAAAATTCATAAATAATGTAAGATATGATTTAAAATGAATTTAAAAAGTTTCGATTGATCCGGAATTGAGAAACCCTACCCTGCACTATTTTTCGATCCTAAATAGCCAAAAATAAAATGATGTTATTTTTAATGAAATTTCAGACACATACACAATTAACCTACCAAAGAATGAATATAAAATTTATTTTCCTAAAATCAACAAAAATTGGGTCAAATTGGCCCCAAAAGCCAAAATAGTCATTTTTATCCTCATTTTGATACGGCAGTCGAATCGACTTGAAATTTTACCGGGACCTTTGCACGGACGTTGAGAAAATTTTGGCACTGACCATAGGTTGATCAGACACTAAAAGCGCCCTCATGCATCGTCAGGGTGTCCAGTTGTCCTCTAGTCAACTTCATCTTCAACCCCTAGCCAGCTAGGGTTTCCTGTAAAATAGCCCAACCCCTTTACTTCTCTACCATATTTCTCTCGCTACACTTCACCATTTTTCTCTTTTCCAGTCCTTGAATACTCACAACATAGCCCTCTATCAAACCTAACCTTTAAATCACCACAAATCTCACTTAACCCCAATCAAATTCAAGCTCAAAGTTTGTAAAAATTCATTTTTTCATAAAAAATGCTGACCTGCAACTGCCTTTTTCTCCCATCAAATGAGCTCAAAATCCATTTCTGAGGCCAGAAATGGGTTTCTTGTCTATTAGGTACTGGTACCTGACAAACAGAAGACCCATGTACTGCTACCACGTATTAGAGATACCAGTACCTCTCTCCAAAATAGAAAAATTTTAAAATGTAATACTAAGGGGCCTTTACTTTTTTAGCATTCCTATTTGGATAATGTAAAGGAAGAATAATAAGTCCTAATCATTAGGGTTTAGATCTTGGAATGGTCCTTTGATGATTGTATGCGCAAGTTACGTATTGGGTAGAGTTCCCGTACAAAGGAGACTCTGCCCAAAGTCTATTTTGGTTATGATCCCGATAAATGGGGTATAACGATGTGGTATTGGGTTATACATTATTCATTGGTACTTTCTGCGGGTTGATGGGTGATCAACGGGTTGAGAAAGGACCCTCAGATTTAGAGGCGTCACAACTTAGTTTCAGAGCTTAGGTTCCCAATTACCTTGGACTTAAGGGTAGATTGTGTTAAGCCATTGCATATATTATGCATTACATGTTATGATCATTAAATGCTATATGTTGTGTGATATGTGATTACATCCATGATTCAATGTATATGGAAATAATACACTAGTGTTAGAAAACATAACCTTGGGGTCGGGAAAAGAAAGAATGGGAAAGTATATAGTTTGAGCATCTACAAGTGGATGACATACCTCCTACCTGTGAGATGAGGGGAAATTAAATTTTTAACTTTGTAACTTTGATCCCTAACTTTGGGATACTAAGTTACTAGTCTATTGCTATCTTACATGTGTGTAGATAACAAATAGAGGAAGAGGACATCGCAATGGTCGAGGGGGTGGATGGGGCAACCAACCACCACTGCCACCAACCTTTGGTCAACAAGCCTTCATGGTGGCTCGAACAACCTCCAGAGGTTCAAGGCACATAAGCCACCAACACTTATAGGAGGGGTAGATTAGATGGTGGCCGACCATTGGTTCTAACAAGTGGACAAGATCTTAGAGGCTATGGAGATCACATCCTACACCACTAAGATAAGGCTAGAAACTTTTTAACTGAAGGGAGAAGTCCATTTATGGTGGAATTGGAAAAGGCCTCAAAGAATCTTGAGGCTATGACATGGGAAGGGTTATGTGAGCTCTTCATGCGCAAATATTTTTGGTCAGCTGTTCAGCAAATGAAAGGCCAAAAATTTTTAGACTTGAAGCAAGGGACCATGACCGTGATGAAATATATGGCTAAGTTCACCAAGTTAGCTCGTTTCACCATTATTACATGGCCACTGACTTGGCCAAAGTGAAGAGGTTTGAGGATGACTTGAAGTTGTTCATCCGGGGAAAGATTAAGGGCCACTGATTAGTACTTAAATATAGAATATTACCATGCCTTTTTAGGACTAATTGTACTTTGATGGAGTTTAAGTGACGACATTTAGGTCCTAAAGTGAACAAGATCTCAAGAACAACACAAATCACACTTGGATGTAACACCAGCATATTGGGGACAAAATTGGAGAAGCTTGGAACAAAGCAATAACGTTCGAACGCCAACTCACGTTCGAATGTCCACTTGAACTACGAAAAGACCAGATTGCTGAGACATGGCATGTTGCAGCCAAGAAAGAAGACCTTGAAGTACTTGAGTACCACGTTCGAATGCCAACTCACGTTCGAACGTCCACATGAATTAATTGAACACCAGGATGATGGGTGCAAAGTGTCAAGTTTTGCATAAAGTGTAGAAATAGGTTTTCATAGAAGACCATAGGCCACTTGAGTGGCAAGGTCAAACCACATCTGGCGTTCGAACGCCCATAAAGCAAAGATAGAAGAAACTTTTGAATGCCATATAACGTTTGAACGCCCATAAAGCAAAAACAAAAAACACGTTCAAATAGTCTCTATAGACAGACTATAGAGTGGTTGGCTTTCACTTGGACTTGGGCAGCACACATTATTCTTTCACCACCCCCTCCTCCCCCTCGCCTATAAATACTCCCATTGTGGGAGCTTCAAGGAGACTTGGATAGATAGGGAGCCTGGTGGAGGCTTAGACTCCTACTCATGTAGCTAGCTTTAGAGATATATTTTCTTGTATCAAGGGAGATAGTTTATCTTTTGGTTGAGGAAGCAACCCTTCATTTCATGGTTGAGGAAGCCACCCTCCAAATGTAACTAACCTTCTTCTACTTCTATTGTTCATGTCTTTCACTTCTATTGCTTGAGCTTCCTTCTTTCTTAGAGGAGTGAAACTCTTCCACTTTTCTAGACCTTTACCAAAGCTGTGAAGGGTGAGACGTTATTCACTCATTCTTCGTTGAAGATCGGCTCTTTGTTTATTGTGCTTTCACATTGTAACTCCTCTACTTGGAGGGATGAGTATCACTCACTTTCCTAGCTTTACCTAAGCCATGAAGAGTGAGTAGTTCCTCATTCACTTTTTAGTAAGAGGTGATGAACATTTATTGATTATTCGGAAGTTATATTTGTGCATTTCCTATATACTTTAATGATTTATATTTCACTTATTGAATAATTGAATGCATCTAGCAAAGCTAAGGTACTTTGTATAACTATGGGTTCTTTCTATGACACGGATGACTCTTGCATGGAAAGACCCGTTGGTTCAAGGCAAGTACCCCGGTTAGATCTTTATGACAACATTTCAATCTTCACCATTATTGTGCTTTATTTAAAGAATGGAACATTGGATACCTCGTAGAAACACTTGCTTGTTTGTAGACGGGTTGAGTCTTGGCACAGACAATTTTTATAAACTTTTAGAAAGGCATCGGAACCATGTGCTTAATTCACACAGTCTATCTTTATCGTTCGATTAACTTGCTGTTGACACGGGATTTAATTAAGTTATAAAACACAAGTATAATAAACCGGATGATTACTTACATATTCTAATCCTCAAGTTAAAGGGTTACTGTTTCACATTTGAATTTATCTTATATTTTGTCTCGAAATCTCTTGGAAAGAATCTTATATTCTATTCAGGAAATCCCACAACTTCAAACTCTCAAGATTTCCAGTTATTCGGTCTCTACCACTACTTACTTCAAAACATTAATCATAGTTCTCTGTGGATTTGACTCCGGACTTAATTGAATTATTACTACAGCTTGACCGCCTGCACTTTGGTGTACACATTTTGGATCAAGCCAGCCACCACCTACGTGACCTAGACTCAATTGTTGAGGTGGCCATAAGAATTGAGAGAAAAATAGAAGATGCTAAAAGCATATAGAAGGCGGGTGCTAAGGATAAGAAGAAAGAGGGTCAGTCCTCTTCCGCTAGTTCAAGGAATAGCCAAAAAGATATCCATCCCACAAGGGTATCAAAGTCAGGGTCAAGGGTATCAAGGCCAGGGCCGAGGTTAACCCTCCCAAGGTGGGAGAAATTTTAGGGCGCTCTATAAGGCTGGCCAGAAGACTTGCTACATATGCCACTAGTCACGCCATTTGAAACGAGATTGTCCTCAGAGGCGGGGATCCTAGAGTTATGGGACATATCAGTCATAGTCAATGGTGGGGCATCCACATAAATTTTTCACACCACCCTATCCCACCATGGGCCAAGGGAGCCAATTTTAGTTCCAGGGTGCTACACAGGCCCCTACCACTTCAGGAGCGGGGACTCTGCAATCAGGCTAGATGGACTAGGGTTGAGGATAGGGATTATAAGAAAGGACTTCAGGGACCCAAGGGCGAGTCTTCACCATCACACCACAGTCTGAACCAATGGATCAATCAATGATACAGGGTACATTTCTACTCTCTTACTTACGGACAATGATGTTATTTAACTCGAGTGCATCTTATTCATTCATAGCTACATCATATGTAAAGGATTTGGGCTTAGATGTTTAGACCTTAGATGAGCCATTGTGTAACACCCCAAAAACCACCTTGGATGGCATTTTAATTTAAAAACATTCACATCATGAGAGCAACTAATATAATCCATCAATAAATAAAAAAATTCATTCATCATATCTAATATTTACAACATCATCCCTAAAAGAATATGCCCAACCATGACAATTACATCCAAAAGAATCAAATTTAACTTATAGTGGAATAAAAAAAATATTAGACTCCACCGAATCTCAAAAGGAATTTCCTAGTCTAGCACCTAGGAGAGTATAACCCTAAGCATCAACCTCGGGTTCTACATTCCCGTCTAGCGGAGCTTCCAAATGCACCAGTTCATCGACTCCGAGCTCCTCCTCTAACACGTAATTTGTAAATATATTATTTGTAGGGGGTGAGCTCTAAGTTTTGTAGCAACATTTCTCCCAAACTCGAACAAAGTTTAGAAAACATGTAAAGCAAGTCGGTCTCATTTCGAAAATATCATATATTAATTTTTGAAATAAAACAAGGACATTTAAACATATCTCAAGTTTAAGCAACATCAGTAATTTAATGCATAAGTGAACCCAATATACGACTAATAATCCATTCCACCATAAATCGTTTCTCCCAAGTTCTTCAGGAATCCCATACTTCCCAAAATTCTTGTAGAAACTATTTCTAGTACAATGAACAATAACCCACCACTATATTCATATCTCTGGTTTGAAGTAAGATCTCGCATGAATACCATTGAAAATATCCTAGCCCACATACAACACACACAAATCCTCGCAAGATCTCGCATGAATACCATTGAAAATATCCTAGCCCACGTACAACACACACAAATCCTCGCAAGGATATCTAACCTTTAGGAAGGGCGTATGCCAACACCATGGCAGTGACGTATCCAACCCAAGAGTAGTATACTAACCCTTTTTCTACGATACCTCGTGAGCGATAATGGTTTAGTCCTCGCAAAGCACTAACCCCACTATGAGTGTTAGGAAGAGTTCAAACCCACACGGAGAAAGAAGGCGTCTACACACTCCACGATACCCGGTCAATAGTAGCCCATGTTTACCCAACAACCACACAAGAGATACAATACCAACAATTTCCTCAAATGACAAATAATTCCATAAATCCCCAATTTCACATGTAGTATTTCAATAGATCAATTGAAGAAAATGCAAGAGATAATCATCAATATCATTTTGATACTCAACACAAAACACTAAAGTTTTCAAAACTAAATTTAAGTGAATGTAGAGGGAGAAACCCATATTTCCCAAAAATTAGGGTTTTAAATCAAGAAAAAGAGATTTCATGGGTATTCAACCCTAACTTTGTTTAAAACATAATAATAATTGCAAGAAGACCAAGGAATGATGATTTCATAAAATATATATAAGATTTAGAGCCAAAGAATACATATATACAAGCCCTAGTCTCAATGAACAAGAATGAAAGAAAACTCCTACCTTTCTCCTTGGCTTTGGTGTGAAGGACCAGAAGATTTGATCTTGAATCACCCTTAAAATTCTTGTTTTCCCTTTCTCTCTTCCTCTCTAATTCTTTCTATTAGGGCTCTAAGAGGTTTGGGGTGAGAGTGGGGTGAAAGAACGGGAGCAAATAAAGTGAAAATGGGGTTTTAAAACATGAAAATCCCAATTTTTTTACGATCTATCGGTAGTTCGTATCGAGCTACCGGTAGTTTGGGTCCGCTCGCCACTTACTACCTGTTGACTACCGGTATTTAGGATCTACTAGAAATTTACTAACTATTGACTACCAGTAGTTCAGATCCACTGGACAGCGTACTACCGGTAGGTCCTGTCTAGATTTGCCTATTTCCTTTATTTTTTCATTTTAAACCCATTCCAAACCCTTCCAAAACCAATCCAAACTTATAAAACATACATTTTTACATTAAACATAGTTGATATAAGTTCTATTGCAAACAGTTTCATATATTTACAAGTCAAAACTAAGTTTGAACTAAATATTTACCCGATTCTACACTATTAACATTGTTGTCTCTACTCTTACAATCTACTTAGTTCATGCAGACTCCATTATGTATATTAGTATTTCAAAAAGATATGATTACTTGCTATATAAAGATAAGAGTGTGGGGGTTTACAATCCACCCCCTTAAAGAAAGTTTTGTCCTCGAAACTTTATCATCAAGATAGTCTATCTAATTCTCATTTGGCCATGATGTCGCCACTTCTATTCATCCTATAAACATCAAGCCAAGATTAAAATAGAACATCATATCTTAATTTTAAATCCATCCCTTCAACTTATACCGTCACTACAATTAGTGAAATCCCCAAGTTTACCTTCATTCACTACTTTTGATTACTCAATAATTCTATGTGATTGTCTAAACTAATCCCATATCATGCATAATTGCTAGATCTTCAACTTATTTCCTAGTCATTAGATATCACTTCTTGTAACGCCCCAAAAACCCCCTTGGGTGACATTACATTCTAAAAACCATTCACCCCATGAGAGCATTACGTAAATTCATCACGACGAAAGTTCATTCATCAACTATTCATATTTTAACAAAATTTGGGCAGAGTCTCCTTTGTACGGGGAGCTTTACCCAAAACACAACCTGTACAATTATATTACAATTGACCACACCGGGTCCACATATGCATAACTATTGACCACACCGGGTTTATTTATCCATCATAAAATAAACTTTCATTCATCATATGTCATATCCACAATGCCATCCCAAAAGAATAGGCCAAGTATGACAAATATATTCCCAAAAGAATTAAATTACACTTGCAGTGAAATAACAAAATACTAGACTTTACATGATTTCAAAATAAACTCTCTAGTCTAGTACAAAAGAAATATAACTCTAGGCATCCAGTTCAGGACCCCCGTTCCCCTCTAGGGGAGCTTCCCCATGCACTGGTTCATCTACTTGTAACTCCTCCTCATAGACGAAATCTGAAAAGATATTATTTGTAGGGGATGAACACTAAGCTCTGTAGCAACATTCCTTCCATACTCATACAAGGTTTAGAAAACAAGTAAAACAGTTCGGTCTTATTTTCAAAAATATCATATAACATTTGAAGTAAAACCGTGACACTTGAAACAGATCTCAAGTTTAAACATTCGCAATAATTTAAATGAACAGTAAACCCAAGTCACAATGAGCAACCATAACCATTTCCAACAAGTTCTTGTAGAGTCCCATACCTCCACAAGCTCTTGTGGGAAATGCAATAGTAACACCATAATACAAAAAGGAACGCTTATTCCACCATCGATTATTATATTTCCTTTGGCAGGTGGCATACTTAAAAGTAAACTCCACCCCCTTCAAGTCTTTGTTTCCCATAACCGCATACTTACAAGTAACCACGGTCGTTAGATGTCCTTTTAGGTAGGTAGCATACTTACAAGTAACCTCTACCCCCCTTGAAGTCTCCCACACATAACCGCATACTTACAAGTAACCTCGGTTCATAAATATCCTCTTTTGGTAGGTAGCATACTTACAAGTAACCTCTACCCCCCTTCAAGTATTCCACACTTAACCGCATACTTACGAGTAACCTCGGTTCATAATTATCCTCTTTTCATACCAACAATCACATACAAGATAAAATCCACAAATTTCCCTCAACAAGCAACCATTATCAAAATCCCCAAATTTTATCATGCGACAATCCAAATAACCAATTAAGAAAAATACAAGAGATCACCACCACATCATTTTCATTACTCACACAAAGCACTAAAGTTCTCAAAATCAAGCTTGAGCAAATGTAGAAAGAGAATTCCATATTTCCCCAAAAACTAGGGTTTTAAAGCTATAAAAGAAGTTTCATGGGTAATCAATCCTAACTTTGTTTAAGACATGCCATAATTGCAAGAAAACCAAGAAACAAGGAATTCCTAGCAAATACATACAAGTATGAGTCAAAACATATATATATTTTAGCCTTAGCCTCAATGGACAAGCATGGAAGAAAAACCCCTACCTTGAATCAAAGTTTCAAACCAAAAACCCAAGCTCTAATGACCTCCTTTCTCCCTTTCCTCCTTTCCTCTATCTTCCCCAAGGGTGCTAAGGGGTTTGGGGGTGAGAGATGTGAGAAAAAATGGAAGAAATTGGCTGGATTCTGTGTTTTAAACACAGCAGTCCGCGCAATTCACTGTTCATGACTAAATTTTGAGTTTTTTTTCCAAAATTATAGTTTTGCCACTAGAAATCTCCAATTTGATCCATACGACTACCCTAAGGTTTTTCGACGTTCCGGATTCATTTTTAATGTTATTTTAACCTAAAAACATTGCTTTTTTGTGATTTATATCAAAACTAAAATAAATTCACACTTGGAACATTAAAATTTCTATTTTATTCCTTCGAACTACTATAGGTGATATCCTTACGATTTTAATATATATATGGTTTATTCTTAAGTCATTACATATAGAAGAATCACTAAACAAGTACATTAATATATTAATGTAAACATATGGGGTTTTACACCTTCAAGGTCTAATAAGAAAGCACAACCCTTTACTATCCAAGGAGCACCATTGTGCAGATTTTTGGTCAACTTCATAGAATAAACTGATTTGACTCAGGTATTTCTAGGAGGTGTAACCTATATGTTTGGAAAGATATACGAGTTAGGGTTCTAACAAAAATAACGGTACACAATTCGGACTTTCCAATAAAGAGTTATGATGAAATTAGCGAAAGGTAGTCTGCCGGACAGATTTTTGGACAGTGTAGACACTACTTCGTAATATGGACATAACTCCTTCCTCCTAGTTCCGATTGAGATGATTCAAGGTGATATGGAATCCTAAGAGAGAGCTCTACAAATTTCAAGTTTTAAGTTTTGAGAGATATGGACTGAATCAAGGTCGAAATCGAGCTTGATGTTACAGCCAGTGCACTGTTCATCCCTTTTTCATTCTACCAAATTCAAACACACATCACTACACATATCCCCATTTTTACAACAATTATTTACTATATATCTATATACATATATAAAAGAAAATGAGGGGTGTTACACTTCTCTTTTGAATGTACAATCATTTTAAAAATCTCATGCATGCTTTTTACATGCAACGTATCCATAAACATTTCACAACAACCAAATTCAATTTCATTAATGAGATTACTCATCATTCCTATACCCAAATTACGTTATAATCCAAAACTTAGCAATGTCATTACGACAAGATCTACAATGATTCCTTAAATAGATGTATCCTTCTTAATGACTTTGTTTATCACTAGACTAGAGAAACTCACAATATTTAAAATCTAATAATAACTTCACATCCTATGGACACTTTATAAATTTCTGTTGTTCGGTGGACACCGCAAGATTCCCAACAATTATACCCATCAAACTAAACACTAAGTTTTCCAAGAAATTTGAATCTCACTCTTCAAGCTTATACTCTATACATTCACCATTGTAACCATAACTAATGGTTAATTCCACTAATATTAAATCTAATCCCATGGCTCACTGCACACTCTGATATATATTAACATCCAACAATTTATAAATCAAAACTAGCCACAAGATAAGAATTCCCAGAGGTTTGAAAGTTTTGAGAAGATATGTCAAATTCTACCAAAGTGTACAATTGAAACCTAATCGCATTTATCCTCCAATGATAGCTTCCAAATTGTATACACTAACGATCAATCTAATCCACTCAAAGGAAATCTTAGTAATTAACTAACTGTTGTAAGTAGGCTAAGTGTCAAGTTATATCTCCAAGATATTTGCTCTCAGTCCCCAATCTAGAGATCAAATCAATAAGCCTTACAATCCCCTTCATAACTCATTTGTATCCGGGTTCATGCTTTTAGATCAATCTTACTATCTCTACATGTTCACCAACTCGATTAAGGTCAATTATTTTCTATCTCTCAAGTATTCATTCTCAACCTCTAACTTTATGCTAGAGTTAATAACTATGAAATCAAGTCATAGTGGCTTTCATTAACATCACAATTCTTTTCACAATACTTAATACTTTCGAATCCCTATGCACAATCCAGTACAATATATATCCAACAATATCCCAAAATTTCTCTCAATTAACTACTACCAAATTTCTGGTGATATAATTAAAACCAAAAACTAGAATCCTAGTGATTAACCAATGTTCCTCAATTTATCCACATTAGTCATCATAGTCTAAATCATTATTAGTAATCCCCAAGATATTAACAATCTGCTAGTTACTAGGATATCCATAGTCATTTATCCCAAAAATTACACAAGGTTTCTACATCCATGTCAAAGTCATCTTCATAGGTATCATCATTGATTCTTCAAATTACATCTTTCCAATTATCCTCATTAACCATAAAGTTCTAATATTTCATACTCATACTAACAATCCCCAAATATAACTAATCATACCTATCTTAGGAAAGGACTAAAAGAGACAAGAGAAAGAACTTATTATTCCTCCAAAGTACTAATAGAGGTTTATATCAAACTTTGGATATTATTCGTATTTTAATACTTATTTGATATATCTAACCTCGATCTTTTTAAACCTTTATAGTCTTTAATCCTACAATATGTAGGGTCAAATGTAACTACTATAATTTAGTCAGGCCTTCTAGATTTCCTTTTTACATGTCTATGAGTTCGTTTCCATATCTCAACCTCAAATTTCCAATCAAAATTTGTAAATACAAATGAACTATTAACTACACACTCACCTAAGAGATTCTTAATTGTTAGTATTCTAGAGAGTCTAAATATAGTGAACTAGGTCCACAACAAAATAAGATTACATAAATATAACGTCCTCAATGAGTATCCTTTGTGTGGCCCTTCTAATCCATCAATACTTTCAAAGTAAATTTAATCAACTCTTCATAATATTTTCAAACCAATATTGGTAACCTCAAGTTTGTGGTTATGAAAACAAACACTTATCCATTTAAGAACCATAACCACAATCCCTATTGCTATTCGAAAATAGGCTCTCATTTAATGTCACTTCACCATATTCCTTCGATTGATCATATTTGAGAACTATACTATCTCATACCATCATACTCACCCTAGAGGAACACATAATACTCCCACGGTTCATATCCTAAAAACAAAATACATTCATTCCTTAATTTCTATGAATTTTAAGTAACACACATCAATTTCCATAACCTTATTATTTAAAACTTAGTCCATCTTAAAAAAAACATCTAAGTTGATCTTACCTCCACACATCCAAATTGGGCCATCACATCTACAATATAGATAATATGATTTGCATAACGATTCATGCCTAGCATCATTTACAAATCAAAATTCAAATTACCATCCTTCTCCTAGAATAGTCCAAAATGACACGATATAAAACTAGAATATACATCCCAAATTTTCGTCCACTCCTCAAAGCTAGCTAATCTATGAATCCAAATAAATAATTAATTCCTAACCTAATTAAGTAAAAAATCAAACTTATCTTATAAACATATCACTTCAAACAAAGCCAAGCCTAGAGTTTCCTTCACCCTCACCTAATACTCCCCAATTTGAAGCATACAACCTCTACACACCCTTCGAGTATTCAAGCATTCTCCTGTAGGCATGTCAATACTCAAGGCATATTCTGGCTTCTCAAAGTCCAATCCCAAATTAAGAGCTTATGTAGTGCGTATGAATGAATGAATAGCATTGGAATCGAATAAAATTTGGGCCCAAGAATTTTGAAGAAGAACGATACCTTCAACAACGACATCGAAAACGTCTTCCTCCGGTTGGGTCAAAACAAGAACTCTTTCTTACTTGGTACCACCTAGGGCTATAGCACCTAATGGTTTTGGCTACAATGGCTTCTGTTGTGGTGGCTTATTTGCATATACTTGTCCCATTGCTTGATTGGTCTTTGGTGGAATCGATGGGCAGTTCTTTTTGAGGTGCCCGAACCCTCCACATGCGAAGCATTGGCGTGGGTCAGTGTCTGTTCTATTTCGAGCAACCCCAACTCCTTGAACGACTTGATTCCTTTGCCCTGAAGCTTGGTCAGGTCAGTGGTACGAAGTTATCATTTGTGTAGCTCCACTGCTACTAGCACCACTCTTGATCAAACCTCCCCTCACAAAGTTCTGTCGTCACTGGTTGTTGTTTCTATTCTGGTGTTATACCAGAGTGGTTAGCTCCCTTAGGCATTGATAAATGCCATTCAGGGTATCTGGAGGTGGTGGTGGTGGGTTTGCTTGGCCACCACGTCCTCGTCCATGTCCATGTCCATGTTCACCCTCCATCCTGCATATCAATTCACAATTTAGTTTCATTGATGTACAGGACATCCTAACTATCACTTTAACCTAAGGTATAAGGTTTGCATAAAATTTCATCTAACAATTTCGTTCAACCTAGTCCTATTTCTCTAGTGGTGATCCTTAAGCTACAGCTCCCATGTAAGACCTAAAGCCTAAGCTCTGATACCAAAATTTTGTAACGTCCCAAAAACCACCTTGGACGGCATACAATTTAAAACCATTTATATCGTAAGAGCAACTAATATAATCCATCAATAAATAAAAAAAAAACAATTCAGCATATCTAATATTTACAACATCATCCCCAAAAGAATATGTCCAACCATGACAATTACATCCAAAAGAATCAAATTTAACTTGCAGCTAAATAACAAAAATATTAGACTCTACCAAGTCTTAAAAGGAATTTCCTAGTCTAGCACCTAGGAGAGTATAGCCCTAAGCATCCACCTCGGGTTCCACGTGCCCATCTAGTGGAGCTTCCAAATGCACCTGCTCATCGACTCCAAACTCCTTCTCTAACATGTAATCTGTAAATATATTGTTTGTAGGGAGTGAGCACTAAGCTCTGTAGCAACATTCCCCCCAAACTCGAACAAGGTTTAAAAAATATGTAAAGCAAGTCGGTCTCATTTCACACATGATATATTAATTTTTGAAATAAAACAGGGACATTTAAACATATTTCAAGTTTAAGCAACAACAGTAATTCAATGCATAAGTGAAACCAATATATGACTAATAATCCATTCCACCATAAATCGTTTCTCCCAAGTTATTACAGAATCCCATACTTCCCAAAATTCTTGTCGAAACTATTTCTGGTACAATGAACAATAACCCACCACTGTATTCGTATCTTTGGTCTGAAGTAAGATTTCGCATGAATACCATCGAAAATATCCTGGCCCATGTACAACCCACACAAATTCTCGCAAGGATATCTAACCTTTAGGAAGGGCATATGCCAACACCATGGGAGTGACTTATCCAACCCAAGAGTAGTATACTAACCCTTTTTCCATGATACCCCATGAGTGATAATGGTTTAGTCCTCACAAGGCACTAACCCCACTACGAATGGTAGGAAGAGTTCAAACCCGCACGGAGTAAGAAGACGTCTACACACTCCACGATACCCGGTCAATAATAGCCCTTGTTTATCCAACAACCACACAAGAGATACAATACCAATAATTTTCTCAAATAACAAACAATTCCATAAATCCTCAATTTCACATGTAGTATTTCAATAGAACAATTGAAGAAAATGCAAGAGATCATCATCAATATCATTTTGATACTCAACACAAAACACTAAAATTTTCGAAACTAAATTTAAGTGAATGTAAAGGGAGAAAACCATATTTTCCAAAACTAGGGCTTTAAATCAAGAAAAAGAGATTTCATGAGTGTTCAACCCTAACTTTGTTTACAACATAATAATAATTGCAAGAAGACCAAGGAATGATGATTTCATAACATATATATAAGATTTAGATTCAAAGAATACATATATACAAGCCCTAGTCTCAATGAACAAGAATGGAAGAAAACCCCTACCTTTCTCCTTGGCTTTGGTGTGAAGGACAAGAATATTTGATCTTGTATCACCCTTAAAGCTCTTGTTTTCCCTTTCTCTTTTCCTCTCTAAGTCTTTATATTAGGGTTCTAAGAGGTTTGGGGTGAGAGTGGGGTGAAAGAATGGGAGCAAATAGAGTAAAAATGGGGTTTTAAAACATAAAAATCTTGATTTTTTTATGATCTACTAATAGTTCGTATCAAGCTACCGGTAGTTCGGGTCCACTCGACTTACTACCTGTTGACTATCGGTAGTTTGGATCTACTAGATAGCATACTGCTGGTAGGTCCTACCAGCAGGTCCTGTCCAAATTTGCCTATTTTCTCTATTTTTTCATTTCAAACCCATTCCAAACCCTTCCAAAATCAACCCAAACTTATAGAACATACATTTGTATATCAAACAAAGTTGATATAAGTTCTATTGCAAATGGTTTCATATATTTACAAGTCAAAACTAAGTTTGAACTAAATATTTACCCGATTCTACACTATTAACATTGTTATCTCTACTCTTACAATCTACTTAGCTCATGAAGGCTCCATTATATATATTAGCATTTCAAAAAGAAATGATTACTTGCTAAAGATAAGAGTGTGAGGGGTTTACACATTGTAAGTGAGTTCTCCCCTATGAGCTAGGGTTCGCATTGATCAAATATATCAGGGATGTGAATTAGAGATCTTGGGGATTCTACTCATTATGGACCTTAGGGTCATGGAGAAGTCAGAGTTTGATGTCATCCTTAGGATGGATTGGTTGGTGGCACACTAAGTTGTTATCGATTGTGATCAGGAGAGGGTCATTACTTATACACCAGAGAGTGTTTGTTTCAAGTTCTAGGGAGAAAAACATAACGCTTTACCGTAAGTCGTGTATGACTCCCATCAGTATGAGAAGTTGATGGGTTAGCTTGTGAGTCTTACACTTGAGGATGAGGCGAGATAGGAGTTAGGTTTGCCTTAGGTAGTTTAAGAGTATGTGGATGATTTACTTGACGAGTTATTGGGATTGCCACTACATAGGTTTGCAGACTTTACCATAGAGATACAACCTAGTGCATCCCCTATTTCTATGAAACCATATAGGATGGCACCTGAAGAGCTACAAGAACTCAATGTCTTATTGTCCACGAGACAAAACTCACCCACTAAGGATCACCTAGGGATTTGAAGGCTTGTTGCACATGCTAAATGCATTAGCAGAATTAGTATGTATTTATTTTTGTTTGCCAAATTTTTACATTTAGTTTTCTATGGACTAGAAAAGCATAAGTTGGGGGGGGGGGTGATGAGCGCATAATATTACATATTTAACGGCCTTTTTATATGCATTTTAACTCAACTTTGTATTTAATTAGTTAGAGTTTGTCGAATTTGTGAATAATGTAGAAATTTTGATGTTGCAGGCAATCATAGAGTGATTGATGGCTTTTGGAACCCTGCAACTATGGTTGGATGAGTGGTGAAGAGATTAACACATTACATGAGGATTTGGAGGCTTAAAAGTGAAAAAAATCAAGGAGGTATCAGTACTTGATAACATAGGTACCCGCACCCACACCAGTTGGTAGCAGTACCCCGGTAGTTTGGATGTCCTTTATCTTGTGTCAAAATTTCAGCTCAATCGGACGGTGGGATCAAAAGTTATGACAAATTAAATGAAAGTTTTCTACCGATAGGTTTTTGATGATCTACCGGTAGGTTTTGTCCAGAAATGCCAGACACCTTTCCACAAGACTTCACCTACTCCAGGGGCTTAGTGCTTGTCATCTTAACCATACCCTAAAGTTTTACCTCTCACATTTGTCTTCAAGATCATTGCGTCCTCGTCCATCACCTTGAGTTTTTGGTAAAACTCTCAGTATAACAACAAATTGAAAGCACTTACAGGCTTGAACCAAAATCCAATCCCATGAGTCTCTATAATCCTCACAACCTCATTGGTCACGCCCAAAGACCTCTTGTCCACAGACCTCTCACAAATCATATTTTTTTCTTCGATGCATTGGTACCTACATCGTTTTGTGCTTTCTTTCGCTGCTCCCCATGGTCACCACTCAACCTTTCCCTGCCTCTCCTACGGGCACTAACATTCAAGGGTCGTGGAGGATTTGGCCCGGTTCTTTTGGTGTGGGCCATGCAGAGCAACAATGTCCAGAACACCAAAAAAGAGAAACAAGGGCCATCAAGAACCCCCTAACTGGGTCCAAAACATCAGAGACAATCCTCCCTTGATGAGCCACTTCACAGATCTTGGAGATTTTGAAAAGGGGAATGGAGATTAGGGCTTTGAGGATTTAAAAAAAAAACAAGGGTTCAAGGGTTGAAAACCACTAATTCACAATCCTAGGAGTGAAATTTGAGAGATGAATGCAATAGAATGAGGGATTCTTAAGCTTATGAGTATTTTGAAAGAGAGGGAAATGCCTTAGGGTTTGTGATTTAGGGAAACAATGAAGGGTTTCCCCGAAAAATATCGATTAAAAGCCTAACTTTTGGCATTTTGGGCAAAACCTACCAGTAGATCGCGTAAAACCTACCGGTAGGTTTTACACCAGAAGGTAAAAATACCTGTAGTTTTGCGGTAGGTGCAAAACCAGTGGCCAAAACCTACCGGTAGGTTTTCCCTTATTTGCAAAAAACCTCTCTAATGTGTAATTCACTTCCTCTCCACTCCATTTCCATTCCTACACATTCTAACACCCTATAAATGACTTCTTCTCCACTCTAAATATGTGCTACAATTGTAAACCACAATTCGAACCATTATGCCCTCAGTCATTATCGAGATTGCAACATGATTTAAAATTTCAATGTTTTCAGCAAACAAGGCATGGATTTCTCTATTTAATTCTCAAAATGACACCCACAACATAAGGCACATATGCAAGTAATTAAGGCATTCCTAATTCATTCAAATATCAAAAACTTGAGTAATATTCCCCTATTATGCAAGCATGGAGCTATTTAACACATTGATCAGATGGCCAAACTAGGCACACATGAGCATTACTATAGTCTTAAATAATAGTCTAAAGTATGCACCTACACATTCATTTTCAAACTCATGTGTGTGTGAATTGGACAAGTAATTTAAGCATTTACGCAACAGAATTCACATTTGAATGGCTAGCCAAATTCAGCTTTGATGCAAAACTCACCAAAGGTCACTCTTAACAATGAAATACACTCCAGTTACCCTGACATGCACTCCATATGTACATGTGAGATAAAATCTTGTGTACAAAATAAAGTGTGCTCACATGTAATTCAAAAATGAAGTTCATGTATGAAAATGAAGCGACTTTGGCATAACCTGATGAAAAGAATGTTAGGGCATTGGGTAGCAAGCCTAACTCATTTTCTTATTTAAAAGTATGCATCTCCCATGCTCCTCTAGATCATTTAGGACTTCAAGGGCTATAATGGGGCCTTAGGATGATATTGAGGCAAAAGAAACGAAGGATATAGGATAACAAAGAGGGTTGTTCCAAGTGAAAGACTTTTATTTCAAAAACACTTCCCTTTTCATGGGATTTTCATTCTTACACCATTACTACACCCTTTATTTGTTTTATTTCTTTTCCTTAACATTTTTCTTTTCTTTTGATCATTCTTTTCTTCTTCGCACCCTTTTTTTTTTCTCTCCTTTTCTTGGATTTTCATTCTTTTCCATTCAACTCCTTGAGTTTTGGCATCATTCATCCCTTTTGTTTGAGTTTCCACACTATACTTCCTTCTCTTTTACGATCACTCATATTTAGCTTTAGGAACAACCAAGGTGAAGTAGATTTTTTTCATTTTTCATTGGCTTGGTCAAAAGTGTGGCATAGAAACGAATTTCAATTAAGGCTCAATCACGGCACTAGGGATAATATTTCACAATAAAAGGGCTAAGGCTCAAAATAAATCAAAGATGGCCTAATATCATCTCTAGATAAGCATAGGGGAACATTGTACATATCAAGACAAATCAATCAGCTACACGAATGCACCTAACCAAAACAAGGATGATGAGATTATTGAACAATTTTGAAATTTAAAGAATAGTTCCTTGAGTAAATGTAAGTTCCCTCCAAAAAGGATTGACACTAAATCTTTCATGGGTTCTTACTCATCTCCACTCTTTATGTTAAGCATAAAATATGAATCCTATCCGTAAATTGCCAAAATTACACATTCAAGGAGCACATACGGTTGAGTTCAAAAACAGATACATATGTGATACTCATGCATAGGATTCACTTCTATAATATGCTCATTTGCACAAGGTTCAATACAAAGATCAACATATCATCCAATCCAGACATTCTTAATAAGGGAATATAGATCAACATTCAGATATTTTTCACAAAATTTTTCCAAATTTTTTTGATAATTTGCACTAATGTAAACAAAAATCTGTATGATATGTGAAAGGTGAATATATTTTTTTTTCACCACAAAAATTTGTATTATCCACAAAGACTTCATCAAACATTGGTGTAGCATACAAATGGTGCACCTCACCCCCCAACTTGATTCATGCATTGTCCTCAATCCAACAAAAAGATATGGTATGCAATGAAGGACCTCAAAAAGAAGAGTAGGGTTAGAGAACACCTCAGAGTTGAGCTTTTGACAAAAATACCAACATCTGTAACTAAGAAAAACAAAGCTATCTGACAAAGGAAAGTAAATAACATGAAATAAAAATAAAGTAAGTTAATAAAAGTGACTATACACTAAAAAACATAAAAACTAGTCACTCCTCCACCAAGTCCGGACACACCGGATCGATCAAATCCTCCTCCACTCCTTGTCCTTCAAAACCCTCAAAGAATGAATTAAGTCTTTGGCCATTGACCTTGAATGTCTTGCCATCCTCCGAGTTTGTGACATCCACAACATCATTGGGGTAGGCCACCTTGACAAGGTAGGGGCCATCCCAACAAGATCGGAGTTTGCCTTGAAAGATTGAGAGATGAGAGTTGTATAAAAGCACTTTTTGGCCTGGCTCAAATGACTTCCTCACAATGGATTTATCATGAAAGATCTTAGTCCGCTCTTTTGAAATTTTTGACCACTCATACACATCTCTTCGAATCTCTTCCAATTCATTCAATTCTAGTTTCCTATGATATCCATCCACTTTCAAATTTTAGTTTAAAGTCTTTATGTGCCAATAGGCCTTGTGTTTCATCTTAACTGTCAAATGGCAAGCCTTTCCATAGATGAGCTAGTAGGGAGACATGCCTAAGATAGTCTTGTAGGCAGTGCGGTAAGCCCAAAGGGCATCAATCAGTCTAACTGACCAATTTTTCCTATTTGGGTTAACTATCTTCTCTAAGATATTTATGATTTTCTCTATTGGCCAACTTGGCTTGGCCATTGGTTTGTGGGTGGTATGTGGTGGATACCTTATGTGTGACACTATATTTATGCATCAATGATGCAAATGGTCTATTATAGAAATGCGACCCACCATCACTTATCATTGCACGAGGCATCTCAAACCTCAAAAAGATGTTTTCCTTCAAGAAATTGACCACGACCTGGTGGTCATTGGTCTTGGTTTGGATAGCCACCACCCACTTGGACACGTAGTCCACTACTAGTAGAATGTATAGATAACCAAATGACATAGGGAAGGGACCCATCAAATTGATGCCCCAACAATCAAATATTTCTATAACAAGTATAGGGGAGAGGGGCATCATGTTCCTTCGGGTCACACTACCCAAACATTGGAATCTATCACACTCTTTACAAAATGAAATATAGTCCTTTATTAGAGAGGGCCAATAAAAACATGACTGTAGAATTTTTGCCGAAGTTTTCTTCGCAGAGAAATGGCCACTGCATGCTTCTGAATGGCAGAATGCAAAGACTTTCCGCTGTTCTTTTTTGGTATGCATCTTCGCATAACTTGTTCAAGGTAGTACTTGAACATGTACAGGTTGTCGAAGTAGAAGTACTTCACATCCACCTTAAATCTTCTTCGATCCTCTAGGCTCTACTGCGGTGGTATTTGTCTTGTTGCAAGATAGTGACATATGTCAACATACCATGGAAAAATAGAATGAATTGAAAGTAATTGCTCATCAAGGAAGAAATTTGGGATAGGAATGTGCTCATCAGCCTCTTGCACCACCAGTCGAGATAAATGATCCGCCACCACATTCTCCATTCCTTTCTTGTCTTTGATTGTTAGATTGAACACTTGGAGTAGGAGGGTCCTCCCGATGAGTCTCAATTTGACATCCTACTTAGACAATAAATACTTCAAAGTAGAGTGATCAATATAGACTACTATCAGTGAACAATGATGTAAGAATAGAATTTATCTAATGCAAATACTATTACTAGAAATTCCTTTTTGTGGTGGTATAGTTCATTTAAGCTTCATTAAAGGTTTTACTAGCATAGTATATTACATACGGTCTATTCTCCTCCCTTTGACCGAGCACTGCGCTGACCGCGTAATCACTCGCGTCACACATAAGCTCAAAAGGTAAATTCCACTTGGGTGGTCGCATAATTGGAGGTGTGATAAGCATGCTTTTGAGTTTTGTAAAAGATGCCTCACAATTATCTGACCACTCGAATGGAAAATCCTTAGACAATAAATTGGTCAAAGGTCAGGCCAATGCACTAAAATGTTTAATGAAGCGACGGTAAAAACCCACATGGCCTAGAAATGACTTGATATCCTTAACGACTCTCAACGTAGGGAGGTTGGAGATGGCCTCCACCTTTGATTTGTCAACTTTAATCCCTTTCGCTGAGATGATGTGCCCGAGAATAATTCCTTGTGTCACCATGAAGTGACACTTCTCCCAATTCAAGACCAAGCTCTTCTCTTTGCATCTCTTAAGAACTTTTTCCAAATTCTCCAAGCATCCACTAAAATAATCCCCAAAGATCGAGAAGTCATCCATAAACACCTCAACATTCTTCTCCACCATGTCACTAAATATTCCCATCATGCAACATTGAAAGGTTCCAAGGGTATTACATAGCCCAAAAGGCATGCAACGGTAGGCAAAATTACCATAGGAACAAGTGAAGGTGGTCTTCTTATGATCTTTTAATGCAATCTCAATTTGATTATAGCTGGAGTATCCATCTAAGAAGCAATAGAATAGATGCCTTGTCACTCTCCCTCGGAATGATGCAAGAGATGGGGCAACGGAATGGTGGAATATGAAATGTACAAAATGTGAAGTCTGTGTAAACAAAAGTGCTCCCAAGCGCAAGGAGTATTTTGTGTGTCGTTGTTTTACTTGAAAAGGTATTGTAAGGTCATCTCCTTGGGGAAGGAAAGTTCGAGTGTGGTGAAGGTGATTTTGTTGCAAAAGGGAAAAATGTAAAATCTTTTGTTTGTGTTTTGGTGACTGGAGTTTGTGACTTAAAATACAACAACACAAGTGTTGGCTAATCCAAAGAGGTCATTCCAATGGGAATCCCAACTCAACTCGAAACCTTCCTCAAATGGTGCATAGATGAACAATTGATTCGTGGAAAGCTAGGGACGAGATGGTGAGGATCCAAGTATAAACCATGACCAGGCCTACGGAATATCAAAGACTCACAACCACATTCACTCTCAACCCAGTCAAACCGAACCATCGTACACTAAGAGAAGGAAAGGAAATGAGTTGAAGTATCATGCCCAAGAGGAGGTCTTCCTTGGATTAGCCAACTTAAAATCTAGCTACTCATGAAAGCAAGAAGGAAATGCATAACGTAAAGAGACATAATGAAGAAAGGAAACATGGAACTTAACTTAAAGCAAGAAAACTTAAACTAAGAAGAAAAATATGCAATACCCATTTTAAAACTTGAAATGAAGAAAACTTAGAATAACAATGGTGAAATGTGAAACATGTAACTAAGTACTTGAAATAAATGACATTAAAAGTAAATAATGAAGTTTACAAGATCCTTACAAAAGATTACAAGTGAAATGGATGGAAGAAATGCAAAAACATAAGCTTTCTATCTATTATTCATCATCTTCTTCCTTGGACTACTCCTAAGCTTAGGTAGCCATTCTTTAATGGCTTGTGAATGTTGAATATATGGAGTGTGAGATGATGCATTTTCATCCTTGAGGCTCTCCTATCCTATGTGTAGGCCTCCCATCAATGGGAGGTGAGTAGATGGCTTTTTGACAGGCTAGGAAGAGTATAGCCTGCACCCAAGATGGCTGCCCCCCTTCTTTTTTTGTCCCATCCTTATTAATGCATTTCCCTCCAAAGTCTTCAATTAGGGTGTATGAAACAAGTAGATGTATAAGGGAAGTCAGGGGGCAAGTGGGAGAATCAATGGTGGGACCCCCAGGCAAGTGGAGCATGAGTTGTAGGCATTCTGGGCAGTCTAGGCACAGCGTACCAGTACGCGTACCGGTACACTCTGCTGCTCTGGACCAATTTTTGTAGAATCATCATAACCTTTGATCCAACCATCTAATTGAGCTGAAATGTTAACATAATATAGAAGACATCCAAATCTACAACTTTCATGTTTTGAACTTTTTCAGATTTGAAGTGGATCATGGTCCAAAAAGAGAAAAACCAAGGTACTGTTACAAAATGGTGTGGCTGCTGATGCCTATGTTACCAAACACCAATACCTCTTTGATTTCTTTCACTTTAAGCCTCCTAATTCCCATGTAATGTGTCCATCTCTTCACCACTCCTCCACACTTAGTTGCAAGGTTCTAAAATCCATCATTTAAGCTATAATTACTTGCAACATAAAAAATTCAACATTATTCATAATTTTGGCTAACTCTAAGTACTTAGAAGCAAAAGTTGAGTTAAAATTCATGTAATGAGGCTGTTAATTATGCAATATTATGCGCTCATCAATGCCCCACTACTCGTTCCAGCACTTGGTCGAGGAATGACAAACAGAAGTGGTCTTTTCTTATGCACAGTTTGATCTTCCGATAATCAATACAAACTCTCCAACCTGTAATCACCCTCGTTGGAATAAGCTTATTCTCTTCATTCTTAATAACCGTGATTCCCAACTTCGTTGGGTACTACTTGTGTAAACCCCACCCTTTCATCTTTATATATGTATGTAGGTTTGTGTAGCAAGTTATTATTTCTTTTGGAAATGTTAATATGGAAATTCGAGGAAATAGTAGTTAAAACTTAGTTTAACTTGCAAATATATAAAATTGTTGTAATAGAACTTATACCAACTATTTTGATGTACAAATGTATGTTATAAAAGTTTGGGTTGGTTTTGAAAGGGTTTGGAATGGATTTGAAATGAAAAACAGAGGAAGAGGGCAAAACTGGACAAACCGTACCGGTATAGCATACTGGTACGCTGCTGTCCAGAGGGCATACCATACCGATACTGCGTACCGGTACGCTCTGTAAGTTTCAGACATTTTAAGTCACGATCTAGGGTCCATTTTTCATCCTATAAATACATAATGAAGTCTCTATTAGCTCCATTTCAATTTTTCTAACCCTAGAAAACCTTAGAGAGGAAGAGAAAAATACAAGATCAAAGGGGATTTCCACTTCAAGAAGATCAAAACCCTAGTTTTTCAAGAACACCAAGGTTGAGGTTTTCTTCCATCCTTGTTAATTGAGGTTAGGGTATTTATATATGTATGTTTTGCCTCTAAATATTATATATATGACATGAAATCATCATCTCTTAGTCTTTTTTTGCAAAGATTACATGTTCTGAACAAAGTTAGGGTTGAATACCCATAAAATCTCTTTTCTTGCTTTAAAACCCTAATTTTTGGAGGGTGATGAATTTTCTTCTTAAATTCTTTCTTTATTATTGATTTCGAAACTATAGTGCTTTGTGTTGAGTAATAAAATGATGTTGTTGTGATCTCTTGTATTTTTCTTAATTGGTTATTAGAATTGTCACATGATAAATTTGGGGATTTTTGAGATATGCTTGTAAATTGAGAAAATGAGTTTGGTATTGTATCTCTTATGAGTGTGGGATGACCATGGGTGGCCTTTGATGAGATATCGTAGAGTGGGTAGACGTTCTTCATACTCCATGTGCGTTTGAACTTTTTCTATCACTCGTAGTGGAGTTAGTGCTTTGATAAAATAAATCGCTATTGCTCACGGGTATCAAGACAGAGGGTTAGTATACTAATGCCTAGGTTGGATATGTCACTGCCATTGGTATGGTATACGCCCTTCCTAAAGATTGGATATCTTTAAGAAGATTTGGGTGTGTGTGTGTGGGCTAGATGTTACTCAATGCGTTGATTCATGTGGATGCCTTACATCATGGTTGAGGTATATGTATATATTGTTGTGAAATGTTCAAGTTATGAGTTATTGTTTATTCTACCAGAAATAGTTTCCACAAGAATCTTGGGAAATATGGGATTGCGCAAAAACTTGTGAGAAATGGTTTATGGTGAAATAAATTATTAATTGTATATTGAGTTCTTTTATTCATTAAATTATTGTTGTTACTTAAACTTGAGATCTGTTTCAAATGTTCTTGATTTCTTCAAAAGTTATATATGTTATTTGTAAAATGAGACCGACCATTTTATATGCTTTTCTAAACCATGTTCGGGTTTGGAAGAATTTTTCTACAGAGCTTCGTGCTCACCCCTTACTTAACAACCTTTTTAGATTATCCTCTTGAGGAAAAGCTGGGAGTTGAGGAGACTGAACACTGGGAGACTCTGATAGACGGGAGCGTGAATCCCGAGGTGGACGCTTAGAGCGACACTTTCTTTTGTTCTAGACTAGGATATTTATTTTGAACATTGCGAAGTCTAGTTTTTCTTTTGTTATTCCGCTGTGCTACGACAGTTAAATTTTTGAGATGTAAATGCCATGGTTGGACAAATTCTTTTGGATAAATGTTGTAAATTTTATGGATGAAAAATGAAGTCTTATTTATTTATGGATCATATTAGTGCTCTCATGATGTGAATAGTTTTTAGATTATAATGCTGTCCAAGTTGGTTTTTGGGGCGTTACAACTTGCGAGGGGCTAACCCACTTACTATCAGCAATCAAAAAAATGATGCCCACGTCAAGTAGTTTTAGCACCTCGTCCCTCACCACCTTCTTCATGATTGGGTTCAACCTTCTTTATGGTTGTCGAGATGGTTTGGAGTCCTTTTCAAGATAAATTTGGTGTGTACAAATGATGGGGCTTATCCTCTTGATATCAGCAATTGTCCAACCAATCGCCCCCTTTTGCCTCCTTAACGCTTCCAATAGTTCTTCTTCTTGCTTTGCTTCCAACGTTAAGCTAATCACCACCAAAAATGTCTTGTCCTCACCAAGATATGCATACTTTAGATGGGATGGTAATGGCTTCAATTCCAATATGAGTTTTTTCTCATTTGATGAAAAAATCTTCTTGTCATGTTGCGGGAGCTTCTCAAAAGTAGGGGTCCATTTCTCTACCCCTTTCAAAATTTCCAATTCCTTTGGATCATCAACTTCCTCCATATCAACATTCCCTTCCTCAACTTCCAAGATACCTAAAAGCTCAAAGTTTTCTTCCACCAAGGTGTCAAACTGACTTCATGCACCTCCTCATCATCCCCTGGTTGCTTGGACAAGTTGAACACATTGATATCCATAGTCATGTTCCCAAATGCTAGCTTCATAAGATTGTTTCTACAATTAATTACCTCGTTAGATGTGGCAAGAAAAGATCTACCAAGTATTATAGGGATTTGGGAGCTAAGATTTGCAACTAGGTGAGTGTCAAGCACAATAAAATCAACAGAAAAGTAAAATTTATAGACTTGCAATTAAACATCCTCAACTACTCTCCTCGATGTTCAGACACTATGGTCTACTAGTTGAAGCATGATTGGAGTAGGTTTCAATTCTTTGAGTTGGAGTTATTGGTACACTGAGTACAAAAGGAGGTTTACACTAGCCCCCAAATCAAGGAGTGTTTGCTCCACTCAAAAATTCCTGATTGTTATGGCAATTGTAGGACAATCAGGGTCTTTAAACTATGGAGGGTGTTTGTCCTCAAAATCAAGTTCACTTGCTCAGTGAAAAATGCTTTCTTGTGGGCATTAAGCCTCCTCTTCACCGTGTATAAGTCTTTCAAGATCTTTGCACAAGATGAAATTTGCTTTATCGCGTCGAGGAGTGGAATGTTGATTTCCACCTACTTGAACATTTCAATTATATTAGAATAGTTAACCACCTTGGTAGGTGGCTTCAAAGGATTAGAAAAAGGAGCAGGCATGGGGGAAATAAGCACACTTTCATCAATCAACTTTTATTTCTCACCCACCTCATCACTCACCTCACCCCCCTCGGTGTTCCCCATGGCTTCTTTTTCTTTTGGCAATGTGGCCTTGGATGAGACCTTTGGCATAATAGTTTTATCAATTTGTTTGCCACTACGAAGGCTAGTAACCGCCTTGATTTGCTCACAACTCTCTCCTAAGGGCTCCGATGACTCAACGACATGTTGACCTCTAGGGTTCTCTTGGGTTGAGCGCAAAATTTCCCCTACTCTTGTTGTGATGCCCCCATGGAGTTTGTCAACTTTGTAAGTTGGGTCCTAATGTCATTAAAAGTTTTGGCATTTTGATTTTTGATGATGGTCTGGTTTTGATTGAAGTTAGTTTGACTTTGAATGAAAGCATGAACCATATCCTCCAAATTTCTTTTGTGAGGAGGTTGGTATATGGATGAATTGGATGATCCTTGTTGATTAAAATTTTGTGGAGGTGGACCTTGGGAGAAATTTTGAGGAGACAGGTTTTGTGAATACCCTTGCGAATTAGATTGGGGGTATTGAGAGTTAGATGCTTGCCCTTGACCTTGGTAATGACCTTGTTTAGGAGGCACGAGAGGTGTATAGACATTAGACCCATGAGGAATGGGATTCTCATTTCTCCAACTAAAGTTTAGGTGATTACTCTAACCTGAATTGTATGTGTTTGAATGAGGGGAGAATGATTGCCTTGTTTGGTTAATGCATGCACTTGCTCATGATACACTTCCTTAAGTGCCAGAATGTTGGGGCACTCTGCTATGTAATGCTCCAGACTCTCACAAATCGAGCAAGACTCCTCAAACTTTGAAACATTGGACACTTCATGTCTTCTATTGAATTCAAGACTCTCAACTTTCCTTGACAATTTAGCAATTTTTGAAAGTAAGTCTTCTTGGTCTCTCAAGTCATAAATCCCTCCCCCTTGAGCTTGACTACTCCCTCGAGGAGAGACCTTGGTACATCGGTGGGATCTGTTATATCCCATGATTGTGCATTCTATGCTAATGTATCAAAGTATTCTAAAGCTTCATCGGGGTCTTTGTTCAAAAACTCCCCATTGCATATCATGTCGATGAACTGTCTATGGCCCGGTGTGATTCTTTCGTAAAAGAAACTCACTAACTTCCATGGTTCAAAGCCATGTGTGGAATGGATTGTAGGAATTCCTTGTACCGATCCCAACATTGGTAGAATTATTCATTGGACTTCTCCAAAAAATTTTGAATTTATGTTTTTAGAGTGGTGGTTTTATGCATCGGGAAAAATTTGTTTAAAAACTCAGAGAGCATTTGGTTCCAAGATGTTATGGATCAAGGCCTCAAGGAATTAAGCCACATTTTTGCCTTATCTCTCAGGGAAAAGGGGAATAATTTCATCCTAGCTATGTCTTCCATACCATGATTGGTGAGGAAGGTCGCAACTATTTCCTCGAAATCCTTTATGTGCAAATAGGGGTTCTCCTTTTCAATTCCATGGAACGTGGGAAGTAGTTGCAACATCCCCAGCTTAACTAGGAAGAGATGAGCTTGAACTAGAAGGAGGATGTAGGAAGGTGTGGTGCTTCTTGTGGGATGAAGGTAATCCCTCATTAACCTTGTCGGAGGCTCAATGTGGATGTTGTTCCCTTCATTCATAGGAAGGGAAATTGCATACATAGATTGGGCATTCTAGGTTCTTGTCCTCCCCCACCCCTTTGCATGTTTGGATTGGCACATACATTCTCAAAATTATCATCCGCATCTTCGGGTGGGTCTTGGTCATTGTTCATATTAGGGCCCAAGGGTTGTCTAAATAATCAGTTTTGTTCGTCTCGTCCCCACATATAATAAACTATCTGTAAATGAAAATGTAAACAAAAGGAAATGTGTAGGTGTATACTCTAGAATAGCATTAAACCTATGATGTGTTTCATGTGTGATTAGTTCGAGTGTGTTGAACAAGGTTATTGTTGACATTCCAGTGCTAGTTACGATAAGGGAATATGCTTTAAATATTGTATACTGGGAAAAGAAGTTTGTAGGTACTTTCATTGGAAACCTTCACAAAACAAAACTCGGCTACTAGGGATCACCTAGGGGTTTAAAGGCTTATTGCATATGCTAAATACAATTGCGGAATTAGTATATGTTTGTTTTTTTTTTGCCTAATTTTTTACATTTATTTTGCTAGGGACTAGCAAAGCTTAAATTGGGGGGGTGTGATGAGCACATAATATTACATAATTGATGGCCTCATTACATTAATTTTAACTTTGTATTTAATTACTTAGAGTTAGTCGAGTTTGTGAATAATGTTGAAATCTTGTGGTAACAGGTAATTATAGCTTAAATAATGGATTTTAGAACCTTGCAACTAAATGTGGATGTGTGGTGTAGACATTGACACATTACTTGAGGATTTGGAGGCTTAAAAGTGAAAAAAATCAAGGAGGTATCGACACTTGGTAACATAGGCACCAGCACCCACACCATTTGGTTGCAGTACCTCAGTTTTCCTCTTTTTTGATCATGATCCACTTCGAATTTGAAAAAGTTCAAAAAATAAAAGTTGTAGATCTGGATGTCCTCTGTATTCTGTAAAATTTCAGCTTAATTGGACAGTTGGATCAAAAGTTATGACAATTCTACAAAAATTGGTCCAGAGCAGGCAACCTATCGGTATGGCCTACCGGTTGGTCGAACTTTAGTAGCCAAAACCTACCGGTAGAACGCTAAAAACCTATCGGTAGGTTTTGCCCAAAACGCCCAGAATGCTTACAACTCATGCTCCACTTACTTGGGGGGTCCCACCATTGATTCTCCCACTTGTCTCCTAACTTCCCTTACACATTTACATGCCTCTTACACCCTAGTTGAAGTCTTTGGAGGCAATGGGATTAATGGGGATGGGAGAGAAAGGGGTAGCCATAAGGGGTGCAGGCTAAGCTTGTCCTAGCCCGCCCAAAGCCATCCACTCACCCCCTATTGATGGGAGACCCGTACACACATGCTAGATGACCCTATGGACAAAAATGCAAGGCTTCTTCACCATATATTCAACATTTTACAATATTTTGAAGGTGGCTACCTAAGCTTAGGAGTAGTCTAAGGAAGAAGATGATAAAAGTAGATAGAAAAGCTTAGATTTTTGCATTTTCTTCTCCATTTTAGTTTTAGTAACCTTTAAATCTCTTGTAATCCTTAACTCTTGCACTTTAATCTCATTTATTTCAAGTATATTGCAAGTTTAGTTACATGTTCTTGTTTCTACCATTAAAGCTTTCAAGCTTTAAAATTGGTATTGCATATTTTCCTTCATAGTTTATGATTTATTGCATTGAGTTAAGATTTAATCTCCATTTTAATACCATGTATCTTTACATCATGCATGTCCTTTCCTTTAGCATGAGTTGCTTGATTTTAAGTTGGCTAATTCAAGGGAGAACTCCTCTTGTGTATGCCAAATCAACTCACTTTCTTTCCTCCTCTCATAGTTTGATGGTTCGGTCTGACTGGGTTGAGAGTGGATGTAGCTGTGAATCTTTGATATCTTGTAGGCCTGGTCACGGGTTATGCTTGGATCATTACCTCCATCTCGTCCCTGGCTTCCCACGAATCAATCGTTCATCAAAGCTCTATTCGAGGAGGGCTTCGAGTTGATTTTGGATTCCCATTCGAATAACCTCTTTGGATTAGCCAACACCTGTTTTATTTCATTTCCATCAAAAACACAAATCACCAAACTCAAAACTCAAAAGATTTTACTCTTTTCTCTTTTTCACAAAATCATCTTTTGGTGTTTTGCTAAGTGCTATGTGAACTTTGTTGTGGATGAATAAGTTGTTACATGTGTTAATATATTAACATCATGTTGAGTTATGGTAATTATATGCAACTGAGATAAATTGGCATGACATAAGTGAAAATATATGGTTAAATGTCTCATTTGGCATTCATTACATTTTGGGTATGATATGACATCACATTCATGGGCTTAGGCATGAGTATGGGTGTGTATGGGCATGGTTGATTCAAAAATCATAGATGGTGGGTGAAGGTGGGATCGGGAAAATGGGATTGAAGATTTCACTGAGTCGCACAGTTGCATGCATGGAAAATTTGTGTCGGGTATAGCAAGAAAGGCTAGACACTCCTTCAGGTGAAAGGTTGACTACTTGGTTCATACACTCCCTTGAGTGAAATTCTAGAAAAGTGTAATGGCGTACAGAGCCAGTGTTGTGATTCCAAAATCTAATACCTAGCAAAGACACATTGTTTTGGTTTATATAAATGATTCATTTGATGGGAAACATCTAACAATGAATGGGTTTTATGAACGTATGATTGTATTTCAAAATGATCTTTGGATGTATTTTATCAAGGACAAATATACTACACATATGCATTGCATTATGTTGGAGGAGTTGGTGAGGACTCGAGACAAGGTGCATGAGTGAGTCTCATCTTATTTTATGGCATGACATTATGATTTTTCAACATTGAATTGCATGTTCTTGTTGGAATGGATATTGGTTTTCATTGGTTGCAAGTGCACATTTCATATGCATCTAGGAAGGGAGTAGCCTCTGTAGAAAATTTTCTACTGGGCGTTGGGTCACCCTATACGGGAACACATTTCAGGTGCGGGGTTTGTACCGGTGGAGGACTTGCATTCGGGACCTCAACGATAAAGAAAAGCCGACTTGTGGCTTTTGTAATACATTTTGTATAAACTTTGTAAAATTACGGTATTGAGTATGAGATTGTGTAAATGGATTGTAATACAACTTGTAGATATCAAGTTTTATGTGATAAACATTGTTAGACATGTTTTAGATGGTGTTGGGATGATTTGAAATGATTTTGAAAGGAAAAATGGTGGAAATAGGCTAAACTGGGCAGAGAATACTGGTACAATGTACTGGTACAGTCTGGTCCAACAAGCAGAGAGTACTGGTACACACTACCGGTACTCTTTCCAAAACTTTGGAAATTTTTTTTTGGAAGGCTGATAGTACCAGTACAGTCCAAACGGTATTGGTATTACCAAGTCGAGTGAGCAAACTGTACCGGTGCACAATATTGGTACTCTCTCCAAAATTTTAAAACTAAAGTGTTGTGCTCTCGGTCTTTGATTCCTTTGGTTCCAATGATGTAATTGGACAATAAAGAGGCATGAATTGTGGTACCTTGAGCCACGGTTAAATTAAATGATTACAGGAACACGGGTAATATGTGTGAGTTAAAATTCAGGGTAATATTAGTGTGATGTCGGATCAAGCGGCACTCACGGGCATTTCCATGGGTTGACGGGTGGTCAAAGATTTGAATAACAGTTTAAATAATGACCCCTAGTTTTTTGGGTGTCACAGCTTGGTATTAGAGCATAGGTATGCGATTACCTATGGCTGAATGGGCATTGGGTCTAGACCATTGCATTCATTGTGCATTTCTTGTTATGTGCTCAACTTTGCTATGTGTTATGTGAATTATATGCATGATAAAATGTATATGGAAAGGGGAAACACTAGGGTTAGAAAACCCAAGGTTATGTTTCAAAAAAAGGGATGAACGATATAGTTTAGTGTATAAATGTTTACTAGTAGGTGACACATACACTACTAGTGAGACAATAAGGAAATTTTTAAGTTTTAAACTTGATCCCTGTCTTAGGATACTATGTGAGTGTTCGATTGTTATTTGACATGTGTGTAGATGGAAAATCGAGGAAGAGGACACCGAGGCGGTGGGTGGAACAATCAACCACCACTGGCCTTTGACCAACAAGCCTTTGTGGAGCCTATTGGTGTGGCAGTGGCTACCATTGCACAGGCTAGTGCAAGTGGGAGTCAAGAAGGCTCAAGTCACCTTCAAAAGTTCGAGGCACATTAGCCTCTGATCTTCATGGGAGGGGTAGATTCGATGGCGGCTGACCATTGGTTCCGACAAGTGGATAAGGTCTTAAGGGCTATGGAGATCACCACTGATGCCGCAAAGATAACACTAGCTACTTTTCAGCTAGATGGAGAATCCCAAGTGTGGTGGGATTGGTTCAAGACCTCGAAGAACTTGGAGGTAATGACATGGGCAAAGTTCAAGGAGCTCTTTATGGGCAAGTACTTCCAGCTATTGCCAGACATGCAAAGGCCCGGGAATTCTTAGATTTGAGGTAAGGAACGATGATGGTGATGGAATACATGGCTAAGTTCACTAAGTTAGCCCATTTCGTCGAGACTATGTGGCCACAAATATGGCCAAAGAGAGGAAATTTGAGGATGGCCTGAAGTTGTCCATCTAGGGTAAAATAGTGGGTCTTCTTCTACAAGACTTAACCTCGATGGTTGCGATAACTATGGCCGTTGAGAGGGAGATGGATGACGCAAGGAGCATCCGAGAGTCGGGTGCTAAGGACAAGAAGAAGGAGGGACAATCCTCTTCTTCTAATTTGGGGAAGAAGCAAAGGACTTTGACTCCATAGAGCTATGGTTATCAAGGCTAGGGCCAAGGTCAGTCTTCCCAAGGCGGGATAAATCAGAAGTCTTCTTACCAGGCAGAATAAAGGACTTGCTACCTTGCCATCAACAGGGTCATAAGAAGCGGGATTGCCCTAGAGGTAGGAATCCCAGAGTTATCGGTTTTCTTAGTCCCAAACTTCGATGGGGCAGCCACAGACACATTCTACTCCTAACTACCCTACCCTGGGCTAGTGGAGCTAGTATCAGTTCTAGGGTGCTACACAGGCCCCTACTACTCCGCGGGCGGGGACTCCGCAAGCAGGCTAGATGAGTCAGGGCATGGGTTGAGACCGAGGATAGGGCTCACAAGCCGGTACTTTAGGGACCTAGGGGCATGTCTACCCCATTATGCCACAGACTGAGCTGACAGATCAGTCGATAATACAGGGTGCATTTCTACTTTCTCGCTTATGGGCTAGTGTGTTATTTGATTTTGATGCATTGTATTCATTTATCACTGCATCATGTGTGAAAGGCTTTGGCTTAGAGGTTGAGACCTTGGAAGAGCCATTGCATGTGAGTTCTCCTATAGGAACTAGGGTGAGAGTTAATCAGATATGTCGGGGTTGTGAGTTAGAGATCTCAAGGATTCTACTCACCATGGACCTTAGGGTCATGGAAATTTTAGAGTTCGATGTTATCCTCGGGATGGATTGGTTGGCGGCACATCGAGTTGTTATTGATTGTGATCAGAAGAGGGTCACTGCTTATAAGCCTGATGGTGTTTGTTTCAAGTTTTAGGGGAAAAGCGTGATGCTTTACCCCAAATCGTGTATGATTCCCGTTGGCATGGACAGTTGATGGGTTGGCTTGCAAGTCTTATCCTGAAAGACGAGGCTAGACAGAAGTTGGGTTAACCTCGGGTTGTATGCGAATATGAGAATATTTTTTTGGATAAACTACCGAGATTACCTCCATATAGGGAAGTTGACTTCACCATTGAGTTACATCCTGGCATATCGCCCATTTCTATGACTTTGCATAGGATAGCGCTAGCTGAGTTTCAAGAACTCAAGGTCCAATTGCAAGAATTGTTGGACAGGGGATTTATTAGACTGAGCACTTCACCTTGGGGCGCTCTGGTGCTATTTGCCAAGAAAAAGGACAAGACCCTTCATTTATGTATAGACTATCGATAGTTAAACCGGGTCACTATCAAGAATAGGTACCCTTTGCCGAGGATTGATGGCTTGTTTGATCAACTGAGAGGGGCATGGGTCTACTCCAAGATAGATCTTCAGAATCAGTGGTACGATGGTGTTCAGAATGTGGTACGGGCATTTTGAGTTCATAGTGATGCAATTCGGATTGACGAATGCCCTTGCGACATTCATGGATCTAATGCATAGGGTCTTCCAACCCTACCTGGATCAGTTTGTTGATGACATATTGATCTACTCCAAGTCAGAGGAGGAGCATGAGGGTCATCTAAGAGTTGTTCTCCAGATCTTGAGAGATCACTAGTTATATGCCAAGTTTAGCAAGTGTGAATTTTGGCTTACGGCTTCGGGTGTATTTGTGGACCCCGGAGAAGGTTGAGGTGGTTATGGACTGGGAGAGGCCGAAGTCAGTCATCAAGATACACAGTTTTTTGGGATTTGTAGGGTATTACCGAAGGTTCATCGAGAACTTATCTCGATTAGCTGCACCTATGACAAGATTGACCCGAAAAAGGCTCAAGTTTGAGTAGAATAATTCGTGTGAGAAAGCATTCCAGGAATTAAAAAGGAGGCTTACTCATGCTCCTATTCTGATAGTTCTGGAAAGGGGACAAAGGTACATGGTGTATTGTGATGCCTCGAAGGACAGACTTGGGTATGTTTTGATGCAGTCCAGGAGGGTATTAGCTTATGGTTCTCGACAATTAAAGAATCATGAGCAGAATTACTCCACACATGACATGGAATTGGCGACCATTGTCTTTGCATTGAAGGCTTGGCGCCATTATCTATACGGTGAGCAATTTGAGGTGTTTTCAGACCACAAAATTCTGAAGTATATATTTACATAGCGGGACCTCAATATGAGGCAACGTAGGTGGATGGAATATTTCAAGGACTATGACTTCACTTTGCATTACCATCCTAGTAAAGCAAATGTGGTGGCTGATGTACTCAATCAAACGTTACGAGGGAGTCTTGGCTAGTATGGCTTCTCATGAATGGTAGATGCTCAAGACTATGGAATAGTTCGGGCTACGATACGTGGGTCAGGTTCAGGGCATTTTAGGGAGCTTGGTGACTACACTTTCCCTACTGAGTAGAGTGATTGAGTCCTAGGGGTAGGATACAGAGTTATCATCGGTCAGGGACCAAGTATAGGCAGGTACAAGTGATCAGGGCTGGACCATTCACTCTGATGGTAGTCTTCGATTTAGGGGAAGGATTTAGTTCCCTAGTCTGCAGAGCTAAGGGAGGAGATTCTCAGAGAGTTTCACTTCTCTCGTTTTGCTGTGTATCTAGGAGGCACGAAGATGTACCATGATCTTCGTCGCCAGTATTGTTAGAGTGGGATGAAGAGAGATGTTGGAGACTTTGTCAAACGATGTCTCACGTGTCAGTAGGTTAAGGCTGAGTACCAGAGACCAGCGGAATCACTCCAGCCCTTAGAGGTAGCTGAGTGGAAGTGGGAACATATCACGATGGATTTTGTGACTCACTTGCCACGGATATCGCGGGGATATGACATGGTGTGGGTGATAGTGGAATGTCTTACAAGGTTCGCACACTTCTTTGCTATATGGATGACCTTCACATAGGAGGAATTCTGCAGGTTATATATACAAGAGATTGTCCAATTGCATGGGGTGCCTGTATTTATAGTATCGGATCGGGATCCCAAGTTTAAGGCTCATTTTTGGGAGAGTTTTCAGCAAGCTATGGGGATACAGTTGATGATGAACATTGTCTTTCATCCTCAAACTGACGATCAGTCTGAGAGGACCATCCAGATTTTAGAGGACATGCTATGGGCATGCGTCCTAGATCTCAAGGGTAATTGAGAAGATCATCTACCTTTAGTGGAGTTCGCCTACAACAACAGTTATTAAACAAGTATTCAGATTGCACCCTATGAGGCACTATGTGGGAGGCCATGCCATTCTTCGATTTGTTGGACGGAGGTGAGAGAGAGACCCTCTATGAGTCTAAATTTGGTTAGAGAAACCTCGGAGAAGGTGGATTTGATACGGAATCGTCTTCTCATGGCTTAGAGCCGATAGAAGAGCTACGCTGATAGACAGCAGCGATCATGTCTTCTTGAATGTGATGCCTAAGAGAGGAGTAGTCTAGTTTGGTAAGCAAGGAAAGGTGTCTCCAAGGTATATCGGGCCCTTTGAGGTACTCAAGAGGGTGGGTACACTGGCTTATTGGTTGACGTTATCGCCAAATCTGTCGAGTGTTCATGCGGTATTCAATGTCTCTATACTCTGAAAATATACTCCAGATCCAACACATGTGGTGGATTGGGGTGAGCTTGTTGTTGATACTGATGGGACCTTTGAGGAGGGACCAGTGCGCATCATGGATAGCCGGAATCAGGTTTTGCGAGGCAAGACCGTGAGGCTAGTAAATGTGCTATGACAGTACCGAGGAGTGGAAGAGGCAACATGGGAGCGTGAGGACACTATACGTACCAATTATCATTTCTTATTTGAGGATGGAGGTACATTCTTATAGTCATTTAGTATATATATGACTATTACATATGCATGTGATTGAATGTGTATGTATGTGTGAATTTCGAGGACAAAATTCTTTTAAGGGGGGAAGAATGTAAAACCCGGGTAAATTTAAACTTTTTCGAAAAAAAGGATAAACTGATAATTTGCCACTATAATGCGGGTTTAAAATCAATATTTTTCTAGAGCTCGGATGATGCAATGGACCTCACCGTTCAATTCGTATCGCGAAATCGAGCTGCCATTTCAATTTTCGTCGAATTTCGAGATAGTCGGATTTTATACATTTTATGAGACAACTAGGTCACAAATGACCTCACGAATGTACCCTAGAAATAGAAATTATAAAATTTTCTTATAATGGAATAAAAGTTCAAATAAAAATAATTTGAAATAAAATCAGAATTTACTTATGTCGTTTCGGGTTAAGAACAGATCCGAAAGTAGTAAACATGTGGAGCGATGTGGACCGCACATTCGAGACTATAAATACTGACTAAAAATCAGATTTTTGGAGAAAATATCTCCCCATTCTCTGTGTTCAGACGTTAGAAGAGAGAGAAGAGAGAAAAGAGAGCAACCCTATATTTCTACCTTTCTTCTTGCGATCCAAGGAGTTCTGTCGGTCTGAATTCATCAAACCAAGAATTAAAGTTGGTCTACTCAATGAGGGCTACACGTATGTACCAAAAACAAGGGATTTCACCAAAGTTCCAAGGAAGGAATTTTGGAAAAATCAAGTTTTTGGGGTGGTGTTGGAGTTCTTGAATTTTCTACCTTCTATTTACGCACCAAGAGGTAGGGTTTCTCCTACCTTAGTTTATTTTCTTACCTAGAATGTTTTATGCAATGGGTAAGGGTATGGGATAACCTAAGTCACTTGACTATGGTTAAAGAAAAGAGGAAATGGATATGGAATTGGCCTAGACCAATTCCTGGCAAGTTCGGTATTGAGAAAGTAATTGTGTAATCCCTTGGAACTTAACATTTTTGGGCATACTATGCATTCTATTGTTGCCTTCTTGGTGTTTTGCTAAGTGCTATGTGAACTTTGTTGTGGATTAATAAGTTGTTACATGTGTTAATATATTAGCATCATGTTGAGTTATGGTAATTATATGCAATTGAGATAAATTGCCATGACATAAGTGAAAATATGTGGTTAAATGGCTCATTTGGCATTCATTGCATTTTGGGCAAGATATAGCATCACATTCATGGGCTTAGGCATGAGTGTGGGTGTGTATGCGCATGGTTGATTCAAACATCATATATGGTGGTTGAAGGTGGGCTCGGGAAAGTGAGATTGAAGATTCCACTGAGTCGCACGGTTGCATGCATGAAAAACTTGTGTCGGGTATAGCAAGAAGGGCTAGACACTCCCTATTGTGAAAGGCCCGACTACTTGGTTCGTACATTCCTCGTAGGTGAAATTCTGGAAAAAGTGTGAGGGTGTATGGAGCCAGCGGTGTGATTTCAAATCTGATACCCAGCAAAGACACATGGTTTTGGTTTATATAAATGATTCATTTGATGGGAAACATCCAATGATGAATGAGTTTTATGAACATATGATTGTATTTCAAAATGATCTTTGGATGTATTTCATCAAGGACAAATATTTTACACACATGCATTGCATTGTGTTGGGGGAGTTGGTGAGGACTCGGGACAAAGTGCATGAGTGAGTCTCATCTCATTTCATGGGATGACATTATGATTTTTCAACATTGAATTACATGTTATTGTTGGAATGAATATTGGTTTTCATTGGTTTCATGTGCACATTTCATACGCATCTAGGAGGGGAGTAGCTTCTGTAGGAAGTATTCTACTGGGCATTGGCTCACCCTATACAGGAACATATTTCAGGTGCGGGGTTCGTACCGGTGGAGGACTCGCATTTGGGACCTCAACGATAAAGAAAAGCCGACTTGTGGCTTTCGTAATACATTTTGTATAAACTTTGTAAAATTACAGTGTTGAGTATGAGATCGTGTAAATGGATTGTAATAGAACTTGTAGATATCAAGTTTTATGTTATAAACATTGTTAGACATGTTTTAGATGGTGTTGGGATGATTTGAAATGGTTTTGAAAGGAAAAACAGTGGAAATAGGCTAAACTAGGCAGAGAACATCGGTATAGTGTACCGGTACAGTCTGGTCCAACAAGCAGACAGTACCAGTACTCTTTCTAAAGCTTTGAAAGAAAAATTTTGGGAAGGCAGATAGTACTAGTACAGTCCAGAAGATACCGGTACTGCCAGGGCCAGTGAGCAAACCGTACCAGTACACAATATCGGTACTCTCTCCAAAATTTGGAAATTTTAAAATTAAAGTGATGTGCTCTCGGCCTTTGATTCCTTTGGTTCCAAAGATGTAATTGGGCAATAAAGAGGCATGAATTGTGGTACCTTGAGCCAAGGTTAAATTAAATGATTAAAGGAACACGGGTAATACGTGTGAGTTAAAATTCTGGGTAATGGAATAATATTAGTGTGATGTCGGATCAAACGGCACTCACAGGCATTTCCGCGAGTTAACAGGTGGTCAACGGTTTAAATAATGACTCTTGGTTTTTGGGGCATCACATCAACGACACTAATTCTTGGATAAAACTAGATTATGATGTCACATGCATTAATTGTTGGAGAATGCATGACTTCCAGCGTCAACAGAAATATATCTTAAAAGAAAAGAAAGGCTCATGTGTCAAATGACTCAACATTATAGAAATGATTCTACTACTACATAACCTAACCTCTTCGATAAGAAATTAGTTTAATGGCAAATGCACTAACTCAACTAAAAGAACATGATTGCCTTATCAATGCCTAAGAGAAAACAAGATTCGATTCACAAATGCAACAATTCTGGGAGGAGAAATCACTTTGGAATTAACGGCACTTGCAAACTTGTAGGAAAACACCGTTTCAAACTCAAGACAATAGTTTTTTTTTTTAAAGAAAACTTGATTTTGGTGATCAACGACTCTACATCTAAAGCAAAATAGGAATTCACGCATTAGTGACACGAAAACTCGAAAGAAACCTTGACTCTCGAGAGTAGTATAATTTTTTCAAAAGAAGACATGACAGTTGAGCATCGTCTAAGGGAGAATTTATTTGGTATCAAGTACAATTTTTTGAAAGAACTTCCAAAAAAACCAAACTTTGGTATCAAGTACAAGTTTTTGAAAGAATACATGTTTCTTTGCCAGCAGCATAAATTAATAAAGGAAAACATAATACAAATGAAATATGAAATTTGCAAAGGACACTCAACTTAACTGGGGTCTGAAATCGGAGAAATTAGTAGAGAGATCATGATTGTGGTATCAACTGATTTAACCTTTATGGGAAACCTTATTATGTTGTGAAACGCTCTTATTCTAAGAGAAAACTTGATTTCATTTTATTGGGTAAATATTTCACACCATTTGGATGTGAAATGCACAAGTAGTGTGCAATGCACTAATTATGATAAAGAACATGATCCTTAAAGAAAACATGACTCGAGTGTAAATGAGACTAATTCTTGGAGAAAACAATATTTTGATGTCTACGACACTAGTTTTTAGACACAAAATGATTACAACATCGACATGGACTAAATATTGGTGAAAAAAAGAAGAATCATGTGTCAAATGCTTAAACTTCAGACAAAACATAATTCAACTATACCTTGCATTGAATTTGTAGGTAAGAAAATGCGCCAATGGTACAAGAAAATATTATTACACAGTAAAAGCACTAAAATTGATAGAAAGCATGATTCGGGTGTTCAATGCCCTGTTTCTAAGAGAAACATGAATCCTGTAACAACGCCACCAGTAAATTTAAATGAGAACACCATTACAGTATTAATGACTTTAATTCTTTGAAGAAAGCCAGATTATGGTGATAAAAGTTACTACATTTAAGAGAAAATGCTACCCATATGCCAAACTAAGGAAGCCTTTGACTTTGGTGTTAAGTATTGCTTTTGTAAAGAAAGACTCAAATCTTGTGCTCATAGCACTAATTCTTAAAAAGATCATGATAATAAAGTCAAATGTAATTTTCTGGATAATAAGCATGTGTAAATGACACTAAAACTCGAAGAATACATGATTCCGTTTGGAAATGGACCAATTACAAGAGAGGTCATTCTTTTGGCATGAACATTATTGTAGTTTAAAGCAAACACGACTCTAGTGTCACGCTTACTAATTCTAAGGGAATAGTAATTTTGGTTTGTATGTCAGTATTTTGAAAAGAACACATGATTCTATTGTGCATTGCACTGCTTTTGAAGGAAAAAGTGATTTTGGAGTCAAATGCACTAGTTATGAAAGGAAAGATGATCATAAGATCAACACCACTACTTCTTTATGAAAAAAAATGAAGGATGCAATATTCTTGTATTAAATACACCCCTTAAAAGATAAAATACAATTTTAGTCTCAACAACACTGATTCTTGGATAAAACTAGATTATGATGTCTCATGCATTAATTATTGGAGAATGTATGACTTCCAATGTAAACTGAAATATATCTCAAAAGAAAAGAAAGACCCATGTTTCAAATGACTAAGCGTGATAGAACACGATTCCACTTTTACATACCCTTAACTCTTAGGTTAGAAATTCGTTTGACAGAAAATGCACTCACTCAACTAAAGGAACGGGATTGCCTCACAAACGTCTAGAGAAAACAATATTCTATTCTCAAATGCTCCAATTCTAGGAGCAGAAATAACTTTGGAATTAACGGCACCTATAAACTTGGAGGAAAACACCGTTTCAAACTCAAGGCAATAGTTTTTTGTTTTACTTGATTTTGGTGATCAACGACGCTACATCTAAAGCAAAATAGGAATTCACGCATCAGTGACACGAAAACTTGAAAGACACCTTGAATCTCAAGAGTAGTATAATTTTTTCAAAAGAAGACATGACACTTGTGCTTCGTCTAAGGGAGAATATATGTTTTCTGGGAAAAAACCACTAAAACCTAAAAAAAATATGATTCTAGTGTGAACTTGACCAATTGACACCGATATAAACTAGAAAGAAAACATGATTCTGATGTGGAGTACACTAATTCTTTTAGGAAACTTGATTTCATTTCTATGCTAGTATTTCTCAAAAGAAAGTGGGATTCTAATGTGTATGAACTTATTCTTAAACAGAAGATGCCTTTTCGATTCAAATGCATTAATTCGAAAAGTAAAATTTTTTTTTGAATGAACTCCACTAGTTCAAGAAGAGAAACTAATAATGAGAAAATGATTCTAGTTTCATGAGGAACAATACCACAAGAAACCATGATTCTCGAATCAATGTCGCTTAATCTACACAAAATCATGATTCTAGTGCCAATTACACTAACTTCCAGACTAAAGCAAGATTCATATGCAAAATGCACTAGTTTTGGGAGAAAACATCAATCTGACGAAAACATGCTGGTAATAATCACCGATACTATTTTTAGAAGAAAAAATGATTCATGTGTCAATGAAACCAAAATTGAAGGAACACGTGACTCTCAAATAAAATATTGTTTTTCCAAAAGAATGCGGGATTCTTGTGCAAGTAGTATTAATGCCTAAAAACAGACATGGTACTATTTGCAAATGCAAAGGAAGAAAACATTCATGTATAACTAACACTAAAATTTGAAGAAATTATGATTTTGGTGTGAGGTGGACCATTTTTATGAGAGGTCTTGGCTCTAGTGTCAACCGGTCTTCACTTGAAAGAAAACACAATACTTGTGAGAAAGACACTAATTCTATGGGGAAATTTGAATTTGTTTCAAAGGTAGTATTTTGCCAAAAGAAAATAGCATTCAAATGAGTAATGCACTTAGGCTTAAGGAACAATGATTTTTGCTTTCAAATTAGTGGTTTCTATAGCTACTCTAGATTCAAGTTCACTTGTTGTAGGAGTAAAACTAGTAAAGTATACCCAATTTCAGTATCAATGACCCTTAATCTAAACAAAAGCATGGTTTAAGTGTTGGATAAAACATAATTCTGATGTCAAGTGCACTTATTTTGAGCAAAAACATGAATACATCTTTAGCAGTAGTATTTCTAAAAGGGAATGAAAGTCTCATGTGTCAAATACTTAAACTTGAGACAAAACACTATTTCGACGTCACCAATAGTCAATTCTTAGGCAAGAAAATGTTTGGGTGACAAATGCACTAACTATATGAGAAAAAACGTCATTAACTAACAACTGCATAAGATATGAAAGAAAACTAGATTCTATGGTCAAATGCACTGATTTAAAGAGAAAAACATCAATCCAGTATCAATGCAACTAATAAACTTTAAAAAAATACACAAATCTAGTGTCAATGACTTTAAGTCTTGGAGAAAACGTCTTAAAACACACCAGAACCAAAAAAATTAAACTTTGGTATCAAGTAAAATTTTTTGAAAGAATACATGTTTCTTTGCTAGTTGCTCAAATTAAAAAAGGAAAACATAATACAAATGAAATATGAAATTCTAAGGGCGAAAATGATTCCTTTGTAGAGGACACTGAACATAACTAGGGCCTGTAATCGGAGAAATTCTTAGAGAGATCATGATTGTGGTATTAACCAATTTAACCTTTATGGAAATGTGAAACATTCTTATTCTAAGAGAAAACATTATTTCATTTTATTGGGTAAATATTTCACACCATTCTTATCTGAAACACACAAGTGGTGTGCAATGCACTAATTCTGACGAAAAACATGATCCTTAAAGAAAACATGACTCGAGTGTTAATGAGGCTAATTCTTGGAGAAAACAATATTTTGATGTCTAGGACACTATTTCTTAGACACAAAATGATTACGACATTCGACATGCACTAAATATTGGCAGAAAAAGAAGAATCATGCGTCAAATACTTAAACTAGAGACAAAACATGATTCAACTATACCTTGCACTGAATTCATAGATAAGAAAATGCACCAACAGTACAAAACATTATTACACAGTAAAAGCACTAAAATTGACAGAAAGCATGATTTGGGTGTTCAGTGCCCTGTTTCTAAGAGAAACATGAATCCTATAACAACGCCACTAGTAAGTTTAAAGGAGAACACCATTATAGTATTAATGACTTTAATTCTTTGAAGAAAACTAGATTATGGGGATAAAAGTTACTACATTTAAGAGAAAATGCTACCCATATGCCAAACTAAGGAAGCATTTGACTCTGGTGTTAAGTATTGCTTTTGTAAAGGAAGACTCAAATCTTGTGCTCATAGCACTAATTCTTAAAAAGATCATTATAATAAATTCAAACGAATTTCTCTGGATAATAAGCATGTGTAAATGACACAAAAACTTGAAGAATACATGATTCTGTTTGGAAATGGACCAATTATAAGAGAGGTCATTCTTTTGGCATGAACATTATTGTAGTTTTAAGCAAACACGATTCTACTGAAACACTTACTAATTCTAAGGGAATAGTAATTTTGGTTTGTATGTTAGTATTTTGAAAAAGAACACATGATTCTATTTTGCATTGCACTACTTTTGAAGGAAAAAGTGATTTCAGAGTCAAATGCACTAGTTATGAAAGGAAAGATGACCATAGGATCAACACCACTACTTCTTTATGAAAAAACAAATGAAGGATGCAAGATTCTTGTGTTAAATAGACCCCATAAAAGATAAAATACAATTTTAGTCTCAACGACACTAATTCTTGGATAAAACTAGATTATGATGTCACATGCATTAATTATTGGAGAATGCATGACGTCCAATGTAAACTGAAATATATCTTAAAAGAAAAGAAAGATCCATGTTTCAAATGACTAAGCGTGATTGAAAAAGATTCCGCTTTTACATACCCTTAACTGTTAGGTAAGAAATTAGTTTGATGGAAAATGCACTCACTCAACTAAAGGAAAGGGAATGCCTCACGAACGTCTAAGAGAAAACAAGATTCTATTCTCAAATGATCCAATTCTAAGGGGAGAAATAACTTTCCAATTAACAACACTAGTAAACTTCGAGCAAAATACCGTTCGGAACTTAAGGCCATAGTTTTTTTTTTTTTGGTACAAAAATTGATTTTGGTGATCAACAACACTACATCTAAAAGAAAAGTTGAATTCATGCATTAGTGACACCAAAACTCGGAAGACACCTTGGCTCTCGAGAGTAGTTGAATTTTTTGAAAAGATGACATGACACTTGTACTTTGTCTAAGGGAGAATATATTTTTTATGGGAAAAAACCACTAAAATCTAAAAAAATATGATTCTGGTGTGAACTTGGCCAATTGACACCGATGTAAACTAGAAAGTGAACATGATTCTGATGTGGAGTACACTAATTGTTTAAGGAAAGTTGATTTCATTTCTACGCTAGTATTTCTCAAAAGAAAATCGGTTTCTAATGTGTATAAACTTATTCTTAAAGAGAAGATGCCTTTTCGTTTCAAATGCACTAATTCAAAATGTAAAAATTTTTCTTGAATGAACACCACTAATTCTAGAAGAAAAACTAATAATGAAAAAATGATTATAGTCTCACGAGGAACAATAATACACGAAACCATGATTCTGGAATCAACGTCACTTAATCTAAACAAAATTGTAATTCTAGTGCGAATTACGCTAACTTCCAGACTAAAGCAAGATTCATATGCAAAATGCACTAGTTCTAGGAGAAAACATGAATCATGTGTGAACTGATATGTATCTCAAAAGAAATATAAGGCTAAGGTGTCAAATGATTAAACTTAAGATAAACCATGGTTTTGGTGTCAATTGCTAGCTACTCTTGGCTTAGAAATTATGCAGGTGGCAATTGCATTAACTAAACCAGAAAACCTGATTGTTTCAACAACTATTCTAAATCATAAAATAAAACATGATTCTAGTAGCAGATGCACCAAATCTAAGAGAAAAAATGATTCTGACATCAATGGGACAAAATAACTTGGAAGAAGAAAAAAATTACAAACTCAAGGACTTGAGTCGTTGAAGGAAACATAATGGTAATAATCACCGATACTATTTTTAGAAGAAAAAATGATTTGTGTGTCAATGAAGCCAAAACTGAGGGAACACGCGACTCTCAAGTAAAATATTGTTTTTACAAAAGAATGCGGGATTCTTTTGCAAGTAATATTAATGCCTAAAAACAGACATGGTACTATTTGCAAATGCAAAGGAAGAAAAACATTCTTGTGTAACCAACACTAAAATTTGAAGAAATTATGATTTTGGTGTGAAGTGGACCATTTTTAGGAGAGGTCTTGACTCTCGTACCAATCGGTCTTCACTTGAAAGAAATCACAATACTAGTGAGAAAGACACTAATTCTATGGGGAAATTTGAATTCGTTTGAAAGGTAGTATTTTGCCCAAGGAAAATAGCATTCAAACGGGTAATGCACTTAGGCTTAAGGAAACAATGATTTTTGCTTTCAAATTAGTGGTTTCTATAACTATTCTAGATTCAACTTCACTTGCTACAGAAGTAAAACTTGTAAAGTAAACCCTATTTCGGTATCAATGACCCTTAATCTAAACAAAAACATGATTTAAGTGTTGGATAAAACATGATTCTGATATCAAGTGTACTAATTTTGAGCAAAAACATGAGTACATCTTTAGCAGTAGTATTTCTGAAAGGGAATGGAAGTCTCATGTGTCAAATACTTAAACTTGAGACAAAACATTATTTCGGCGTCACCAATAGTAAATTCTAGGGCAAGAAAATATTTGGGTGACAAACGAACTAACTATATGAGAAAAAAGATCATTAACTTACAACTGCACAAGATATGAAGGAAAACTAGATTCTATGGTCAAATGCACTGATTTAAAGAGAAGCACATCAATCCAGTATCAATGCAACTAATAAACTTTAAAAAAATACACAAATCTAGTGTCAATGACTTTAAGTCTTGGAGAAAACGTCTTAAAACACACCAGAACCAAAAAAATTAAACTTTGGTATCAAGTAAAATTTTTTGAAAGAATACATGTTTCTTTGCTAGTTGCTCAAATTAAAAAAGGAAAACATAATACAAATGAAATATGAAATTCTAAGGGCGAAAATGATTCCTTTGTAGAGGACACTGAACTTAACTAGGGCCTGTAATCGGAGAAATTCTTAGAGAGATCATGATTGTGGTATTAACCAATTTAACCTTTATGGAAATGTGAAACGTTCTTATTCTAAGCGAAAACATGATTTCATTTTATTGAGTAAATATTTCACACCGTTTTGTTGTGAAACACACAAGTGGTGTGCAATGCACTAATTCTGACGAAAAACATGATCCTTAAAGAAAACATGACTTGAGTGTTAATGAGGCTAATTTTTAGAGAAAACAATATTTTGATGTCTAGGACACTAGTTCTTAGACACAAAATGATTACGACATCGACATGCACTAAATATTGGCAGAAAAAGAAGAATCATGCGTTAAATACTTAAACTAGAGACAAAACATGATTCAACTATACCTTGCTCTGAATTCATAGGTAGGAAAATGCACCAACAGTACAAAACATTATTACACAGTAAAAGCACTAAAATTGATAGAAAGCATGATTCGGGTGTTCAATGCCCGGTTTCTAAGAGAAACATGAATCCTATAACAACGCCACCAGTAAATTTAAAGGAGAACACCATTATAGTATTAATGACTTTAATTCTTTGAAGAAAACCAGATTTTGGTGATAAAAGTTACTGCATTTAAGAGAAAATGATACCCATATGCCAAACTAAGGAAGCATTTGACTCTGGTGTTAAGTATTGCTTTTGTAAAGGCAAACTCAAATCTTGTGCTCATAGCACTAATTCTTAAAAAGATCATTATAATAAAGTCAAACGTAATTTTTTGGAAAATAAGCAATTGTAAATGATGCTAAAACTCGAAGAATACACGATTCTGTTTGGAAATGGACCAATTATAAGAGAGGTCATTCTTTTGGCATGAACATTATTGTAGTTTTAAGCAAACACGATTCTAGTGTCACACATAGTAATTCTAAGGGAATAGTAATTTTGGTTTGTATGTCAGTATTTTGAAAAAGAACACTTGATTCTATTTTGCATTGCACTGCTTTTGAAGGAAAAAGTGATTTTGGAGTCAAATGCACTAGTTATGAAAGGAAAGATGACCATAGGATCAACACCACTACTTCTTTATGAAAAAACAAATGAAGGATGCAAGATTCTTGTGTTAAATAGGCCCCTTAAAAGATAAAATACAATTTTAGTCTCAACGACACTAATTCTTGGATAAAACTAGATTATGATGTCACATGCATTAATTATTGGAGAATGCATGACTTCCAATGTAAACTGAAATATATCTTAAAAAAAAAGAAAGATCCATGTTTCAAATGACTAAGCGTGACAGAACACGATTCCGCTTTGACATACCCTTAACTGTTAGGTAAGAAATTAGTTTGATGGCAAATGCACTCACTCAACTAAAGGAACGAGATTGCCTCACGAATGTCTGAGAGAAGACAAGATTCTATTCTCAAATGATCCAATTCTAAGGGGAGAAATAACTTTGTAATTAACAACACTAGTAAACTTCGAGCAAAATACCATTCCGAACTTATGGCCATATTTTTTTTTTTTTGGTAGAAAAATTGATTTTGGTGATCAACAACACTACATCTAAAAGAAAAGTTGAATTCATGCATTAGTGACACCAAAACTCGGAAGACACCTTGGCTCTCGAGAGTAGTTGAATTTTTTGAAAAGATGACATGACACTTGTACTTTGTCTAAGGGAGAATATATTTTTTATGGGAAAAAACCACTCAAACCTAAAAAAATATGATTCTGGTGGGAACTTGGCCAATTGACACCGATGTCAACTACAAAGTGAACATGATTCTGATGTGGAGTACATTAATTGTTTGAGGAAAGTTGATTTCATTTCTACGCTAGTATTTCTCAAAAGAAAATCGGATTCTAATGTGTATAAATTTATCCCTAAACAGAAGATGCCTTTTCGTTTCAAATGCACTAATTCAAAAAGTAAAAATTTTTCTTGAATGAACTCCACTAATTCAAGAAGAGAAAGTAATAATGAAAAAATGATTCTAGTCTCATGAGGAACAATAATACACGAAACCATGATTCTGGAATCAACGTCGCTTAATCTAAACAAAATCGTGATTCTAGTGCGAATTACACTAACTTCCAGACTAAAGCAAGATTCATATGCAAAATGCACTAGTTCTGGGAGAAAACATGAATCAGGTGTGAACTGATATGTATCTCAAAAGAAATATAAGGCTAAGGTGTCAAATGATTAAACTTAAGATAAACCATGGTTTTGGTGTCAATTGCAAGCAACTCTTGGGTAAGAAATTATGCAGGTGGCAATTGCATTAACTGAACAAGAAAACTTGATTGTTTCAACAACTATTCTAAATCATAAAATAAAACATGATTCTAGTATCAGATGCACCAAATCTAAGTGAAAAAATGATTTTGACATCAATGAGACAAAATAACTTGGAAGAAGAAAAAAATTACAAACTCAAGGACTCGAGTCGTTGAAGGAAACATAATGGTAAGAATCACCGATACTATTTTTAGAAGAAAAAATGATTCGTGTGTCAATGAAGCCAAAACTGAGGGAACACGCGGCTCTCATGTAAAATATTATTTTTACAAAAGAATTCGGGATTCTTTTGCAAGTAATATTAATGCCTAAAAACAGACATGGTACTATTCGCAAATGTAAAGGAAGAAAAACATTCTTGTGTAATCAACACTAAAATTTGAAGAAATTATGATTTTGGTGTGAAGTGGACCATTTTTAGGAGAGGTCTTGACTCTGGTACCAATCGGTCTTCACTTGAAAGAAATCACAATTCTTGTGAGAAAGACACTAATTTTATGGGGAAATTTGAATTCGTTTGAAAGGTAGTATTTTGCCCAAAGAAAATAGCATTCAAACGGGTAATGCACTTAGGCTTAAGGAAACAATGATTTTTGCTTTCAAATTAGTGGTTTCTATAACTATTCTAGATTCAACTTCACTTGCTGCAGAAGTAAAACTAGTAAAGTAAACCCTATTTCGGTATCAATGACCCTTAATCTAAAGAAAAACATGATTCTGATATCAAATGCACTAAATTTAAGCAAAAACATGTGTACGTCTTTAGCAGTAGTATTTCTAAAAGGTAATGGAAGTCTCATGTGTCAAATGCTTAAAATTGAGACAAAACATTATTTCGGCATCACCAATAGTCAATTCTAGGGCAAGAAAATATTTGGGTGACAAAGGCACTAACTATATGAGAAAAAAGATCATTAACTAACAACTGCACAAGATATGAAGGAAAACTAGATTCTATGGTCAAATGCACTGATTTAAAGAGAAACACATCAATCCAGTATCAATGCAAATAATAAAATTTAAAAAAATACACAAATCTAGTGTCAATGACTTTAAGTCTTGGAGAAAACGTCTTAAAACACACCAGAACCAAAAAAACTAAACTTTGGTATCAAGTACAATTTTTTGAAAGAATACATGTTTCTTTGCTAGTTGCTCAAATTAAAAAAGGAAAACATAATACAAATGAAATATGAAATTCTAAGGGCGAACATGATTCGTTTGTAAGCGACACTAAACTTAACTGGTGTCTGAAATTGGAGAACTTCTTAGAGAGATCATGATTGTGGTATCAACCGATTTAACCTTTATTGAAAACCTTATTCTGTTGTGAAAACGCTCCGATTCTAAGAGAAAACTTGATTTCATTTTATTGGGTAATATTTCACACCATTCGAGTGTGAAATGCACAAAGTGGTGTGTAATGCACTAATTCTGACGAAAAACATAATCCTTAAAGAAAACATGACTCAAGTGTTAATGAGGCTAATTCTTGGAGAAAACAGTATTTTGATGTCTCGGACATTCGTTCTTAGACACAAAATGATTACTACATCGGCATGCACTAAATATTGGCAGAAAAAATGTGTCAAATGCTTAAACTTGAGACAAAGCATGATTCAACTATACCCTGCACTGAATTTATAGGTAAGAAAATGCGCCAATAGTACAAGAAAACATTATTACACAACAAAAGCACTAAAATTGATTGAAAGCATGATTCGGGTGTTCAATGCCTTGTTTCTAAGAGAAACTTGAATCCTGTAACAGCGCCAACACTAAACTTGAAAGAGAACACCATTCTAGTATTATTGACTTTAATTCTACGACAAAACCAGATTACGATGATAAAAGTTACTACATTAAAGGAAAAATGCGACCCATTTGTAAAACCCAGGTAAATTTAAATTTTTTATGAAAAAGGGTAAAACGGTAATTTGTCGCTACGGTATGGGTTAAAAACCTATATTTTTCTAGATCTTGGATGATGAAATAGACTTCACCATTGGATTCATCCCACAAAATCTAGCAACCCTGTCAAATTTTATCGAATTTTGAGATAGTCAGATTTCTTACGCGTTTTACTAGGCGATCGAGCCTCGGGTGACCAAAAAATAAAATTTTTAATAAAATTTTGAAAGTTAGAAAATAATTTGAGGCAATTTAAAATAAAAATATTTTGAACTTAAATCGGAATGAAATTTAATCGTTTTAGGGCAAAAACAAACCCAAAAAAAAGAAGGGCATGTGGTGCGTTGTGGAGCATGTGTTTTGGGAGTATAAAAAGAAGAGAAATATCATATTTCTCCCCATTGGTTCAGCCGTTCACCCGTTAGAGAGAGAGAGAGAGAGAGGAAAAGGGAGAGAAATCCACTTCTCTCTACGATCTACGGCCCTACAGTGCTCAAATCAACATGGGCCAAGAACAAAAGTCGATCCCCTCTATGAGGGCTACGTGGCTATAACAAAAAGCGTGAGTTTTACCGAAGATCAAGGAATAAGATTTTTGGAAGCTAGAGATTCTAGCTTGTTTTTGGGGTCTTGGAGTTTCTTGATGGCATTTTACACTTCAAGAGGTAGGGTTCCCTCCTACTTAGGCTTATTTCTAACCTAGGGTGTTTATATGAGATGGATAGGTTGTTAGAGACTTAACACTTGCCTATTGTTGTGAAATTGATGAAATGGTCATGGAAATGAGTTTAGAAATGGTCTTAAATGAGTTTCTAGCTTGAAATGATATGTGAAAGTTACTTGTGTAATTTCATAGAATTTGATATTATGTGGGCATGCTATGTGTTTATATTGAGCCTTGTGAATTAAGTGTGTTATTGGCATGGATTGTGCTAATATGTTTATGATTTGTTGGTGGGTATGAAAATGTTGATATATGTTTATTGATATATTGACTTTGTGATGGATAATGTTGATTATATGCTTGGGATATGATTTGCCATAAAATATGTTGATATGTGGTTAAATTATCTATATGACATTCATTACACATGAGATATGACATTGTTATTGCAATGGTGCATTGCATCGCATTTGCACGGAGGCATCACATCCATGGACATGAGATATGGGTGTGGGTGTGTATGAGTGTGCATGGTTTGATCAAACATGTGAAACCCGGGAAAAATTTTAACTTTTTTAAAAAAGGGTAAAATGGTAATTTACCATTATAGTTTGGGTTAAAAATTGGTATTTTTCTAGACCTCGGATGATGAAACGAACCTCATCGTTGAATTCGTCTCGTGAAATATAGTTAGCCAGACAAATTTCGTTGAATTTTGAGATAGTCGGATTTTTCACATTTTTCGAGGTGACGGGTGTTCGGTGACCTCTAAAAACAAAATTTTTATAACAATTTTGAAATTTAAAAAATGTTTTAAATAAATTTCATATAAAATATTTTAAGCATAAATCAGTACGAAATTTAATCGTTTCGGGGCGAAAACGGACTCGGACAAAGGACGACACTTGTCACAACGAGGGCCAAGTTTTTAAATAGTATAAAAGTGGGCAAATATATAAAAAATCAGATGTTTTCTCTTCTTTTGGCCGCCTGGATCAGACCCAAGAGCAAAGAGGGAAAAAAATAATTCTTCAAGCTTTCTTCCGCCGATTCTCAGAATTCTGTCAGTCGGAATTCGTCGGGCCAAGAATTAAAGTCAATCTACGCGACAAGGGCTACGCGTGGGCACCAAAAATAAAGATTTTCACCGAAGATCCAAAGGGAGGATTTTGGAGAAATCTAAGCTTTGGGATTGAATCTTGTTCTTGAGGCTTCCTACGAATTTTTTACGCTTCAAGAGGTAGGGTTCCTCCTACTCGGACCTATTTCTAACCTAAGGTGTCCATAGGGTTCATTTCGGCTTTTTTGGGTATTTCTAACATTTTTCCATTATGGTTGGTGTTATAGAAATGGGTAGGATCAATTCTAGTGTGAATTGGTAGTTAGAAAATGCTAGTTTGTGATTTCTAGAATGTTCGATAATTGGTTATGTAAAAATCATATATTCTGATTTTTATTTTGTTTGAAATGGTCCATATAAAATCTTGGCTTGATTTTGGTATATGAAAGTATATATGTAATCCCTTGAAAATTGGGATTATGTGGGCATGCTTTGTGTTTTATATTATGCCTTGTAAATGAAATATGATATTAGCATGTATTATGTGTTATCATGTTGATGAAGTGTTGATATATGCTCTTAGATATATTGATCTTGAAATGGTTATGGTGATTATATGCAAATGATATTAATTGTCATGGTATACATTGATATGTAAAAATTGTGCATGCCATATGGACATGAAATTAACATCACATTCATGGGCTACATGCATGAGTGTGGGTGTAGGGTTGCTTGGGGTGATCAACACCAACATTGGTGCTTGATGGTGGGCTCAGGAAAGTGGGATGGAACGTCCTACGGAGTCGCACGGTTACATGCATAAGAAAACTTGTGCCGGGTATAGCAAGTAGGGCTAGACACTCCCTCGGGTGAAAAACCTGGCTACTTGGTTCATACACTTACCGGCGGTGAAATTCCAGAAAAGTGTAACGGCGTATGGAGCCGGAGGTGCGATTCCTAAATTTGATACCCCATAAAGGCACATGATTTTGATATATAAATTATTCATTTGATGGGAAACATCCAAGAATGAATTGGTTTTATGACATATGGTTGATTTCAAAATAATCTTTGGATGTGTTTCATCAAAGACGTTTGTTTTATACATATGAGTCGCATTGTGTTGTGGGAGTCAGTGTGGGCTCGGGATAGCATGCATGAGTGAGTTTCATCTCATTACTTGGCATGATATCATGAGATTCTATCTTGAATAACATATTCTTATTTGGAAGAAGTTGTTTGTGGCATGTGCACATTGCATACGCATTTTAGGTGGGAAGTAGCCTCTGTAGGAGTTTTTCTACTGAGCATTGGCTCACCCTATATGGGAAACATTTCAGGTGGGAGAGGTACACCGGTGGATGGTTCAAATTTGGACCCACATGTTTGAAGAAAGCCGAATGTGGCTTTATTTTGTGTTGATGTATAATATTTGTGGAAAGAATGTTTTAAGTATGTCATCTTTTAAATTGTAATAGAACTTATATGGATGATTGGACCCGGTGTGGCCAATGTTTAATTATAATTGGACCCAATGTGGTCAAATTTTACTTATAAATGGACCCTGTGTGGTCATTGTGTTATATGGGGCCTTGGACGGGTCATGTTAATGTATATTGCATAGGTTGTGTTTTGGGTAGAGCTCCCCGTACAAAGGAGACTCTGCCCGAATTTTGTTAAATTAAGGACTTCGGTAAATGGGACATAACGGTGTAATATCGAGCTACTCGATATTCACGGGTATTCCGCGGGTTGATGGGTAATCAAAGGACCCCCAAATTTCGGGGCGTCACAAAACATCGTACTTGGTGATTGATGAGTGGACTGGAAAAGTTGGATTGAAGATCTGATTGAATCGCACGATTGCATGAAAAACTTGTTTCGGGTATAACAAGAAAGGCTAGACTTTGCCTTGGGTGCAAGACCCAACTACTTGGTTCATACACTCCCCTGAGGTGAAATTACAGAAAAGTGTAATGGTGTGCGGAACCGGCGGTGAGACTCTGAAGATCTGCTACCCAACAAAGACATATGGTTTTGGTTTTATAAAACACCTAGTTCGTACACTCCCCTAAGGTGAAATTCTAGATAAGTGTACTTGTTTTAATTGATAGTCATTCAATGTGTAGCATCCAACACTGACTTGGTTTTATAAACACATGACTTTATTTCAAAATGATCAATGGATGTAATTCGTCAATGGCTAGTTTTTTTTTCATACATTGGCATTGCATTGTGTGGTGGGAGCCGATGATGGCTCGGGTTAAAAGGTATGAGTGAGTCTCATCTCATTTTATGGCATGACATAGTAGAATTTCAACATTGAATCGCATATTCTTGATTGGAATGATTATTTCCGTGTTGAATGTTATATGTAAGCATTTCATATGCACTTAGGTCGGAGAATAGCCTCTGTAGGAAATACTGTACTGGGGGTGGTTTACCTTATACGGAAAAATATTTCGGGTTCGGGATATGTTTTATTGGAAGGCCCTTGCATGGGACCTCAAGAATGAAGAAAGTCGAGATGTGGCTTTATTTTGAGTTTTTGTAAATGATTATGAAAACTTTGTTTTGACATGTAAATACATGTAAATTAATATAACATAATGTGTATAGACCTTGTAGTACTTGATAAATTGTCAATATACATGTGTTGGATGAAAATAATATGTCTTGAAATGAATTGAAAATGAAAAATAGGTGAAACAAGCAAATATGGGCAAAATCTATCGGTAGGATCTTGTACAGGTAGAACTTTATTTATCAGGCAAAACCTATCGGTAGGACTTTTCCAGTGGACAAAACCTATTGATAGGTTCTGCAAAAATCTAAAACTTTAAGACTGCTGTGCCACGCTTTTGGACTTTGGGTTCTTTGGTTCCAAGGATATAAATGGACATAAAATAAGGATAAATTGTGGTATATCAGACCTTAGTTGGGTCGAATGGTAAAATGTACACGGGTGACACGTGTGGGTGATGATTCTGGTTAAGGGGATGCTATTGGTATGATGTCGGGTTGTGCGACAATCATGGGTACTTTCGCGGGTTGACGAGTGGTCAACAGTTGAAAAAAGACCCTCCGTTTTACGGGCATCACAACTTGGTATCAGAGCTTAGGTATACGATTGACCTACGGTTTCATGGGACATAGGTCTAGACCATTGCATTCATTATGCATTTCATGTTATGTGCTTTAATATGATACATGTTATGTGTTATGTGAATTATATGCATGGTGAAATATATATGGAAAGAGAAACACTAGGGTTAGAGAACATAACCTTGGGAGTCAAAAAACAAAGGAACAGGACGGTTCATAACATAGATGTATGCTAGTGTGAGGAACACGTTTTACTAGTGAGACAAGGAGAGAAATCTTGATGTCTCAACTTTAATCCCTATCTTGGGATACTAAGTAAATGCTCTATTTCTATTTGACATGTGTATAGATGGCAAGTAGAGGGAGAGGACACGACCGAGGAGGTGGGCGGAACGACAACCAACCACTACCGGCCTTTGATCAACAAGTCATTTTAGAGGCTATGGGTACGATGGCTACTAACCTAGCACAGACGAGCATCAATATGAGCCAAGGGGCTCAAGCCATCGAAAGGAGTTTAAGTTCCATGGACCACCAATGTTCATAGAAAAAGTAGAGGACATCCAATCCACAGCAATCACAGGGGCAAAGCCAAGCTCATAATCGTTTGTCCCAAGGAGGGAAGAAATTCGAAAAGGACGTTTCAAGGAGGCTAGAGGACATGTTTCTATTGTCGACAGCTGGGTCATGTGAGGAAGGATAGTTCTTTTAGGCAAAGCCCACGGAGTTCTGAGATGTCTCAATCCAAGTTGTTAGTAGGACTTACACAAACACAAGTTGTTCCTCCCTACCCTATTAGGGACCAGGGATATTTGTTCCAACTACAAGGGGGTTTTCACTTCCCTAGTACTTTACAGGTAGAGACTCCACAAGCAGGCCAGGTGAGACAAGATGTGGGTCAAGGCCAAGGTCGATCCTCCCAAGGCAGGAGAAATTAGAGGCCTTACTACCAGGCGGGCCAAAGGACATGTCTCATTTGCCACCAATCAGGTCATATGAAGTGGGATTGCCCTCAGAATCAGGGATCCCAAAGTTACGGGGTGTCTCAATCCTAATCATTAGTGGGGCATACGAAGACGTATTTCATTCCTCACTACCCCATCATGGGCCAAGGAAGCCAGCATCAGTTTCAGGATCTGCACAGGCGCCTACTACTTCAAGTGCGTGGATCCTACAGTCAGGCCAGATGGGCTAAGGCATGGGTCAAGATCGAGGACAAAGCTTGTAGGCCAAGACTTCGGGGACCCAGGGGCGTGTCTACGCCATCACACCACAGAATGAGCCGATGGATCAATTGGTAACCCACAATACATTTCTTACTTCCCTGTTTATGAGCACATGTGCCATTTGATTCAGGCATGTCAAATACTGTTATTTTCATGTTTCGTTGATGAAATAGATTTAGAAATCACAAACCTAAAGGAGTCCATATGATAAAAGTCAACCTTAGGAGCTAAGGTTTGCATTCATTAGATATGTCGAGGTTGTGAGTTAGAGATCTTGGGGATTCTACTCACCGTGGACCTTAGGGTCATAGACATGTCGAAGTTCGGTGTGATCCTTAGAATGGATTGGTTGGCGACACATTGGGTTGTCATTGGTTGCGATCAGAAAAAAGTAACTGCCTACGCACCAGACGGTGTTTGTTTCAAGTTTTAGGGGGACAAGCATGAAGCTTTGTCCCAAGCCGTCTATGACTCTTAATGGCATGAGCAGTTGATAGGTTGCCCTGCGAGCCTTGGTTTGGAGGACGAGGTGAAACAAGAGTTGGGTCTACCTCTGGTTGTCTGTGAGTATGAGGACATTTTTTTGGATAAGCAACTAGAATTACCTCCACACAGGGATATAGACTTTAGCATCGAGTTGCATCTGGGTACATCACCTATTTCTATGACTCCACATAGAATGGCACAGGCAGAGTTGCAAGAACTTCAGGTCCACTTGTAGGAATTGTTGGACAAGGGCTTTGTTAGACTGAGCACTTCACCTTGGGGCGCTCTAGTGCTATTTGCCTAGAAGAAAGACATAACCCTTTGGTTGTGTATTGATTATCGGCAGTTGAACTGGGTCACCATCAAGAATAGGTACCCTTTGCCAAGGATTAACGATCTGTTTGATCAACTGAGAGGAGCGCATGTCTATTCCAAGATAGATATTTGCACTAGTTACCATCAGTTGAGGATTAGGGAGGTAGATATCCCTAAGACGGCATTTAGGACGTGATATGGGCATTTTGAGTTTACTGTGATGTCTTTTGGATTAATGAATGTCCTAGCGGCATTCATGGATCACATGCATAGGGTGTTTCAACCGTATTTAGATCAGTTCATCATGGTGTTTATTGAAGACATCCTGATCTACTCCAAGTCTGACGAGGATTAGGAGGGTCACTTGAGGATTGTTCTCCAGATCTTGAGGGACCATCAGTTGTACGCTAAGTTTAGCAAGTGTGAATTTGGCTTATGGAGGTAAAATTTTTTGGACACATAGTGTCGGCTTTGGGTGTATCCGTGGACCCAGAAGAGGTTGAGGTGGTTCTAAATTGGGAGAGGCCAAAGTCAATCTTCAAGATACGTAACTTCTTGGGATTGATATGATACTACCATATATTCATTGAGGACTTCTCCCAACTAGCCACACCTATAACTAGATTGACCTGGAAAGAGGTTAAGTTTGAGTGGAATGAAACAGGCAAGAAGGCATTCTAGGAGTTAAAAGGGAGGCTTATTTCAGCTCCTATTTTGATAGTCCCAGAGAGGGGACAGATGTATACGGTGTACTGTGATGACTCTAGAGACAGACTTGGTTGTGTTTTGATGCAGTCCAGAAGGGTGGTGGCTTATGGTTCTCAACAATTAAAGAACCATGAGCAGAACTACCCCACGCATGACATTGAGTTGGCAGCCATTGTCTTTGCCTTGAAGGCTTGGCGCCACTACTTATATGGTGAGCAGTTTGAGGTATTTTCAGAGCACAAAAGTCTGAAAATACATCTTTACATAGCGAGACCTCAACATGAGACATCATAAGTGGATGGAGTATTTGAAAGACTATGACTTCACTTTGCTCTACCATCCTAGTAAGGCAAACGTGGTGGCTGATGCACTCAACCAGAAGTTATGGGGAGTCTTGGCTAGTGTCGCTTCTCGGGAGTGGCAAATACTCGAGACTATGGGAGAGTTTGGGTTACACTACATGGATCAGGCTCAGGGTGTTTTAGAGAGATTGGTGGCTACACCCTCCTTATTAAGCAGAGCGATCTAGTCCCAGGGACAAGACCCGGAGTTATTATCCATCAAGGATCGAGTGCAAACAAGTACTAGTGATGTGGGCTGGGCTATTCGTGGAGATGGTAGTCTTCAGTATAGGGGAAGGGTTGTAGTTCCCCAATCTTTGAATTTTAGAGCAGAGATCCTCAAGGAGTTCAATTGCTCATGTTTTGTAGTTCATCCAGGCGGTACGAAGATGTATCATGATCTCTATCGCCAGTTCTATTCGAGTGAAATGAAGAGGCACATTGAAGACTTTGTCAGACCATGTCTCACGTGTCAACAAGTCAAGGATGAGCACCAGAGACAAGCATGGTTGCTCTAGCCTTTGGAGGTAGCTGAGTGGAAGTGGGACCATGTCACGATGGATTTTGTGACTTACTTGCCACGAACATCGCAGGGACATGACATGGTGTGGGTGATAGTGGATTGGCTTACGAAGTTGACACACTTTTTTGGCAGTGCAGATGACCTTCACACTGGAGAAATTTTACAGATTGTATATACAGGAGATTATACGGTTGCATGGGGTACTTGTATCTATTATATCGGATCGGGATCCCAGGTTCATGGCCCATTTTTGGGAGAGTTTCCAATGGGCCATGGGGACACTATTGATGATGAGCACAACTTTTCATCCCTAGACGAACTTTCAGTCAGAGAAGACCATCTAGATATTAGAGGACATGCTACGGGCATGTGTCCTAGATCTCAAGGGTGGCTGGGAAGATCATTTACCCTTAGTTGCATTTGCCTACAACAACAGTTATCAGGCGATCATTCAGATAGCACCCTATGAGGCACTATATAGGAGGCCTTGTCGTTCTTCGGTGTGTTGGACGGAAGTGGGAGAGAGACCCTCTACGGGTTTGAATTTGATCAGAGGCGCCTCAAAGAAGGTGGACTTGATACGAAAGCGCCTTCTTACGGCTTAGAGTCGGTAAAAGAGCTACAGCGATAGATGGCGGCAACCTCGGAGTTTGAGATGGGAGATCATGTCTTCTGGAAGGTGATGCCTAACAGGGGAGTGGTTAGGTTAAGAAAATAAGGAAAGCTATCACCGAAGTTTATCGGGCCCTTCGAGGTACTCAAGAGGGTGGGTACAGTGGCTTAAAGATTGGCGTTACAACCAAATTTATCGGGTGTTCATGTGGTGTTCCATGTCTCTATGATTTGGAAGTATACTCTAGATCCGACACATGTAATGGATTGGAGTGAGTTGATTGTTGATGCGGGTAAGACCTTTGAGGAGGGACCGATGGGTATCATGGATTGCCGAGAGCAAGTTTTGCGAGGCAAGATTGTGAGGCTAGTGAAGGTGCCGTGGCAGCACCGAGGTATGGAGGAGTCAATGTGGGAGCGTGAGGACACCATACGTACCAATTATCTGTTCCTATTCGTGGATGGAGGTACATTTCTATAATTTTAAGTGTAATATTAGTGTTGCATATGCATGCGGTTAAGTGTGTATATGTGTGTGAATTTTGGAGACGAAATTCTTTTAAGGGGGCAAGAATGTAAAACCCTAGTAAATTTAAACTTTTTATGAAAAAGGGCAAAACGGTAATTTATCGCTATGATAAGAGTTAAAAACTTAAATTTTCCTAGATCTCAAATAACAAAACATACCTCACCGTTGGATTCATCCCGCAAAATCTAGTTACCCTGTCAAATTTCATCGAATTCTGAGATAGTTAAATTTTTTTTACGTTTTAATAGGCGGTTCAGTTTCGGGTGACCAAAAAACAAAATGTTTAATAAAATTTTGAAAGTTGGTAAATAATTTGAGGCAAGTTAAAATAAAAATATTGTAAACTTAAATCGGGATGAAATTTAATCGTTTCGGATAAAAACGAACCCGAAAAAAAGAAGGTCGTGTGGCGCTTTGTAAACCAAGTGTTTTGGGAGTATAAAATGGGGAGAAATATTAGATTTCTCCCCATTGATTCAGCCATTCACCCTGATAAAGAGAGAGAGAGGAACAACAAGAGAAATCCACTTCTCTCTATGATTTACGGCCTTACGGTGCTCAAATCAACATGGGCCAAGAACAAAAGTCGATCTCCTCGACGAGTTTAGCGGCTATCCTAAAAAGCGCGGGTTTTACTGAAGATCAAGGAAAAAGATTTTTGGAAGCTAGGGATTCTAGCTCATTTTTTGGGGTCTTTGAGTTTATTGACGGCATTTTATGCTTCAAGAGGTAGGGTTCCCTCCTACTTAGGTTTATTTTCTAACCTAGGGAGTTTATATGAGATGGGTATCTTGTTAGAGATTTAACACTTGCCTATTGTTGTGAAATTGATGAAATGGTTATGGAAATGAGTTTAGAAATGGTCTGATATGATTTTCTAGCTTGGAATGATATGTGGAATTTACTTGTGTAATTTCATGGAATTTGATATTATGTGGGCATGCTATGTGTCTATATTGTGCCTTGTGAATTAAGTGTGTTATTGGCATGGATTATGTGCTAACATGCTTATGATTTGTTGTTGGGTATAAAAATGTTGATATATGTTTATTGATATATTGACTTTGTGATGGATAATGTTGATTATATGCTTGGGATATGATTTGCCATAAAATATGTAGATATGTGGTTAAATTATCCATATGACATTCATTACATATGGGGCATGGCATTGATATTGCAATAGTGCATTGCATTGCATTTGCACGGGGGCACCGCATCTATGGGCATGAGACATGGGTGTGGGTGTCTGTGAGTGTGCATGTTTTGATCAAACACCATACTTGGTGGTTGATGTGTTGATTCAGGAAAGTTGGATTGAAGATCTGATTGAGTCGCACAGTTGCATGAAAAATTTGTGTCGAGTATATCAAGAAGGGCTAGACTCTCCCTCGAGTGCAAGACCCGGCTAGGTGGTTCATACACTCCCCTAAGGTGAAATTCCAAAAAATTGTAATGGTGTGTGGAACCGGTAGTGAGACTCCAAAGATCTGCTACCCAATAAAGAAACATGGTTTTTGTTTTATAAAGCATCTGGTTCGTACACTCCTCTGAGGTGAAATTTCGGAAAAGTGTACTTGTTTTATTAAATAGTCATTCGATGTGTAACATCCAACAATGACTTGGTTTTATAATTACATGAAAACAAAAAAAAAAACCCGCCATTGACGAATTTTTTTGCTTTCATACATTGGCATTGCATTGTTTGGTGGAAGCCGGTGAGGGCTGGGGTTAAAGGGTATGAGCGAGTCTCATCTTATTTCATGACATGACATAGTAGAATTCCAACATTGAATCGCATATTCTTGATTGGAATGATTATTTTCGTGTTGAATGTTATATGTAAGCATCTCATATGCAGTTAGGTCGGGGAGTAGTCTCTGTAGGAAATACTCTACTGGGCGTGGCTCACCCTATACAGGAAAATATTTCAGGTGCGGGATATGTTCCGGTGGAAGGCTCTTGCATGGGACCTCAAGGATGAAGAAAACCGAGATGTGGCATTTTTTTGAGTTTTTGTAAATGATTATGAAAACGTTGTTTTGATATGTAAATTCATGTAAATTAAAGTAACAGAATGTGAATAGACCTTGTAGTAGTTGATAAATTGTCAATATACATGTGTTTGATGGAAATAATATGTCTTGAAATGAATTGAAAATGAAAAACAGGTGAAACTAGCAAATCTGAGCAAAACCTACCAGTAGGACCTACCGGTAGAACGCTATCCAGTGGACAAAACCTACCGGTAGGTTCTCCAAAATTCTGAAACTTTAAGACTGCTTTGTCATGTTTTTGGACTCTAGGTTCTTTGGTTCCAAGGATATAAATGGACATAAAATGAGGATAAATTCTGGTATATCGGACCTTGGCCAGATCAAATGGTACAATATACACAGGTTACATGTATGGGTGATGATTCTGGTCAAGGGGATGCTATTGACGTGATGTCGGGTTGTGCGACAATCACGAGTACTTCCGCGGGTTAACGAGTGGTTAATAGTTGAAAAAGGACCCCCGGATTTAGGGGCGTCAAACATATGCCAAACTAAGAAAGCATTTGACTCTAGTGTTAAGTATTGCTTTTGTAAAGGAAGACTCTTGTGCTCATAGCACTAATTCTTAAAAAGATCATGATAATAAAGTCAAACGTAATTTTCCAGATAATATGCATGTGTAAACAACACTAAAACTTGAAGAATACATGATTCCATTGGGAAATGGACCAATTCTGAGAGAGATCATTCTTTTGGTATGAACATCATTGTACTTTAAAGCAAGCACGACTCTGTCGTCACACTTACTAATTCTAAGGGAATAGTAATTTTGGTTTCTATGTCAGTATTTTGAAAAAGAACACATGATTCTATTGTGCATTGCACTGCTTTTGAAGATCAAAGTGATTTTGGAGTCAAATGCACTAGTTATGAAAGGAAAGATGACCCTAGGATCAACACCACTAGTTCTTTATGAAAAAACAAATGAAGGATGCAAGATTCTTGTGTCAAATACACCCCTTATAAGATAAAATACAATTTTAGTCTCAACAACACTGATTCTTGGATAAAAATGGATTATGATGTCACATGCATTAATTATTGGAGAATACATGACTTCCAATGTAAACTGAAATATATCTTAAAAGAAAAGAAAGACTCATGTTTCAAATGACTAAGCGTGATAGAACATGATTCCGCTTTTACATACCCTTAACTCTTAGGTAGCAAATTAGTTTGATGGCAAATGCACTCACTCAACTAAACGAACGGGATTGCCTCACGAACGTCTAAGAGAAAACAATATTCTATTCTCAAATGCTCCAATTCTAGGAGGAGAGATAACTTTGGAATTAAAGGCACTTGTAAACTTGGAGGAAAACACAGTTCCGAACACAAGGCCATAGATTTTTTTTTTTTTTGGGTAGAAAACTTGATTTTGGTGATCAACAATGCTACATCTGTAAATCCCCACATGTCTATACTATCAACAATCATCCTATTAGCTTCGTTCTACTTTTAACGTCTTTATTTACATCCTAAATCAAACTATAAGAATAATAAGTATAAAGGGCTAAATAATGAAGGAGAAAAAAAAATGACATTTGCATTCTCATCAACGAGCTAGCTTAGAGGAATTGAAGAAATATTTTTTTTCTAAATATACTAGTTCTACATTATGTTGTCATGGATGATTCTAGGAGACGGAGGGTAATTTGGTTTTGATTAATGAATGATGCTAGACATGGATCTTTATGAAAGTCATCCTACCTATATTGGAGATGGGTACGAGATAGGATTTGTGACAAAAAACACCCAAACTCGAGTTAGACAAGTATAGAAGAACCAAGCAGTCTGACATACTACCTTTCACTAATTTGATCATAACTCTTTGTTGGAAAGTCCAAATTGCGCACCGTTATTTTTGTTAGAACCCTAACTCGTATATCTTTCCAACCATATAGGTCACACATACTAGAAATACCTGAGTCAAATCATTTTATTCTCTGAAGTTGACCAAAAATCTATGGTGTTCCTTGGATAGTAAAGTGTAGTACTTTCTTCTTAGACTTTGAAGGTGTAAACCCCCACATGTTTATATTAATACAGTAATTTACTTGTTTAGTGATTTGTATATATTTAATGATGTAAGAATAAACCATATATATTGAAACCATAAGAATTTGGGATAGTCGTTAGCATATATGGCGGTTCGGAGGAATAATATAGTAATTTTAATATTTCGAGTGTAAATTTATTTTAATTTTGAAATAAATCATAAAAATAAATATTTTTAGGTTAAAATAAATTAAAATGAATTCGGAACGTCGAAAAACCTTAGGCTAGTCATATGGATCAAATTGGAGATTTTTAGTGGCAAAATCGTAATTTTGAAGAAAATCCAAATTGCAGCCTGTGAACAGTAACCCGTCGGGACTGCTGTGTTTAAAACACAGATTTCAGCCCATTTGCCTCTATTTCTTTCACTCCACTCTCACCCCAAACCTCTTAGCACCCTAGGAGAAGATAGAGGAAAGGAGGAAAGGGAGAAAGGAGGTCTCTTGGGCTTGGGTTTTGGTTTGGAACTTTGATTCAAGGTAGGGGAATTCTTCCTATTTTCTTACATTGAGGTTAGGGTTAGTTTATATGTATTCTTTTGGCTTAAAAATCTTAATTACTTGTTATTATATACTTGACTCTTGGTATTCTTGCATTTATTGTCATGTTTTAAACATTTTGGTGGTTGGGTAACCATTAAAACTCATTTACTTGCTTCAAAACCTAGTTTTCAAGAAAAATGGGGTTTTCCCTTAATTTCTCCATTATTGTTGATTCTGAAAACTCTAGTGCTTTGTGTTGAGTAATGAAATAATATTTATGATGATCTCATGCTTTTCTTTTATAATGTTCTATTGGGATTATTTGATTCTCTTGTGATTTGAGAAATACCCATGTGATTGGGGGTTTATGGAAGTATTTGTATTTGAGAAAATAGTTGGTATTGTATCTCTTGTGTGGTTGTGGGGATAAATATGGGTTACTATTGACCGGGTATCATGGAGTGGGTAGACGACTTTTTACTCCGTGTGGGTTGAACTATTCCTACCACTCGTAATGGGGTTAGTGCCTTGCGAAGGCTAAACCATTATCACTCACGGGGTATCGTGGAAAAAGGGAATTGTGTGGTTTGTACGTGGGTCATGATATTTTCGATGGTGACCATGTGAAATCTTACTTCATACCTGAGATACGAATACAGAAAAAGGGTTATTGTTTATTGTACCATAAATGGTTTCTACAAAAATCTTGGGAAGTATGGGATTCCGCAGGAACTTGGGAGAAACGATTTATGGTGGAATGGACTAGTTGTTGGATATTGGATTCATTTATGTCTTAAATTATTGTGGTACTTAAACTTGAGATCTGTTTAAATGTCCTGATTTTTATTTTCAAAGTTATATATGTTATTTGTGAAATGAGACCGACCTGTTTTATATTATTTTTTTAAACCTTGTTTGAGTTGGGAGGATTTTGCTACAGAGCTTCGTGCTCATCCCCTACAGTTAAACATTTTTCAAATTTGGTGCTAGAGGAGGACCTCGGAGCTGACGAGCCGGGGCATGGGGAGGCCCCACCCGAGGGGATTCTAGATCCCAAGGTGGACATCTAGGGCTATAGTTATTTTTGTACTAGACTAAGAAATCTTATTTACGATCATAAATAGTCTAGTATTTTGTTTATTCCGCTGCTAAAGTTGAGTGTAATTCTTTTGGGATGTAACTGTCATAACTTGGCTTGTTCTTTTTGGGATGAAATTGTGGATAGTACATATGATGAATGAAATATTTTTATTTGATGGTTAAATGGACCCGGTGTGGTCAATGAAGTATAAATGCACAGGTTGAATTTTTGGGTAGAGCTCCCCGCACAAAGGAGACTCTGCCCGAATTTTGTTAAATTAAGAATGTTTGTAAATCATGGATTTATTTAGTTGCTCTCATGATATGAATGGTTTTAAATGGTAATATTGTCCAGGGTGGTTTTTGGGGCGTTACAACATCTAAAAGAAAAGTTGAATTCATACATTAGTGACACCAAAACTCGGAAGACACCTTGATTTTCGAGAGTAGTTGAATTTTTTCAAAAGAAGGCATGACTCTTGTACTTTGCTTAAGAGAGATTATATTTTTTCTTGGAAAAAACCACTAAAACCTAAAAAAAAGTATGATTCTGATGTGAACTTGACCAATTGACACCAATATAAACTTGAAAGAAAACACGATTTTGATGTGGAGTACACTAATTCTTTAAGGAAACTTGATTTCATTTCTATGCTAGTATTTGTCAAAAGAAAGAGGGATTCTAATGTGTATAAACTTATTCTTAAACAGAAGATGCCTTTTGGTTTCAAATGCACTAATTCAAAAAGTAAAAATTTGTCTTGAATGAACTCCACTAGTTCAAGGAGAGAAACTAATAATGAAAAAACGATTCTAGTTTCATGAGGAAAAATACTACAAGAAACCATGATTCTGGAATCAACGTCCCTTAATTTAAACAAAATTGTGATTCTAGTGCCAATTACACTTAGTTCCAGAATAAAGCAAGATTCATATGCAAAATGCACTAGTTTTGGGAGAAAACAATAATCTGACGTGAATTGAATGTATTTCAAAAGAAATATAAGACTAAGGTGTCAAATGATTAAACTTAAGATAAACCATGGTTTTGGTGTCAATTGCAAGTAACTCTTGGGTAAGAAATTATGCAGGTGGCAAACACATTAACTAAATAAGAAAACTTGATTGATTCAACAACTATTCTAAATCATAAAATAAAACATGATTCTAGTATCAGATGCACCAAAATGATTCTAACAACAATGATACAAAATAGCTTGGAAGAAGAAAAAAATTACAAACTCAATGAATCTAGTCGTTGAAGGAAACATGATGGTAATAATCACCGATACTATTTTTAGAAGAAAAAATGATTTGTGTGTCAATGAAGCCAAAACTGAGGGAACACACGACTCTCAAGTAAAATATTATTTTTTTCAAAAGAATACTGGATTCTTGTGCAAGTAGTATTAATGCCTAAAAACAAACATGGTACTATTTGCAAATGCAAAGGAAGAAAACATTCATGTGTAACCAACGCTAAAATTTGAAGAAATTATGATTTTGGTGTAAAGTGGACCATTTTTAGGAGAGGTTGTGACTCCAGTCCCAACCGGTCTTCACCTGAGAGAAAACGCAATTCTTGTGAGAAAGACACTAATTCTAGGGGGAAATTTGAATTCGTTTCAAAGGTAATATTTTGCCAAAATAAAATAGGATTCAAATGAGTAATGCACTTAGGCTTAAGGAAACAATGATTTTTGCGTTCAAATTAGTGGTTTCTATAACTATTGTAGATTCAACTTCACTTGTTCCAGAAGTAAAACTCGTAAACTAAACCCAATTTTGGTATCAATGACCCTTAATCTAAACAAAAGCATGATTTCTGTGTTGGATAAGACATGATTCTGATGTCAAGTACACTAATTTTGAGCAAAAACATGAGTACGTCTTTAGCAATTGTATTTCTGAAAGGAAATGGAAGTCTCATGTGTCAAATACTTAAACTTGAAACAAAACATTATTTCGGTGTCACCAATGGTCAATTCTTGGGCAAGAAAATATTTGGGTGACAAACACACTTAATAAATGAGAAAAAACATCATTAACTAACAACTGCACAAGATTTGAAAGAAAACTAGATTCTATGGTCAAATGCACTGATTTAAAGAGAAAAACATCAATCCATTATCAGTGTAACTAATAAAATTTAAAAAAAAATTACACAAATCTGGTGTCAATGAATTTAAGTCATGGAGAAAACATCTTAAAACACACCAGAACTTAAAAAAAAACCAAACTTTGGTAAGTTCAATTTTTTGAAAGAATGCATGTTTCTTTGCCAGTAGCTCAAATTAATTGATTCGCACTTTTTCATGATCTAATATTTATATTATACACCCAAGTATAAGTGGTCGAATTGTAATTTTCTCAAAGACCAAATATCGATCCCACGAAGAGTTTAAATAATTAGGAAATAAAATAAAAATAGTTAAGTTGTTAATTCGAATAAGACAACATGTGATAACTTGTGATGTGAGTTTAGATTGATAACTAGTATAATTAAATGGTTGGTTGCAGATAAAGTTGATAGAAGACAAAAGTATATAAAAAATATCCTTCAGTTTAAGGATCCATATGCGTTAAATTGGGTGAATACTGCAAATACTACCTTACAACAATTAACTTCCATGTTACTGACAAGTCAACCGGTAGGTCTGATGTATATAAACCATCACACAACAACTTCTTAGGTTAGCTGGTGGTGTTCATGACGGTTGATTAATCCAAGTGAACTAGAAGGACAAACCATTCATGAGGAATACTTGAATTATTCAATTGTCTCATAATAGTAAGTACATACATAATAAACCATAACACAACAACTTCTTACCTTAACTGGTGGTATTAGTTATAACACATCAACTTTTTAGGTTAACTGGTTATAGATGTGCCATTTGACTAATTCAAGTGAACCAGATATTGGATTAAATGTTTGACTAATTAAACATCCTCAGCGTTCCGGTGGAGGACTAGTCATACTGATAGGAATACCACAGATATTCAACCAACAATATTATCATGTATACCAGTTAAATGACCTTAGTAATCGAGAAGGACAAGCTATTCATGAGGATCACTTAGGTCATTAATCTGATAGTTATATATAGTAGTTAAACAACCCTAATAATCCAGAAGGACAAGCCCTTCATGAGAATCATTTAGGTTTTGTACAATGCATCAGTAGAACATCCTTAGCGTTCCGATGGAGGACTAGCCATACTGATAGGAACACCGTAGATATTTAACTGACAGGTTGATGATGCACTGATGACACAATTCCAGGCACAACACTAAAATTACGTACATCACTGTATCAGGCATAAAACGTATAATACTTACATAGATAAATATATGAATAAAACATCAAAATTTCCAGTAGTTAACCAATATTGTACATATGTTTATCTCTCACTAGAGGATATAAGTAACTACTCACGCCCCATTGCTACAGACAAGCAAGGAGTGCGGGCAGCTTTCATTACAACTGAAATTAAAATACAGATTCTAAAACTTCTTTCACGAGGAACAACTGAAACACAACCACCTTTATTATCACTCAAGCCAAAAGGGTGGCAGTAGTTCAACTATCCGAATAGAAAGATAGAACTTAAATGTAAAAATACAGAGTTTCGACTGAAGATGAATCGGATATGTATCTGACTTCTTCTCTCTCTCTTTCTTTTTCTCTTTCTCTTTTCTTCTCTTTCTCTTTTTAACTCTCTCTGGATTCCTTTAAGTCCGGCCGCCCTAAAATGGAGAGTGGCATGCATATTTATAGAGGGGAGGAAGCAGGAGGTGGCAAGATGATCTTCAACTGCCATAGGGGACCGTCCAGATGGCACTCCCATTATCTGGACGGTGGCATCTTGCTGGAGCTTTATCTCTTTTTGGATGCTGACTCTTGTTTTGTTGAAATTACACTTTAGCCTTTTGTTATTTCAAGCTTTTATACATTGTTCCTTGCATTTTTCGGTAATTCAGCATCAATACCTGAAAATTTTAAACATAATACATATAAAACCCTAATTCCCACACAAACCCTAATTGACACTAATTAATAATTTTTGGTTATTTTTTCTTATTAATTTGACTTATTTAACTATTTTGATTTATATACTAATTAGGGTTAATCACACTTTCTAACTTAGACTTTACTAGTCCCTAATAAATTATAAAAACTATTAACAAAATGAAAATATAAATAAAGGTAAAATAATTTTCATAGATTTTTTCACGAATGTATTTAGCAAATGCAATAAGCCTTTAAATCCCTAGATGATCCTTAGTGGACGAGTTTTGTCGCGTGAAGGTTTTCAATGAAGCTACCTACAAACTTCAGTAATTAGGAATTCATAATTCATATTTTTCACAAGTAAAATCACATCAATATTTCTACTGTCTTGCCAAAAATTCTTCCTTTTCTGATCACTATAAGAGTAACATACGTTAATTGTAACATTATCTATATATTTTTATAAAAACTTGTGTGTGTGTAGTGATTTCTTTATTTTCGAAAATCACTTTGGAAATATTTCCATCTTTCATGGTAGTCTTGATGTTAGTCCTTTCCTGGAATACACTTAGCAAAAAAAACACACCTGTTATAGTGACTATTCTCACAAGCTACATGTGATTGAAATACAATTAACAAAGCGAATAATTTCACATGTAGTTAATTAAAAGAGCGGTTATTCGAATAAACTTGGAATTTTGACATAATCTCATGAAATAATATTAAAACTATATTAAACATTTATTATTAACATTTTCCTTTTTAGAATTGATAGGATTAATACAAATATATGATTTTTGAAATCAAAAAGGACTTTATTGGAGTTGCAATGTGGCCATGGGTTTAAGGTTTATGAAATGACGTCAGTGAAATTCAAGTACTATCTTTAATATTATGGCACACCTCATTATAGTACTCGTATGACTTTGCATGTTCATCGTTTTCACTTTTCCTATTTTTCACTTTTGTGGCTTTTTTTCTTTCTTTTGAATTTTCTTTTGTACCGTGATCACCCTTTTACCTTTTCTTGTCATTTTCTACCTTTTTCTTCTTTTTTTCTGCTTTTCCATATTTTACTGTTTTAAAAGAGGGTGCAAGGGTAGGTTTAATATATTTTTATATAGCTCGGGTATTTTTTTGGGTTTGAAGAAAAGAATTCAGATTCTTGTTAGGACTGACTAAGGATATAATTTTGTAAAATAAATGGTCAAGGCTCAAAATTAGTCAAACATGGCCTAAGATCATTTTCCAGAAATCATACATTTGTATATTTTCTAAGTAAAAAATTTAAGGACCATGCTAACAATATAATTCAATAAGTGTTAATCAAAACAAAGCTAATGAGATTATTCAACGAAAATTTACCGCTGAATCAAAGATTCTTATTTGAGTAGATGTAGAGTATCGCTCCAAGAAAGATTTGTTCAAAATCTGCAATAGGTTTTAAATCTTCACTACATATGTAAATAGTGTAATATTTCACAAGTTTTTCAATAATAAAGATATCTATTTGTGCTTCTAAGAATAAATTTAAACAAAAATATTAAGATAATGCACAACTAAGATATGAAAATCCCGCGTGATCAAATTGAGACTATTCTTGCAAGACATGAGAATAGAAATTTAACTCAGTTGTGAATCATATGAACTAGTCTTCCTAACTTAACAGCAAAAGTTTCAAAATTAGCATTAACAAACTTAAACACACATTAGTTCAAAACAAACAAGTTTAAAACACACATAAGTTCAAGACAAATCAATCTAAAGCAAACAAGTGCAAAACATAAATTAAAGTTCAAGTGCATTAGCAAAAGTGCATAATTTAAAAAGCTGGGTGAAAGATGGCAAATTTTTGTGTAGAATCTTCAGTCTTTTAAGAAGTAGATGGGCCTCCTCCAAAACATTCTCTCAGTAGCCTCAAGATTTCATCTTGGTTTTGTTCATAATCCTCCATACGTTGACTGAGTTGATTGACTATGGTCTCCAATCCTAGCAGAATTTATCTGTCAATTCTGTCATCCACAGGTATGTATGGTTGATCCCCTTGTGGCTGCTGCTATTTTGGTGGAATAAATTCTTCAAAGCCTTGGAATAGCTCCTCTTATGGTGGAAGGGGTACCTCTGATTGTTCTTCAGGTTGTCCTCCATGACTTTTTTTCAATGAAGTTTTGTCTAATGATCCAAAATAGTCCACTATCTTCTAGATAGGATCAATGATCACGCCCCTCATTCTCGCATAGCTAAGAAACTAACATAGCATAGGGAAGTTTTGATCTACTGTAAGTAACATTTGGTCCATGATCAAGTTTGGCAGGTCAATTATGTGTCCCATCCCAAATACATATAAGAAATAAGCTTGCTTAGTATAGATTTGATTTTTCTAGGCTCGGGGTAGCAAACTATTCACAGTTATCAAATTCAGAATGTGGTATTTGTCAGTCAGATCCCCTTGTTTTATGTATTTGTTTGGCTTGCTCCAAGAAAATTATGGGTTACCCGTTACTTCTCTCCCTATAACACTCAAATCAGGTAATTCAGTGTAGGGGTATTGCGGGTTCTCTGGTCTAGGCATGGGTTGAAAGAAATCGGCTATAGTAGCTGGTGTAACTTGAAAAACTATACCCCATACGAATATACGCAATTACCTTTCTCCAATTATCTGAGCATTACTATAAAATTCACGAACTAAGAATTGATACTCAAACATAATGCAACCATCCTCTTGCATTAAGAATTTTTCTAATTCCTATGTTCTCAAAATCCTCATAAATAACTGGCCTTTTAGAAGTAATAGTTTTAATAAGAAAGTTAGCATCATACCAGGCCTGCTACTCAAAATTTTCAAACATCACCTCATTGAAGATATTCCCCTGCTCTATGTTGTTGTGGAGGTTGTTGAGGTTGCTTGGGTTGATCTCTCTATGCCCGACTTGACGATCCTCTTGTTTGTCATATTGAATCCTTTTTTCTTGATTTCTCCTCAAATGCCCCATTTAAACTGATTCCAATCAGTAGTTACCTTCAAAATGTGATAGGTAAGTAAATAACTGGAATAACATTGGGGCAGAATAGGATGACATCTCAGGGTATTCCTTACTTTGCCCATACCTATTCCACCGAAGATGATCTAACGCTCGACTTGAAATTGGTTTCTCACACTGATTATACTGTCTTAAATGTTTTAAACGACTACATCTTACACAACCACTGAGACAATTTGCTCGTCGATGTTTGGCAAATGTACTTTTTCTACACAGAGGTTTTGGTTGACTTTCAAAAATATTTAAATTTCTTACTCTTCTGGTTTTTTGCATGATCAATGCATGAATATCTTTTGGAAGATGATGCAGTAGAATATAACTTAACCAAAATAGTTTTTTGTCCATTGTACATAACACACACACACACACACACATATATATATATATTTTATATATTTTTTAATAAATAAATTGAAAACCGGCTTTCTATCTAGTTCTTTAACGTCTGCTAGTCACAATGACAAACAAATTTAAAACATAATTACTATTTTAAATACAAATAATAAATTCACACCCATACCTCCCCAACTTAATTTAAACATCATCTGCAATGTAAAAATAGTGATAGTAAACATTGATAATAAAACCCGACAATCTATTGTCGTTCCATCGATTGAGGTATCTGATTGATACTCAGGAGATTTATTCTGTTAAATAAATTACAACTAATTAGTAATATTATTGAGAATTAAGTAACTATTTATTTTTCAGAGTATATAAACAGGATCAAAAAATTGTATAACAGTTATATCTTGATAAAATCCATCATAATATGGTTTAAGTATTTGACCATTTACTTTAAAAATATTTTCAGTTAATGGATTTTCAATTTCAATTGCCCCATAGTCAAAAACTTGTTTGACAATATAAGGACCTGTCCATGTTAATCTTAATTTTCTAGGAAATAAACAAGGTTTTGCATTATATAAAAAAACTTTTTGAGTTGGTTCAAATGATTTTCGCATGATATTTTAATGATTAAAAAATTTTGTTCTTGATTTTGCAATCTTTGCGTTTTCATAAGTTTCATTTCTTAATTCCTCTAATTCATTTATGTGAAGTTTGTGAGCTACTCCAGCTTTTTTCATATCAAAATTCATTATTTTGATTGCTCATTATGATTTATATTCTAATTCTACAGGCAAATGACATGGTTTTTCATATACTAACCGATAAGGAGACATCCCTAAAATAGTTTTGTATGTAGTACGAGAAGCCCAAAGTGCGTCAGTCAATCTTAAAGACCAATCCTTACAATCTAAATTTACTATTTTTTATAAGATATATTTTATTTCCCAATTAGCTAATTCAACTTGTCCACTTGTCTGTGGATGATATAGAGTGGATAATTTATGTGAAATCGAGTATTTTTTTCGTAAGATTTTCAAAAAATTTATTACAAAAATGTAATCCACTATCACTTATAATGGTTCGAGGAATTCCAAATCTAGATAAAAAAATTTATTTCAAAAACTTGATCACTATTTTGTCATCATTATTTTGACATGGAATTGCCTCTACCCATTTAGAGACATAGTCGACTGCCACTAAAATATATACATGTCCAAAAGATATGGAAAAATGGACCCATAAAATCGATACCCCAACAATAAAAAATTTCAATGATTAAAATTGGGTTCAAAGGCATCATATTTCTTTTTGAAATATTTTTTATTCTTTGACATCTATCACAATTAAATAAAAGATATAAACATCTTTAAAAAGAGTTGGCCAATAAAATCCACACTACAGAATTTTAGCAACGATTTTCTTTGAAGCAAATGACCGCCATAAGCTTCAGAGTGACAGAACTGAATTACCTGACTTATTTCATGATTAGGTATACAATGCCTTATTATTTGATCTTTACAATATTTAAACAGGTAAGGATCTTCCCAGAAAAAGTTGCGTACTTCACTTAGAAACTTATTTCTATCAGACCAGATAAAATTAGAATGAATAGTACTAGTGGCTAAATAATTAACTGTATCTGCATAGTACTTCTGTTAATGCAAACAGTTGTTAATCTGAAGAGGTTTCTCTAATCAGAGTTGATTCTTCCTTTATATCATAATTTAGTCTTAATAAGTGATTTGCTACCACATTCTTTACTCCTTTCTTATCTTTAATGATAAGATCAAACTCTTGAAGTAATAGTATCCAATGTAGGAGACGTGGTATAGCATCTTTTTTAGTAAGTAAGTATTTTAAAGCGGCATGATCAGTAAATACAACAATTGATGATCCAACCAGATATGAACGGAATTTATCTAATGAAAATACAAAAGTAAGTATGTCTTTTCTGTGGTTGAATAGTTCATTTGCGCATCATTTAGAGTTTTACTTGCATAGTAAATAACGTAAAGTTTTTTATCTTTCCTTTGCCCTAATACAGCTCCTACTACATAATCACTTGCATTACACATTAATTTAAAAGATAAAGACCAGTCATGTGGTTGCATAATTGGTGCAGAAATAAGGATGCTTTTTAATTTATCAAATGCTATTTGACATGCGTTATTCTATTCGAATAATGTATCTTGACATATGAGATTACATATAGGTTTAGATATTGAACTAAAATTTTTTTATGAATCTAAAAATTAGCGAATGTCTTTTACTATTTTTGGTGAAGGCAAGTTTGCTATTAGATCAATTTTTAATTTATCAAATTCAATTTCTTTTTTGGATACTATACGACCTAAAACAATACCTTGTGTAACTATAAAATGACACTTTTTATTATTTAAGACAAGGTTTGTTTCTTCACATCGAATGAGCACCTTTTTCAGATTTTCTAAACATATATGAAATGAATCCCCATATACTGAACAATCGTCTATAAAAACTTCTAGATATCATTCTACCATATCACTAAATATACTTAGCATACAACGTTGAAAGGTAGCTGGAGCGTTACATAATCCGAAAGACATCCTTTTATATGCAAAAATACCAAAAGGACATATAAATGTAGCTTTTTCTTGATCATCTATTGCAATTTTGATTTGATTATAACCAAAATACCCTTCTAAAAAACAATAGTATACATGACCAGCTATTCTTTTTAACTTTAAGAAAAGGCAATGGAAAGTGATCTTTTTTGGTGAGTGAATTTAGCTTACGGTAGTCAATACATACATGCCAACCTATGACTGTACGCATTGAGACTAATTCATTTTTTTTTATTTTGTATTACAGTAACACAAGACTTTTTTGGAACTACTTGTGTATTATTAACCCATTTACTATCAAATATAGGATAGATAATATTTTCATCTAATAGTTTAAGTATTTCATTCCAAACTAGTTCTTTCAGATGTAGATTTAATCTTCTTTGCAATTGACGAGATGATTTTGCATTTTCTTAAAAATATATATAATGAGTACATATAAGTGGGCTTATACCTTTTATATCAGCTATTGTCCATCCAAGAACACTTTAATGATTTTTCAATATTCTTGTTAATTGTTTTTCTTGACTTTCAGATAAATTCGATGATATGATTACAAGATGAACTTCATGTTTTTTCTAAGAAAACATATTTCAGATTGGTTGGAAGTGGTTTTAAATCTAGCTTAAAGATTTTGACATTGGATTTTACAGCTTTAGGTAACAGACTTTCACATTCTGGTTTTTTGATATTTTCAGATTCAATATCAGATATAGATTCTAATGTATATAATTCTTTTTCCATAAAATTTTTTTTAAAACAACTTTGCGTTAATGACTCAACACAATTTATTTCATGCACTTCATCTTCTTTCTAGGTTGTTTTGCATTGTTAAAAACATTTAATTCCAAGGTCATATTTCCAAATGAGAGTTTCATGAATTCATTTCTACAATTAATTAACGCATTTGATGTAGCTAGGAATGGTTGACCTTGAATAATTGGCATGTATGCAGATGCATGAAAAATTGGTTTTATCTATTACGATAATATCTACAAGGAAATAGAATTGATCAACTTGGATGATAACATCTTTCACAATCCCTCGTGGAGTTTTTATTGACCTGTTTGCTAATTATAGTGTAACACTTGTGGTTTTTAGTTTACTTAATCCTAATTGTGTATACACTGAATATGTCATTAAATTACAACTGGCTCCAAGATCTTGCAGTGCTTCTTCAATTCAAAAATTTCCAATGATGTATGAGATTGTTGGACTTTCTGGATCTTTGTACTTATGAAGAGTATTATTTTGTATTATAGAACTGACTTATTCAGTTAGGAATGCTTTATTTGGTACATTTGTTTTTCTTTTTATTGTGCAAAGATGTTTTAAAAACTTAGCATAAGCTGGACCTCGTTTAATAGCATCTAACAAAGGAAAGTTAATCTTAACTTGTTTAAACAACTCAAAAATTTTAGATTGATCTTCTTCAGATGTAGGTTTTATAATTAACCCTAATTAATGGATAATCTAATTATGTTAATAGGTCAATTTTGTTTGTTAAACAAAGTTAAACTAGTCAAAATAAATCAAATTAGGGTTAGTGTATGAATTAGGGATAATGCATTGATTGTTATTCTTTTAAGGGTTTTGTGCGTCAAAATTATCAATTACTGGGGAGCCAATTGCGTCAAAGCTACAAACTACTGGGGAGCCAATTATCAAAGCTACAAACTATAGGGTACAAATTATTAAAGCTACAAACTATAGGGTTTCAATTATCAAAAGCTCAAAATAAAGGGGGATCAAAGTGTAATTCAAGCCCTCCCTTTTTGCCTATAAATACCACCCCTTGGGTCTTGTAAAGATCATCTTTTTTCTTGTATCATCTTTCTTGTAAAGAGCATTTTTTTGTAGTGAAAAATCCTCCAAAAGTCATTGTTGCTTTTTTGTATCATCTTTCTTGTAAAGAACATCTTTTGGTAGTGGACAACCCTCCAAAAGTCATTATTACTTTCTTGTATCATTGCTTTCTTGAAAAAAACACCTTTTGGTAGTGAAAAACCCTTCAAAAATCATTATTGCTTTCTTGTATCATTGCCTTCATAAAAAGAGCACCTTTTGGTAGTGAAAAACCTTTCAAAAGTCATTATTGCTTTCTTATTATTGCTTTATTTTCTTGTATTATTTGTAAAACCCAGTAAATTTAAATTTTTGTAAACAAGGGCAAAATGGTAATTTTGCCGTTACAGTATGGGTTTAAAATCTGAATTTTCTAGATCTCGGATGACGAAATGGACCTCACTGTTGTATTCGTCTTACGAAATCTAGTTATCATGTCAAATTTCATCGAATTTTGAAATAGTCAAATTTTTCACATTTTACGAGGCGGTCGAGTCTCGGGTAACCCAAAAATAGATGTTTTAATAAAATTTTGAAATTTGAGAAATAATTAAAGATAAATTAAAATAAAATTAATTTGAACTTGAACCGGGGCGAAATTAAATCGTTTCGGGACAAAAATAGACCCGAAAAAAAGAGGCTGTGCGGCACAATGAGCCAAGTAAAAAGAGGGTATAAATAGGGGGGAAAATCAGATTTTTTGCCCATTCTTCAGCTGGTTTAACATAAGAAAGGAGGAGAGGGAAAGAAAAGAAGTTCTCTACCTTCTCTCTACGATCTAGGAAGCTACGAAGCTCAAATCCACACGGGCCAAGAATTAAAGTTGCTCCTCTCGTCGAGGGCTACACGACTACACCAAAAACGACGGGTTTTATCGAAGATCAAGGTACGGGATTTTTTAAAGTTTAGAATTTGGGGTAGAAATGGGTTCTAGGGACTTCCTACAGTCGTTCCTTACGCTTCAAGAGGTAGGGGTTCACCTACTTTGGTTCATTTTCCACTTGTAGTGTTATATGAAATGTGTGGGTTAAAAGGGAACATGTATTTCACTCATTTATGTATATGACGTGGGTGAAATGGGTATGGAAAATGAGTATGTAATGGGTTGGAATAGAATTTCCTAGCTCAAAATTGTGATGTAGAAATTGCTTGTTTGGTAATTCCATGGGAAAAATGATTATATAAGCATGCTATATGCTTTATATTATGCTTTATGAATGAGGTGGAAATTCTTGTTATAATATGAATTGTTACCTTGAAGGTGTTTGTCAAAATGCCTATGCTTGGATTAAGTTGTTATGACATGATGATGTATAACATGCTTAGTAAGTGTGTTGGAAAGAAATGTTAATATGTGCTCATTGAGATATTGACATTGTGATGATTTATGGAATTTATATGCTTATGATATGAATTTCCATGGAACATGTACACATGTGGTTTAAAATTGCTCATTGGCATTCCTTACATTGAGCATGATATTGATAGTGTAATGGTCCATTACATTGCATTATGCACGGAGAACACATCGCATTTCATGGGTGAGAGTGCATGGTTTGGGTCAAACACCATCCTCGATGGATGACAAGTGGGCTCGGTACCATTGGACCTCGGTTCAACAAAGTTCCACGGATGCATGAAAAAGAAAACTTGTGTCGAGTACAGCAAGAAGGGCTAGACACGTCCTCGGGTGCAAGGCCCGGCTACTGATTCACACACTCCATCGGTGCAAGTCCAAAAAGTGTACAAAGACATACGGAGCCGACAGTGAGATTCCAAAATCCGTTACCCAACAAAGACACAACAGTTTGTTTTATAAAAATATCCATTTAATGGGTAACAACCACATTGATTTGGTTTTATAAATGGATCACTTTTATTTTAAACAATCATTGGATGCATTTTTCGTCAATTGACAGATTCATTTCACATGCACATTGCATTGTGTAGTAGGAAGGCTCGGGGTTAAATTGCATGAGTGGGTCTCATCTCATATCATGGCATGATTTGTTGATTCCAACATTGATTTGCATAAATATTGGTTGGCATGATTGTGTTGCAAAATGTCGTATATGAACATTGCATATGCACTTAGGTTGGAGAGTAGCTTCTGTAGGAAATATTCTACTAAGTGTTGGCTCACCCTATATGGGAACACATTTCAGGTGCGGGGTTCGTACCAGTGGAGGACTCACATTCGGGGCCTCAAGGATGAAGAAAAGTCGGTTTTGGGCTTTTGGAAACAAGTTTTGCATAAAATCTTAGGTTATATTCCATTTTGAATTGTAATTATATGGAATGAGTTGTAATAACCTTGTATGAATCATGTTTTATGTATTAAACATCATTATACAAGTTTTATATGATGTTGAAATGAGTTAGGATGAATTGAAAATGAAAAATTGATGAAACAGGAAATTTTGGACATTCAGTAGAGCGTACCAGTACTGCGTACCGGTACACTAAACCTCCTAGAGTTCAGTGTACCGATACACTTTTCCACTCTAGACCAGTTTTTGTAGAACTATCATAACTTTTGATCCAGCTGTTGGATTGAGCTGAACGTTTGACACAACACAAAAGACATTTGGATCTACAGATTTCCTGTTTTGAACCTTTCTAGATTCTGAGTGGAGCATGGTCAAAATGGAGGAACACTAAGGTACTTCCACCAGATGGTGCTAGTGCTGGTGCCTTTGTTACCAAACACCAAAGACCTCGTTGATTTCTTCACTTCTAAGCCTCTAAATTCTCATGTAATGTGTTCATATCTTCACCACACATCCAACGTGGTTGCAAGGTGGGCAAAACTTACCGGTATGGCATACCAATACGGTACTGTCCAGAGAGTTTAGCATACTGGTACGGCGTACCGATACACTCCCTCAATCTTTGAAACTTTCTTATTTCTTGCTATGCCTTTGGACCTTGGTTTCCTTAGTCCCCTTGACACAAATGGACCTTAAAAGAGATATATTGGGGTATGTGGAACCTTGATAAGATTAAATGAATAACGAAACATGGGTAACATGTGCGAGTTAAAATCTCAGGTATTGGGATATTATTGGTGAGATGTCGGCTCAAGTGACACTCACGGGCATTCCGCGGGTTGATGGGTTGTCAACAGGATCCCCGGTTTTAGGGGCATCACATCATTGCTTTCTTTTAATATATTGCTTCTTTTATTGTATTATTGCTTTCTTTTAATGTATTGGTTTCTTTTATTTCCGTTGTTGTAAGCTTCCTTCTTCCCTTAGAGTAGTGAAACTCTTCCACTTTTCTAGAGGTTTATCAAAGCTATGAAAGGTGGAACGTGATTCACTCATTCTTTTTCGAAGATTGACTCTGTGTAATATGTTTTTGCTTGCAACTCCTCTACTTGGAGGGACGAGCATCACTCACTTTTCTAGCTTTACCAAAGCCATGAAGAGTGAGTAGTTTCTCATCCAATCTTTCGTAAGAGGTGATGGACATGTATAATTATCCGGAAGTTATATTTGTGCATTTCGTTTATGCTTAGCTCCAATCTTCATTTCTTCATAATGTCTTCTCATTACATTATTGTCTTTACCTTAAGCATGAGTAGTTAAGCCTTTAAGTTGGCTAATCCAAGTGAGAACTCCTCTTGGGTATGCCATTTTAGTTCAATTTTTCTTCCTCCTCTCAGAGTACGATGGTTTGGTCTAACTGGGTAGAGTGTGCACGGGATTATAAGTCTTTGATTTCCCGTAGACTTGTCATAGGTTATGCTTAGATCCTCACTTCCATATCGTTCCTAACTTCCCATGAATCAATCATTCATCTATGCTCTATTGTAGAAAGGATTCGAGTTGACTTGGTATTCCTATTGGAGTGAACCCTTTGGATTAGTCAACATTTGTTCTATTTCATTTTCATCATAATCACAAACTAACCTTCAACTAACATAAGATTTTACACTTTATTTTTACAAAAATCACCTTCATAATGACACACTTCCTTCCCTGAGGAGACGACCTTGGAATACGATTCCAAGTAAAACCCGATAAGCAAAAGTCTCTCTATGCTTGGGGATCATTTTTGTTTACACACTCACACACATATTTCATTCACCCAACATTTCGTTGCCCTTTCTTTTGACATCATTCCAAGGGAGAGTGACACTCCGCTCCACACATAGACTATACGCATTGAGGGATGATGTACGGAGGTTAGAATATACTATAACGGAAATAATCAAGCATTTTTGGAGCTGTTGCTGGGGAAGGCAAGTGTCACATCTAGAAGGTGATTTTCGAACAATGGAGGTAACTCCCGTGATGTTCATCATGGGCTGAGGTACGTTTATCTTTGTATATACTTTTGTTTACATTTTTATTTGTAGATAGTTCTGTTATATGTGGGGTTGGGACGAACAAAATTAACTAGTTAGACAACCCTTGGGCCTTGATATGAACATTGACCAAGACCCACCCAAGGATGCGGGTGATTATTTTGAGAATATAGGTGCCAATCCAAACATGCAATGGGGTGGGGCAGGACAAGAACCTAGAATGCCCAATCCATGAATGAAATTTTCCCCTTCCGTGAATGAAGGGAACAACATCCACATTGAGCCTCTGACAATGTCAATGAGGGATTTTCTTCAACCAACACGAAGCACCACACCCTCATGCATCCTTCTTTCGGTCCAAGCTCATCTCTTCCTAGTTAAGCTGGGGATGTTACAACTACATCCCACTTTCCACGAAATTGAAAAGGAAAATCCCTATTTACATATAAAGGATTTCGAGAAAATAGTTGCAACCTTCTTCACCACTCATGGTATGGAAGACAGAGCTAGGCTAAAATTGTTCCCTTTTTCCCTAAGAGATAAGGCAAAAATATGGCTTAATTCCTTGATGCCTCGATCCATAACATTTTGAAACCAAATGCTCTCTGAGTTTTTTTTAAAAAAAATTCGGTGCATAAAACCATCACTTTAAAAAAAGAAATTCAAAACTTTTCGGAGAAGCCCAATAAGCAATTCTACTAATGTTAGGATCGGTACAAGGAGTTCCTACAATCCATTACACACCATGGCTTTGAACCGTGGCAATTGGTGAGTTTCTTCTATAAGGAAATCATACAGGGCCATCGACAGTTCATAGATGTGATGTGTAATGGTGAGTTTTTGAGTAAAGACCCCGATGAGGCCTTAGACTACTTTGATACATTGGCTCAAAATGCACAATCATGAGACATTACGGATCCCACCAATGTACCAAGGTCTTCTCCTCATGGTAATAGCCAAACTTATGGGAGGAGGGATTTATGACTTGAGAGACCGAGAAGACTTGCTTTCCAAAATTGCCAAGTTATCTAGGAAGGTTAAGAGTCTTGAGGTAAATAGGAGACATGAGGTGTCAAATGTTTCAAAGATTGAGGAGGGCTGCTCAATTTGTGAGAGTGTAGATCATTCCATATCGAAGTGTCCTAACATTCTGGCACTTAAGGAAGTGTATCACAAGCAAGTCATTGCCTTTAACCAAATGAGGCAATTATTCTCCCCACATTCAAACACTTACAATTCGGGTTGGAGCAATCACCCAAACTTTAGTTGGAGAAATGAGAATCCCACTCCTCATGTTCAAATGCATACACACCTCCCGTGCTTCCTAGGCAAAATCAATTTCAATCCCAAGGTCAAGCGTCTAGCTCCCAATACACTTGAACCAATCTACAACGGTATTCATCAAACCCACCACCACAAATTTTTCACCAAGTCCACCTCTACAAAGCTTTTCCCAAGGGCCATCAAATCCTCCCACCAATCAACCTCCCCATAACAGGAATTTGGAGGATATGGTTCATGCTTTCATTCAAAGTTAGACTACCATGAACAATCAAAATACCATAACTTTTAATGACATTCGAGCCCAACTCATGAAGCTGACAAGCTCTATGGGGGGGGTCACAACAAGAGAAAGGGAAATTCCCCGCTCAACCCCAAGAGAACCCTAGAGGTCAACATGTCGTTGAGTCATTGGAGCCCTTAAGAGAGAGTTGTGAGCAACTCAAGGCAATTACCATCCTTTGTAGTGGCAAACAAATTGATAAGACTATTATGTCAAAAGTCTCACCCAAGGCCACATTGCCAAAAGAAAAAAAGACCATGGATCACACCATCGAGGGTGGAGTGAATGAAAAAGAGAGAAAGTGAGATATTTGAGAATAAAAAATTTGTTGATGAAAGTGTGCTTGTTTCCCCCATGCTTGCTCCTTTTTCAAATCACTTAAAGCCACTCGTTAAGGTGGCTAATTGTTTTGATATCATTGAAATGTTTAAGTAGGTGAAAATAAACATTCCACTCCTTGACGCAATAAAGCAAATTTCATCTTGTGCAAAGATCTTGAAGGAGTTATGCACTGTGAAGAGGAGGCTTAATGTGTAAAACCCGATAAATTTAAATTTTTGTAAACAAGGGTAAAACGGTAATTTTGTTGCTATAGTACGGGTTGGAGACTTGAAATTTTTTTAGATCTCAGATGATAAAATGGACCTCACCGTTGGATTCGTCTCACAAAATTTGGTTACCACGTCAAATTTTTTTGAATTTTGAGATAGTCGAGTTTTTTGTGTTTTACGAGGTGGTCAAGTCTCGGATGACCCACAAATGGGATTTTCAATAAAAAAATTTTATTTAGAAAATAATTAAAGGTAAATTAAAATAAAATTAATTTGAAATTGAACTGGAACGAAATTTAATCATTTCAGAACAAAAACGAACCCGGGGAAAAGAGGGTCGTGTGGCACATTGTGGGCCAAGTATTCTAAAGTATAAATAGGGGGAAAAATCAGATTTTCCCCATTCTTCAGCCGTTCACCTGATAAACAAGAGAAGAGAGGGAAAAGAGAGAAATTCTTTACTTCTCTCTATGATCTAGGAAGCTACGGAGCTCGAATCCACTCGGGGCAAGAACAAAAGTTGTTCTCCTCGTTGAGGGCTACGCGACCACACCAAAAATGACGAGTTTCACTGAAGGTAGAAAAATGAGATTTTGGGGAAGTGAGGATTCAAGGTTGTTTTGAGTTCTTGGGGCTTCCCAACATCATTTTACGCTTCGAGAGGTAGGGGTTCTCCTACTTTGGTTCATTTTTCACTTATAGTGTTATATGAAATAGGTGGGTTAAAAGAGAATATGTATTTCACTCATTTATGTATATGACAAGGGTGAAATGGGTAAGAAAAATGAGTATGTAATGGGTTGGAATAGAATTTCCTAGCTCAAAATTGTGAGGTGAAAATTGCTTGTTTGGTAATTCCATGGAAAAAGTGATTATATGAGCATGCTATATGTTTTATATTTTGCTTTGTGAATGAGGTGAAAATTCTTATGTGATAATATGAATTGTTGACTTGAAAGTGTTTGCCAAAATGCCTATGTGTGGATTAAGTTGTCATGACATGATGATGTATAACATACTTAGAAAATGTGTTGAAAAGAAATGTTGATATGTGCTCACTGAGACTTTGACATTGTGATTATTTATGGAATTTATATGCATATGATATGAATCTCCATGGAACATGTAGACATGTGGTTTAGAATTTCTCATTGGCATTCATTACATTGAGCATGATGTTGATAGTGTAATGATCCATTACATTGCATTATGCATGGAGAACACATCACATTTCATGGGTGTGAGTGCATGGTTTGGGTCAAACACCATTCTTGGTGGATGACAAGTGGGCTCGATACCATTGGACCAAGGTTCAATAGAGTTCCATGGTTGCATAGAAAAGAAAACTTGTGTCGGGTATAGCAAGAAGGGCTAAACATGCCCTCGGGTGCAAGGCCCGGCTACTGGTTCATACACTCCATCGGTGCAAGTCCAAAAAGTGTAGAAAGGTGTACGAAGCTGGCAGTGAGATTCCAAAATCCGTTACCCAACAAAGACACAAGAGTTTGTTTTATAAAATTATCCATTTAATGGATAACATCCACAATGATTTGGTTTTACAAATGCATCACTTTTATTTTAAACAATCATTGGATGCATTTTTCGTCAATTGACGGGTTCATAACACATACGCATTGCGTTGTGTAGTGGGAGTCGGTGAAGTCCCGGGGTTAAATTGCATGAGTGAGTCTCATCTCATATCATGGCATGACATGTTGATTCCAACATTGACTTGCATAAATATTGGTTGGAATGATTGTTGTTGGAAAATGTTGTATATGAATATTGCATATGCACTTAGGTTGGGGAGTAGCCTCCGTAGGAAATATTCTATTGGGCGTTGGCTCACCTTATATGGGAACACATTTCAAGTGCGGAGTTCGCACCGGTGGAGGACTCGCCGTCAGCGCCTCAAAGATGAAGAAAAGCCGGTTTGTGGCTTTTGGGAAACAAGTTTTGTAAAAACTTTTGTTAAAACCTTGTTTTGGCATTCTAAATACATGTAAATTAATTGTAATGACTTGTAAAAATGAGGGTTTATGTGAAAAACTCCATCATGCATGTTTTGGATGAAAATGAGATGGTTTGAAATGGATTGAAAATGAAAAAGAGGTGAAAAAGGCAAAACTAGGGAAAGTGTATCGGTACGCAGTACCGGTACAGTCTACCCAGAAGGAAAAGCGTACCGGTACTGCATATCGGTACGACACTGTCCAAAGAGTTTAGAGTACCAGTACACTCCTTCAAACTTTGAAATTTTTTTTATTTCTTGCTATGCCTTTGGACCTTGGTTTCCTTAGCTCCTTTGACACAAATAGACCTTAAAAGAGATATATTGGGGTATATTGAACCTCGATAAGAGTAAATGAATAACAAAACACGGGTAACACGTGTGAGTTAAAATCCCGGGTATTGGGATATTATTGGTGAGATGTTGGCTCAAGTGACACTCACAGGCATTCTGTGGGTTGACGGGTTATCAACTGGACCCCCGATTTTAGGGGCATCACACAGTGTTCACAAGAAAGCATTCCTTATGGAGCAAGTGAGTTCAATTTTTAAGACAAATGCCCCTCCAAAGTTTAAAGACCCCCGCTGCCCCACCATTGCCATAATAATTAGGAATTATCGGGTGGAGCAAGCACTCCTTGATTTAGGGGCTAGTGTAAACCTCCTTCCATACTCGGTGTAGCAACAACTTTAGCTCGATGAATTGAAACCTACTATAATCACGCTTCAACTGGCAGTCCGTAGTGTTCGGACACCAAGGGGAGTAGTTGAGGATGTTTTAGTGCAAGTCGATAAATTTTACTTTTCTGTTGATTTTATTGTGCTTGACACTCACCCAGTTGCAAATCTTAACTCCCAAATCCTTGTAATACTTGGTAGAACTTTTCTTGCTACATCAAATGTTGTGATTAATTGCAGTAATAGTCTTATGAAGCTAGCATTTGGGAACATGACTATGGATGTCAATGTATTCAATTTGTCTAAGCAACCGGGGGATGACGAGGAGGCACATGAGATTAACCGGATCGACACTTTGGTAGAGGAGCACTTAGAGCAAATGAGGACCTTCAAGTTGGAAGAAGAGGGAATTGTTGATATAAAAGAGGTTGATAAGCAAGATGAGTTGGAGAGTTTGAAAGGGGTGGAGAGATGGACTCTTACATTTGAGAAACTTCCACATCAAGAAAAGAAAATCTTTCCATTAGATGTACAGAAGCCTATGTTGGAATTGAAGCCATTACCATCCCACTTGAAGTATGTATATCTTAGAGAGGAAGAAACTTTTCTGGTGGTGATTAGCTCAACCTTGGATCCAAAGCAAGAAAAAGATCTCTTGGAATTGTTAAGGAGACATAAGGAGGCAATTGGTTGGACAATTTCTGACATAAAGGGGATAAGCCCCCTCATTTGTACTCACCGCATCTATCTTGAGGATGACTCCAAGCCGTCTCGACAACCATAAAGAAGGTTGAACCCAATCATGAAGGATGTGGTGAGAGATGAGGTCTTAAAGCTACTTAACATGGGCATCATCTTTCCAATTGCCGATAGTAAGTGGGTTAGCCCCACACAAGTAGTCCCCAAGATGTTGGGAGTCACCGTGGTGGCAAACGATGAAAATGGGCTTATTCCAATGAAGGTGATCACCGGATGGAGAGTGTGCATTGATTACCGCAAGTTCAACGCATGCACAAGAAAGGACCACTTTCCATTGCCATTTCTTGACCAAGTATTGGAATGAGTAGCAGAGCATCTATTCTTTTTCTTTTTAGATGGATATTCTGGCTACAATCAAATCAAGATTGCATTGGAAGATCAAAAGAAGACCACCTTCACTTGTTCCTATGGTACTTTTGCCTATTGTCGCATGCCTTTTGGGCTATGTAATGCCCCGGGGACCATTCAACGTTGCATGATGGGATCTTCATTGACATGGTGGAGAAGATAGTAGAGGTCTTTATGGATGACTTTTTAGTGTTCGGGGTTCATTTGAAGGATGTCTAAAAAATTTAGAGAAAGTTCTAAAGAGGTGCAAGGAAAAGAACTTAGTCCTCAATTGGAAGAAGTGTCACTTCATGGTGAGGAAGGGAATTGTTCTCAGCCATATAGTTTCGGAAAGGGGTATCGAAGTTGATAAATCAAATGTGGAGGCCATCTCCAACCTCCCTACGCCAAGAGTTGTCAAGGATATTAGAGCGTTTCTAGGCCATGCTGATTTTTACCGTCGCTTCATAAAAAATTTTAGTGCATTGGCCTGACCCCTGACCAACTTATTATCTAAGGATGTCCCATTCGAGTGGTCGGATGATTGTAAGGTAACTTTTAAAAAATTCAAAAGCATGCTTGTCACACCTCCAATTATGCGACCACCCAAGTGGGATTTACCTTTTAAGCTTATGTGCGGCACAAGTGATTATGCGGTCGGTGTAGTGCTCGGTCAGAGGGAGGACAATAGACCTTATGTAATTTCTTATGCTAGCAAAATGCTCAACGAAGCCAAAATGAATTACACCACCACAGAAAAGTAGCTGCTAGTAGTAGTATTTGCATTAGATAAATTCCATTCTTACATCATTGGTTCACCGATAGTAGTCTATACTGATCACTCTACTTTGAAGTATTTTTTGTCTAAGAAGGATGCCAAACCAAGACTTATTAGGTGGATCCTCCTACTCTAAGAGTTCAATCTTACAATCAACGACAAGAAGGGAGTGGAGAATGTGGTGGCGGACAATTTATCTTGGCTAGTGGTGCAAGAGACCGATGAGAACATTCCTATCCTTGATTCCTTACCTGATGAACATTTATTCTCAATTCATTCTATTTGTCCTTGGTATGTTGACATATGTAACTATCTTGCAATAGGACAAATACCACCGCACCCGGAGGATCAAAGAAGATTTATGACAGATGTGAAGTACTTTTACTTTGACAATTCGTACCTCTTCAAATACTGCCTTGACCAAGTCATGCGGAGATGTATACTAGAGAATGAAAAGCGGGATGTCCTTGCATTCTGTCATTCACAAGCATATAGTGGCTATTTCTCGGCGAAAAAGACCTCGGCAAAAATTCTTCAGTTAGGTTTTTATTGGCCCTCTCTTATATAGGATTGTATTTCATTTTGTAAAGAGTGTGATAGATGCCAATGTGTGGGTAGCGTGACCCGAAGGAACACGATGCCCTTTTCCCTTGTGCTTGTTATCGAAATATTTGATTGTTGGGGTATTGACTTCATGGGTCCCTTCTAGATTGGCACAAAACTTTGTATATTTTTACGTGCTAATTATCTTATTTTGATTGCTTTTGGAGATTAAATAATGGGATTTGTGTTAATTGAGTTCTTAACGATGATATTTAGCGTTTGCAATTAAAAAATGCTAAATGAGGCCTCTTAAGGCTATCCCAAACCATTTGGGATGAATGGGGATGAAAAGATAGCTTCAGGACAGCTCAGGAGAGGAGAAAATCAGAAAAGCAGAAAACCAGCCAAACTGTACCGGTACGCTGAGACTACAGGAGTTCGGCGTACTGGTACGCGTTACGCTTTGCCTGATATGCCCAAATGCTTTGCAACTCAGACCTGCTACTTTGAAGGTCCCACCAAGACATCCTCCTATAACTCCCTGACACGCCCAACACTCAAAATACCCCTTGGTATACCCATCTTTGACTTTTGAAAGCTAGGCCATCAATGAGAAGAGATAAGAGAAGAGGAGCTGGGTGTGCAGACAAGCTTTGCAACTCCTCTGTTCAGGCCATTCCTCCTACACACCTACAGATGGAGGTCACTTCTGAAGTTTAGAGCACCTCTCCATGCATGTTTTTGGCAGCAAAAAGACTCCATTATTTAGCATTCTACATTACACAGATATAGAGAGAGAAAGTCTGGTAGAAGATGATGAATAATGTCTAGTGAGAGAAAATTGAGATTTTGTATTTCTTTCAATACATTGTCTTGTAACCTTTGGTATGAATCTTTAGAACTTCATTTAATGTCATTAATGTTGTTTTCTTTCAAGTTCAATGCAAGTTCAATGCTCCTTTAAAGCTTTCACCATTAATGCATCAAACTTTTTCATTTCCTTAGTTTTCAAATGGGTATTCAATACACTCTCTTATAGCTTTTGCTTTCTTGTATCTATTTGCTCTAGAACTTCATATCTCTGCAATGCACTCTCATTACATTGTCAATTTCATTTTAAGAATGAGTAGCTAAATTTTTTAGTTGGCAAAACCAAGGGGAACCTCCACTGGGGTATACCATTTCAACTCATTCTCCTCCCTTCTTTCAGAGTCCAATGGTTCGGTTTGACTGGGTTGAGTGTGGATAACTTGGTGAATCTTTGATATTCCGTAGGCCTAGTCACGATTTATGCTTAGATGCTCACCAATTTTATCCCTAGCTTCCCACGAATCAATCGTTCATTCATACTCTATTGGATGAGGGTTTCGAGTTGAGATGATATTCTTATTGGAGTGACCTCTTGGATTTACCAACATTTGTTTCTCATTTTATTAGCATCAAAACAAACTTCACCAAACAACTTCCAACAACCAAAGATTTTACACTTTCTTTTTTCCCAAAATCACCTTCCCCTCGGTTTACTTCCTTCCCCATGGAAACGATCTTGGAATACCACCAAGTAAAACACGACCAGCAAAAGTCTCCTTGCGCTTGGGGAGCACTTTTGTACACACACATTTTTGTGCATTTACACATCACATTACCATCGTTTCATTTTCTCCCATCTTCTTGCCCTTTCTTTTGACATCACCCATAGGAGAGTGACACTCTCCTTCATCCATAAACTATACATGCTAAAAGGTGATGTTTAGAGGTTAGAAAATTACAAGAAATTTTGTCAAACACTTCCCTATATCGTTTGGCTACCTATGCATTCTACTGGCAGTGGACTACGTGTCCAAATGGGTGGAGGCTATCCCAACCAAGACTAATAACCACCACGTTGTAGTCAAGTTTCTCAAGGATAATATTTTTTTTAGGTTTGGGATGCCTCGTACAATGATAAGTGATGGTGGATCTCATTTATGTAATAGGCCTTTTGCATCTTTAATGTTTAAATATGACATCACACATAAGGTGTCCACCGCATACCACCCACAAATCAATGGCTAAGCCGAGTTGGCCAATACGGAGATCAAAAATATTTTGGAAAAGATGGTAAATCCAAATAGGAAAGATTGGTCAAATAAGCTAACCGATGCCCTATGGGCATATCGTACCGCCTACAAGACTATCTTAGGCATGTCTCCCTACGTGATTGTATATGGAAAGGCTTGCCATTTGCCAGTTGAGATGGAACACAAGGCTTATTAGGTCATTTAGACATTGAATTTCAATTTGAGGATGGCTGGAGAGCATAGGAAGTTAGAATTGAATGAATTGGAAGAGATGCAAAGAGATGTGTATGAGAGCTCTAAAATTTCAAAAGAGTGGGCTAAGATCTTTCATGAAAAATCCATTGTACGTAAGTCATTCGAGCCCGGCCAAAAAGTGCTCTTGTACAACTCTTGTCTATCGATCTTTCAAGGCAAACTCCAATCCCGTTGGGATGGCCCCTACCTTGTTAAGGTGGCCTACCCCAATAGAGCTGTGAAAGTCATAAACCCTAAGAATGGCCAGACATTTAAGGTCAATGGCCAAAGACTTAAGCCATTTTTCGAGGGTATTGAAGGACAAGGAGTGGAGGAGGACTTGACGGATCCGGTGTATCCAGAATTTGTGGAGGAATAACCAATTTTTATGCTTTTCAGTGTACAATCTTTTTATTTACTCATGTTATTTTTATTTTTCATGTTACGTACTTGGTTATATAGCATTTGTTTTTTTAGTTTCAGATACTGGTGCGTTGGTAAAAGCTCAAGTGCGAGGTGTTCTCTAACCCTACTCATCTTTTTACTGTCCGTCATTGAATATCATTTTTTTTGTTGCATTGAGGACAATGCATGAATCAAGATGGGGGGGGGGGTGAGGTGCACCATTTGCATCTTACACCAATGTTTATGGGAATATTCTGCCCTAATATTCGTCCCTACTAACACTCGTTCCTGCCGACACTTAAACGAATCGGGTAAAAAAACTTGACCCACTAGGATGCCTTTATAAAACCTTCAACTCTTTTTCCCTTTTTCCCCATCCATCGGTGTTGGCCCCCCTTCTTGTTCCCTTCTTCTTATTTTATTCTTCTTCTTTTTCATTGTTCTCTCTGTTCTTTGTAAAAACAACCCACCCCCTGGTAAATCCATGACTATATACACCGACGACCCAATCCTTTGTTTAATAATTTTCCTTATATGTTTGTATTTTTACATGGGTGCTCTTCTTCAGCTCGCACTTAGGGTGAGAGGTTTCCAGCCTAGCCCAGATCTCCCTAGAGATGATTAGTTGTTGTCTTTTGTGTGTAGGTTTTCAGCAAATGAACATATCTCTACCTTACAACCTCATTTCCAAACTCCATACACTGGTAAATTCGAAACATTTAGGACAATGTTCGGTGTAGGTTGGGGGTGTGATCTGCAGTTCCAATTTGTTTTAGTTTCGGTTCCAGTTTGTTATAGTTTCACATTTTAAAAAAAATTCTATTTATTTTTATTCTGGATTGCGTACTTTTACAATATTTTTGCTTATATTTCATGATTATATTGAATGCAGCTTCAATCGTCTTTGTAACTGGCAGACGTTAACGAAGTAGATAGGGTGTCTTCAGTTTAGCAAGCATGGATAGTAAACTTTTTTGGTTCAGTTTAGGCATTTTACGCACTTTTTCATCCGATGTGCATGTTATGATAATGAGAAAGGCAAGAGTTGTGAGAAAAAATGAAATTCGAGAAGCACAAGAAAAATTTTTGTGGTAGAAGCACTTTTGCTAAACGTCGTGGTGCCAAACAACTGGATGCTTGTAAACAATGTGACAGGTTCTTTCACATGAAAAAACACAATAAGTGTTTTGAACCAATTTTGGGTCATGCAACTGATCGATTAAACTGGATAGTATATGGGCAGAGTAAGGATTTTCTTGAGGCGCCATCTTATACCAATCCGGGACTTAAATGTTATGTATAACAAGAAGTTGGAAGGGTCACTAATAATGACATAGACACAAGCGATGACTCATATTAGAGTAAGGATTTTCCTGAGAAGCCATCTTATACCAATCCCAGACTTAAACGTTATATGTAACAAGAAGTTGGAAGGGTCACTAATAATGATATAGACACAAGCGATGTCTCAGATTAGATTTTGACTAATAATGATAAAGCTGTGGAAAAACGTATTTTGGGGATAGAGGTTAATGGTCCAAACTTTTTGTAGAAAGTATAAATATTTTTTAGATGTTCAAAGTCTTTTTGCTGAAATAAAGATGTGGGCCGAGTAAGGAATATCCTAAAATGCCAACCTGTAGTGTGGGTAGGGACTTATCCTGAGATGTCATAGTTTTTCCAAGTTCAATTTGTGCATTTAGTCTTCTTTCAATTTTCATAGATAAATGTTTATGTAAATAACTTTGATTTTAATTTGAGTTCGGATGCCAGTTTCAAAAAACAAAAAAAAACCTCATTTCCTTGAAAAATGGTATTCTCTCTATGCTTAAATGTCAAATGTACATTGATATTTGTTATTCTTAAGCTACAGATTGACCAGACTCGAAAATAGAATTGATATATAACCGACATTTTTTGAAAACCTGACATAACCAGTGGAGATAACAAAGAATACCATGGTAAGTTTTGATCCTTGCGATACTTTTTGAGAGATAATCACCATTTACTCAAGTAAGTTCTTTCACTTTCAATTTTTGAATAATCTTATTAAACTTGCTTTGATTAATGCAACTAAAGTGATCTATTGACATATCCCACAATGAACCTTTGCATGCGACACATACATGGGTACATACTTGAGAAAGGATTTTAGGTCATCTTTGATTTGATTTTGAGCCTTAGTCATTGCTTCTATGAAATTATATCCCTAGTTAGCCATGTTTGAGCCTTCAATAAATGATTTCTTCTTCAAGAAACCCATATCATAACTGAGGTACAGGAGAATATACTTGACATATCTTGCTATCTAATTTTCTTGCACCCTCTCATAAATCAGTATGATACAGAAAAGCAAGAGAAATAGAAAATACGATGGTGGCTACTGTTTAATGAAGGAAAGTTGTTGTAAACAACCGAAAAAGAAAATAAATAGAAAAACAGGGAATTGCCAAGAAAGTGAAAAATGAAAGAAAAAAATATCATTTCTAGGCAAAAGATTGAAAAGCAAGAGAGAGGTGTGGTACACTGCATTAAAAAGGGGATAGCTTTTGAATATCATTGACGTCATTTCGTTAGCCACTGACCTTTGACCACTTTACAACTTATACAAAGCTCTAATTGATCTCAAGTTTGATGCATGTGTGTGTTGTCGACCGAAAATTGGGGTATGTTAAATAGTATTTTTTTAATTGCATCGATATTCTTCCATGAGATTATGCCAAGAACATGATTAGTCTACTTTCTTAAGACTTTCACTCCCTTTCTAACTGTGTATGTGATTTTTCGATTGGCTATCCTCTGATCACATGCCCTTTTGAGAGACAAGTCACTATAATCGGAGGGAATTTTTTGCTAAGAGCATTTCTAAGAGAGGTTTATGAAATCAAAACTATCCATGGAGGGTGGTAAAGTGGAATGTTTGTCATGTAACAATTCTTGTTTCTAGAAAGATCATTCCTACTACACAGGTAATTCCAAATGCCAATATGACTGATGTTAATTTTTGCATAGAATAAATACTTATGAAAGAGGAGCTTGCGGGATGTAAGTCGAAATTGAGGGTTAGGTGTCCCAATGACCATGATGCTAATTTACTTTAACCAGCAATCCCACACACACATCTGTTCGACTGAAGTTTGTAGGTAGCTCACTAAAAACCTTCACGAGACAAAACTCATCCACTAGGGATCACCGAGGGGTTTAATGACTTGTTGCATATGCTAAATGCAATCGTGTTATCTACGAAAGTGATTTGTTCTGTTGTTATTTATTACTAGGGACTAGTAATATTTAGGTTGAGGGTGTGATTAACCTTAATTAATGCATAATTTAATTAAGTTAATAGGTCAATTGTGTTAGTTAAACGAAGTTTAACTAGTCAAAATAAATTAAATTAGGGTTAGTGTGTGAATTATGGATAATGCATTGATTGTTGTTCTTTTTAGGGTTTTGTGCATCAAAGCTACCAACTATTGGGGAGCCAATTGTGTCAAAGCTACAAACTACTGAGGAGCCAATTATCAAAGTTACAAACTATAGGGTGCCAATTATTAAATCTACAAACTACAGGGTGCTAACTATCAAAAGCTCAAAACAAAGGGGGATCAAAGCATAATTCAAGCCCTCCCTCTTTGCCTATAAATACCACCCCTTGGGTCTTGTAAAGATTATCTTTTTTCTTGTATCATCTTTCTTGTAAAAAATATCTTTTGGTAGTGAAAAATCCTCCAAAAGTCATTGTTGCTTTCTTGTAAAGAGCATCTTTTGGTAGTGAAAAACTCTCTAAAAGTCATTATTGCTTTCTTGTATCATTAGTTTCTTGAAAAGAGCACTTTTTGGTAGTGAAAAACCCTCCAAAAGTCATTATTGCTTTCTTATTATTGCTTTATTTTCTTGTATTATTGATTTCTTTAAATATATTGCTTCTTTTATTGTATTATTACTTTTTTTTAATTTATTGCTTTCTTTTATTTACATTTTTTTGAGCTTCCTTCTTCCCTTAGAGCAGTGAAAATCTTCCACTTTTCTAGAGCTTTAGCAAAGCCGTGAAGCGTGGAACATGATTCACTCATTCTTTGTTGAAGATTGGCTCAGTGTGTAATATGTTTTACCTTGCAACTCCTCTACTTGGAGGGATGAGCATCAATCACTTTTATAGCTTTACCAAAGCCATGAAGCGTGAGTAGTTTCTCATCCAATCTTTAGAAAGAGGTGATTGACATGTATAATTATCCATGAGTTATATTTTTGCATTTCATTTATGCGTAGCTCCAATCTTCATTTCTTCATAATGTCTTCTCATTACATTATTGTCTCTACCTTAAGCATGAGTAGCTAAGCCTTTAAGTTGGCTAATCCAAGGGAGACCTCCTCTTGGGTATGCCATTTCAATTCAATTTTCCTTCCTCCTCTTAGAGTACGATAGTTCGGTTTGACTGGGTAGAGGGTGAACGGGATTATGAATCTTTGATATCCCATAGACTTGTCACGGGTTATGCTTGGATCATCACCTCCATATCGTCCTTAGCTTCCTATGAATCAATCGTACATCTATGCCCTACTAGATGAAGGATTCGAGTTAACTTGGTATTCCCATTGGAGTGAACTTTTGAATTAGTCAACATTTGTTCTATTTCATTTTCATCACAATGACAAACCAACCTTCAACCAACAAAAGATTTTACACTTTATTTTTACAAAAATCACCTTCATAATGACACACATCCTTCCCTGGGGAGACGACCTTGGAATATGATTCCAAATAAAACATGAAAATCAAAAGTCTCTCTATGCTTGGGGAGCATTTTTGTTCACACACACACACACAAACACATTTCATACTTTTCATTCACCCACCATTCTGTTGCCATTTCTTTTGACATTATTCCATGGTAGAGTGACACTCCCCACCACACATAGACTATACGCATTGAGGGATGATGTTCGGAGGTTAGAATATACTACAACGAAAATGATCAAGCAATTTCTTAACCCTTTGAGGAAAAGTTAACGGAATGGGACATGGTTGATCTTTTTTATTTTGTACTTCTAGTTGCTTTTCAATTGAAGGTTCAAGTTGAAGTGGTTCACTGAAAGGAATTGACTTTCGCATTTTCTTGGTGATTTTAGGTTTAATTGTTTGATTGATTACCTTACCACTTGTTAATGTTGTGATTGCTTGTATTTCACTTGGACAAGATTCAGAGGATATAACATTAGCTAGACTTTGACTTTGCAGAGGTTTAGGCTAAGATGTAAATTTTCCCTTTTCTGGCATACTGAGGGATTGAGTTAACTTAGCTAGATGACTCTTGATATCTTCAATACTCTGAGAAGTTTGGGTTTTAAAATCATTAAAAGCTTGAGTTGTTTGAGTGTTAAAACTCATTTGACTTTGAATAAATTGATTCATAGTATCTTCCAAAATGCTTCTTTGTGGCAGTTGGTATGGCAGATATTGTTGTTGATTTTGTGGTTGTGGTGGACCTTGTGTTTGATTTGTAGTTGTGTATTTCTCCAACTAAAATTTGGATGATTTCTCCGTTGTGGGTTGTATGTTTCAGAATATGGATTCAAATAAGGCTTATTATAAGTTGGAACAACATTAGATTGTTCAATTAACACTTCTTTGAATGCAGATATAGTTAGACATTCTGCTGCAGGATGTCATGACAACGCACAAATTACATATATTTGATCAATAGTTGAAACAATAGACACTTGTTTTATTTTTTTTTCTCTAAAGCTTATAGCTTTCGAGATAAATTAGTCATTTTAGCTCTTAAATCATCATCTTCTTTTAACATATATTTTCCTCTTGCAGATGTAGATGACTTAGTTTCCACTATATTTGAAGAAGTCGAGTCCCACATTTGGGAACTTTCAAAAAAAGTGTCAAAAAGTTGCAATGCTTCTTTAGGATTTTTACTCATGAATTCCCCATGAACCATCATTTCAACGAATTGACGCATTGCAGAAGGAAGAGCAACATAAAAAAAACCAACTAACATCCAGTTTTCGAATGCATGATGTGGACAAACTTGGAGAAGATCTTTAAATCCCAACATTGATAAAAAGTTTCACCTTCTTTTAAAGAAAAATTTATTATTTGACGTCTTAATGTATTTGTACAATGTACAGGAAATTTTTTCTTTTCAAATAAAAAGGAAAAAGTTTTAATCTAACTATTTTAGAATTATCCTACAATATTCCACAAACTTCTTCAAATTCTTTCATATGCACATAAGGATTTTCAATTTTCAAACCATGGAACTGTGGTAACAACTGTATTGCTCCTGGCTTAATATAAAGATTTGGACCATCTGTTGGAAATGTAAAACATGACAGGACATTAGTACTGTAGGATGTAAATAATCTCCTAACGGTCGAATATTTTGAATCACTTCCTGTTCTCTAGGTTGTTCTTTTCTAGCCATACTTAATTCAAATGATTTTTGTGTAGATTAAGATGATGAAGACAAAGACAAAGATGAAGGAGTTGACTGATTTACGGACCCTACGGATGAATGTACATACATAAACTATTAAAGAAAACACATTCTTTATACATATTGATGATGCCTAAAGTAAATCCCAAGTGTTACCTCAGGAGTTTAGCTCAGACAGAGGTTAGCCATATTAACTAAGGTCAGAAGGCAAGGGCTGAATGTCTCTTGAGGCAAGGCCACGGCTGGATAACCACAAGAGGTTCCTAAAGCGTTAGGAAGCTATAATCAAGGCACCTAATCTCAACCAACCAAGATCTTCTCCTAAAATTAAGAAGAACTCCACGAAATAAGGGCAAGAATCTCGGCCAAGATCCCACTGAAAAGGGAACAACCCTATAAATACTAGATAACGCCCCCAAGGAAGGGGGGAGGACCATAGAAGCAAAAAAGAGCCATTGTACTCTGGTAATCATCATTATTGAAAGGCAAGGAGCAAGAGTCTCCATTAAAAAGTGGATTAGCCGAGCTTCCAAGCTGGTGAACCACTATACTTCTTCTGTGTTAATCCTCCCAGCCACTAGAAAAATATTTCTTTCATTATTACATCACCATCACTACTAAGCATAATTACGATTCATTACTCATATAATTCGATTTACACCATTAGTTTGGCGCCGTCTGTGGGAACAACTGTTCTTGTTACAAACAAAGCTAATTTCTCAGTGACTGATGGTATCAATGTGAAACATGAGCCAAAGTCAGACCAACCCTCTACGGATGCAAGATCAACAGGAAGCCGCAAATAGCAGAGAACCTAAAAATGTGCAAGAAGCAGATTCCCCCCATAGGGAGCCTTCTAATGAATAATGAGATGGAGGCCCTTCGTCTTGTCAATGAACGTCTGATAAAATAGAACTAAGAGCTCTTAAAGCTCCTACAACACCCACAGGAGGCACGACCGGCCCAAGGAGGCCAGAATAATCTACCACCAAGGGAGAAACCGCGTCTCGACCCCCTCAGAGAAGTTAATGAGGTGGGAGAGAATAACCAGACCTTAGGGCAAGAACCTCACCTACCCCCTAGGAATGGTCACAACGAGGAAGTGCAAAGTCAATATAAGGAAGGGGAGAGGAGCGACTTCTTCCCTTATCAACAGGAGAAAAGAGAACATCACTGGGAGCAACGTTTCAAAGATATCCAGCAAGAGCTCAGCCAGATAAAGGAGGCAGTGAAGAGCAAGGCCCCAGTCACTATGGATCTTATGGTGCAGCAAACCAAATCCCCATTCACTGCTGGGGTGCTGCAATTCCCTCTCCCACATAAATTCAGAATACCGCAGGTAGATGCTTTCGATGGGACAAAGGATCCCATGAACCACCTCAACACCTACAAAAACCAAATGGAGTTTCATGGATATCAAGATCTAGTGAGATGCAGGGCCTTTTCTATCACACTAAAGGGCTCAGCCTTAGCATGGTTCAACAGACTCCCCCAGCCTCGATCTCCTCTTTTAAAGAACTGTCAATCTCGTTTATGTCCCACTTCATTGGAGCTCGGACCTATAGGAAACCGAGCTACCATTTGTTAAATGTGAAATAGGGACCTGATGAGAACTTAGGGTCTAATGTCCAACGGCTCAACTCAAAATCCTTGAAGGTGGATGTCCTAGATAAAAAATTTGTTATTACAGCTTTTATAGCAGGTCTGGGAGTTCAGTTAAAAGATCTGATGTTTTCCATCTCAAAGAATCCCCAGCCTAGTATGGCAGAGGTGCTTGCCAAAGCAAAAAAGTACATAAATGGTGAGGAAGCACTCCTCTCCAAGTTCGGGAGCTCTTCATCGAGAAAGGAGAAAGGGAAGGAAGAAAAAAAGAGAGAACGAAGTCCCAAAAAGGAAAGAGAACGAGGCAGGTCTCCAAGAAGAGAAAAGAGCGTTCCCCGAGGAGAAGAGGAAATGTTAGGGATGGCCTCGGTACTTCACAACTAGAGCTACAACAGAGGTATGTACCCCAACAGCTCACTCATCTGACTGCTACGGTGTCTCAGATACTGTATGAGATACAACATGAGAAGTTCTTAAGGTGGCCACCCTGGATGAAAGCAGACCCGGCAAAAAGGGATCCTATGAAGTATTGTGACTTCCACAGAGACCATGGTCATCACACTGACGACTGTATCCAATTGAAGAAGGAGATATAATTTTTAATCTAGCGAGGGTAGCTGCGGGACTATATGGCCAATGATAATCAAAACTGAGCTCTCCCATCTCCACCCCCTCCCCTCAGCATCAAGCACCAGAGCCACACCAACAACCTATGGGGGAGATTAGAGTGATATCTGGAGGATTTGCCGGAGGAGGAAGGTCCATCTTTGCCAAGAAAGCCCACTTGCAAAAATCAGAGCCATAGAAGCTCCCGAAGTATATATTGTGTCTAAGTCTCCACGCTTAGACACGGCTATCACTTTCTTAGATTCAGATCTAGAGGACTGCCAATATCCCCATGATGACCCTTTGGTGGTTAGAGCTGTGGTGGCCAACAGGACTGTCCATCATGTTTTGATTGACAATAGCAGCTCGACAGACATCATTTTTGCTTCTGCTTTTGATAAAATGGATATAGGAAGGGAAAAGCTTGAACTAGTGAGTGCCCACCTATTGGGATTCTCTCAAGAGAAAGGGTGCTGCCCTTTGGGTCAATCCAACTCATCTTGACCTTAGGTGACCCACCCTATCAGACTACAACAACCGTGAAATTTCTAGTGATTGATGCACCTTCAGCATACAATATGCTCCTTGGAAGACCCTCGCTCAATTTTATAAGGGCTATTCCCTCTGCCTATCACCTTGTAGTGAAGTTTCCAACAGAAAACGAAGTTGGAGTGGTCCGAGGAGACCAGCGCATAGCACGGGAATGCTACGTGGCATCCATGAGAAATAAAGAGGTTAAGAGCATCCAATTGGATAAGCTTGACATGAGGGACGAACTTGAGACCAGGCCAACACCATCAGAAGAGCTGGAACCTGTTCAAATGGATGAGGAACCAGAGCATCTTGTTGAACAAGGAAATTTTTGCATGGAAGCAAGAGGACATGAAAGGGATTGATCCTTCTGTCATCACTCACAAGCTCAACGTGAATCCAGCTTGTAAGTCCGTTAAGCAGAAGAGGAGGAGCTTCGCCCCGGAGCGTTAGAAAGCCATCAACAAAGAGGTCAGCAAGCTCCTTCACGTGAAAGCCATTAGAGAAGTGGATTACCCAGTCTGGCTAGCCAATGTCGTCCTAGTCAAGAAGACAAACGGTAAATGGCATCTTTGCATTGACTTTACAGACCTCAACCGTGCTTGCCTAAAAGATAGTTTTCCTTTACCCCAGATAGATTTGATTGTAGATGCCACTGTGGGACATGAGCTCTTCAGCTTCATGGATGCCTTCTCTGGGTACAATTAGATCAGGATGGATCCTAGTGACCAAGAGAAGACCTCATTCATAACTGAGCAAGGGATATACTGCTATCAAGTGATGCCTTTTGGGTTAAAAAATGCAGGAGCCACTTACCAACGCTTGGTGAATAAGATATTTCAAAAATAAATTGGGACCTCCATGGAGGTCTACATTGACGACATGCTGGTCAAATCACTAAAGGTAGAGCTCCACATTGGACACTTAGCAGAGTCGTTTTAGGTCCTCAGAGAATACAAGATGAAACTCAACCCAGCTAAGTGCGCCTTTGGGGTGTCAGCAGGAAAATTTTTGGGCTTCATAGTTAATAGCAGAGGGATAGAGGCTAACCCAGAAAAGGTAAAAGCAGTGTTGGATATGTAGCCTCCCTCCAATACGAGGGAAATATAGCATTTAACTGGGAGAATAGCTGCCCTGAGTCGTTTCATTTCCAGATCAAGCGACGAGTGTCAGTGCTTCTTTCAATTCTTAAAGAAAGCCTTTCAATGGGATGCTCGATGTGAAGAAGCTTTCAAAGCATTGAAAGAATACTTGAGCTCCCCACCTGTCTTGGTAAGTCCGTTAGAAGGAGAAGTACTTACCCTTTACCTGGTTGTCTCACAGTTTTCAACCAGCGCAACCCTAGTAAGGGAGAAGGACAGAGTTCAGCAACCAGTTTATTACTGCAGCAGAGCTCTGAGGGGGGCAGAAGAAAGATATCCTAAAATGGAAAATCTCGTTTTAGCCTTAGTGACAACCGCCAAGAGACTTAGACCCTACTTCCAGGCTCACACTATTGAAATTCCAACAGATCAACCTATGAAATAGGTGCTGCACAAGCCAGAATCTTCGGGGAGACTGGTTAAATGGGCCATTGAACTTAGTGAGTTTGACATCAAGTACAAGCCAAGGACAACCATTAAGGGGTAGATATTGGCAGATTTTATTGCAGAATTCACAACTGGAATACCTACAGAGACAGCGCCGTTAGTACCTAACCTACCCACATGGAAACTTTCGGTAGATGGAGCTGCCAATGCTCATGGCAGCGGAGCTAGTTTGATTTTGACATCCCCCGATGAGATAGATGTTGAATACGCATTGAGATTTGGATTCAAAGCTTCAAAGAACAAAGCTGAGTATAAGGCAGTCATAGTAGGGCTCAACTTAGCTCATTCAATGAAAGCCAAGCAATTGGAGATTTGTAGTGACTCACAACTCGTGGTGAAACAGATAGTGGGTGCTTACGAGGCTAAGGGTGAGAAGATGACCCTTTATCTTAGAAAGGTGCAAGAATTAATAAAGAAATTTGTGCAACTAAAAATCAGACATGTCCCTAAAACTGAAAATTCGAGAGCAGACATTTTGGCAAGGTTGGCAACAGCTTCATAAGAAAATATGGACAGGTTGATCCCCGTGGAGCATCTGTCGGAACCATCCGTTAGTGTTGAAGATGAAGAAGTGCTCCTCATACAGAATCCACCAAGCTGGATGAACCCCATCTTGGAGTATCTCCAAAAGGGAGCCCTGCCAGAAAACCCCAAGGAGGCTGCAAAGCTGAGAACCAGGTCAGCTAGATTCTCCATTCTGTAGAGAAGCTTGTATAAGCGAGGTTTTTCAACTCCACTCCTTAAATGTGTGGGAGATGAAGACGCCAACTATATACTCAAAGAAATCCACGAGAGAGTCTATGGCAATCATATTGGGGCACGGGCTTTGGTAGGAAAGACTCTAAGGCAGGGGTATTATTGGCCCACTTTGCTCAAGGACACAACAGACCTGGTCAGAAAATGCAAAGCTTGCCAGATGCATGCCAGCATCCCTCACTGCCCACCAGAGTTCTTAACCTCAGTAATAAGCCCCTGGCTATTCCAACAGTGAGGTCTAGATATACTAGGACTTCTTTCCACTAGTGTAGGACAATGTAAGTTCGCCATTATAGGAGTGGATTACTTTACCAAGTGAGCATAAGTGGAGCCCTTAGCATCCATTACAAAATAAAAGGTTCAGAATTTTACTTGAAAATCCATAATCTACCGATTTGGGATCCCTAGAGTAATTGTGTCGGATAATGGGAAGTAGTTCAACAACCCAAAGTTCAAAAACTTCTGTGCCGAGCTCGGAAATGGACAAACAGACGTCACCATCAGGACTTTAAAGTCCGCCATGAAGATCAAGTTGGAAAGTCTGAAAGGCAAGTGGGTAGAACACCTCCCAGAAGTGCTATGGGCCTACAGGACAACTACCAGGTCAGCAACACAAGAGACTCCATTTGCTTTAGCTTTTAGTTCCGAGGCAGTGACGCCTGTCAAAGTTGGGCTCCCTTCACTTAGAACATAATTAGCAAATGAGGAAACCAATGATAATTCCCTTTTGCTAAGTTTGGATCTGTTGGAAGAAAAGAGGAAGGTAGCACTGAACAACATAAAGAACTACCAAAGGAAAATAGCTAGGTACTATGATAGGAAGGTCAAGCATAGGAGTTTCAAGGTCGGAGATCTGGTGTTGAGGAAGCTTCTGCTGGCAAGAAAGGATCCCACTCATGGGAAACTAGGGCCTAATTGGGAAGGTCCATACATAGTCTCTCGAGTGATTAGACCGGGAAATTACGAGTTACAAACAGAAGAAGGGAAAGTCATGCCCCATTCATAGAATGCAGAACATCTTAGGAAATTTTTTCAGTAAGTTTATCTTGTATTATGAACTATTGTTAAAAAATTAAAAAAAAAAGGTAACAATTCTGTGATTCATCTATCCTTATGAGCACGCAAAAAAAAAAAAACCAAGAACCTTAGAGCTTACGATGAACTCATTAGTTCATAACAAGAGTCTTAGAGCTCACGATGAACTCATTAGTTCATAGAAAGAGCCTTAGAGCTCACAATGAACTCATTAGTTCATAACAAGAGCTTTAGAGCTCACGATGAACTCATTAGTTCATAGAAAGAGCCTTAGAGCTCACGTTGAAATCATTAGTTCATAACAAGAGCCTTAGAGCTCACGATGAACTCATTAGTTCATAACAAGAGCCTTAGAGCTCACGATGAACTCATTAGTTCATAGGAAGAGCCTTAGAGCTCACGATGAAATCCTTAGTTCACAACAAGAGCCTTAGAGCTCACGACGAACTCATCAGTTCATAGAAAGAGCCTTAGAGCTCAGGATGAACTCGTTATTTCATAACAAGAGCCTTAGAGCTCAAGATGAACTTATCAGTTCATAGAAAGAGCCTTGGAGCTCACGGAGAACTCACCTATTTATGAGAAGAGCTCAAGAGCTCGAGATAAACTTACTCATTGGTCCATGGTAAGAACCATAGGGTTTGCGATGAATTCATCAAAAGAATCATGGAACTTAGAAGCATCAGAGATTACAAAACAAAAGACTTCTTCAAATCACAAATTGTTCATAATGTGCAGCAAATATGGGAAATTGAGGTTTCCAAAAAATCTGCAGTTACAAGGGTACAATTAAAGCAAAATTCGTAGTCGTCTCTCCAACTCAGTGACCCTCTCCTTCAGACGAAGGTTCTCCTCTTTCAGCTCATCCCTGCCTTCTCAGCTGATGACAGAAGATCCATCAGCTTTTGCCTAGCAGTGGAGAACAGAACTTCCCCTAAGCCAGAATCAAAGGTAGGGGAGGAAGAACCATCCCTCTTACGTCTCTTCGAAGGAGCTTCAATGTCTTCGCTTTTATCAGACTCTGAAGAAAAAGAGTCGGGTTCAGGGAAAAAAGGAAAGTCTCGTTTAGCTGCGGCAGCACTGAACAAGAACAGATTGCTTGGTGTTATGAGCTCAGAAAAAGACATAGGCTCAGCTTGGGTCATTAGTTCCACCCTCATCAATTCAAGTAAGTCCAGATCAGGAACACCTTCATACCAAGAAACAAGATAAGTAGAGAACATCATAAAATTTGATCCCAATAGAGAGATCCTCATCGTTGTCACCTAGGTAAGAATAGCTCTTCCAAGACCGAGGGACTCTGCACTTTCTAGTGCCCACCTCAAAAGACCTCCACGAGTCACTTGAAACAAAAAAGCGCTGAGCCCATCCTGAAGGAAGGGAGGGGAGACCAAACACTAAATGATGAAGCCAAAAATCTCTACACCGGAAGCAGACGAAGCATGGAACTTCATCCTCCTTAAGGGTAAAAAAGTGGAGAAACTCGGCAACTATAGGAAACTCGTCATTACCTCGCAGGCGCCAAAGGACGAAAAAATTGGCCATGACAACCCATCCCATGGGTGAAAGATGAGAGGGACACAAGCCAATATAGGCCAAAATAAATTCAATAGAAGGATGAATGGGAAGGCACAAACCTAACTCCAAAGCTACTGCAAAGAAGCACATCTCCCTAGGAGGAAGGTAATTGTAGGGTTCATCAGAGCTTGGAGTACGTAGAGGTAACTCCAAATCAAGAAAGAATTTCTTCCCTATCCTCTCTAAATCGAAGGACGTCACCACTGAGGGAACAAAGTAGCGAGTATGCCACATCCACTCAACCCCAAAGGAGGTTCGCTCTTGAAACAGAACAGAAAAGGGGGCAGACATAGTGGATTCAGGCGAAAAAAAGAAGAGAAGGAAATATAAGGTGTTAAGCCCTCAAGAATAACAAAGGGATACTCGGAGGGAAGTGATAGCCAGTACTTTTAGAAATTATTTGAAGACTCCATATTTTTAGGAAGTTGCTAATTACACGAAACCTTAAGTTGGTGGGTCTCTAGGTTTCCAAATTAAGGAAGTAGGAACCTTTTTGGTGGGAAGGATATGCATTGAAAGTAGACATCAATGACACCCCGGGATAAAACAAGTAGACCTCCAAGGAAGGGTCCAGAGCATAAAAGAAAGGTCAAAACAAGCCTTACACATCCAGAGTTTAGTAAGTTGAAAATGAGAAAGTCAATGCACTCAAGCAGCTACATCTAGGCACGCTCTTCCAGGTTGTCACCTTGTGTGTAGTCCATAGTAGTCCAAGACTTCAGCACATCGAAACCACTGGACAGGGTATGATTGTAAGCACTTCACTTCACCTAATCAGATCGGCTGAACTCACGAGCAGAAAAGAGAACCTAACCAATGGCAACACGTGCACATGTCTCCTAAGGTTTACCAAAGGGTCCTCTCAAGCCAGCTCGGAGGTTATTTAGCCCTAGAATAAGTTAGCTATGCAGGTCAGCAAATGGAAGCTCCTTAAGGATTAGCTACGCAGGTCAGCAAATGGAAGCTCCTTAAGGGTAAGACTTCAGGTACTCATTATCTTATATTTCAAACAGCTAAAAACTAGACCCCTACTGTATGCTAAACTGGTCATGCAAATTTTCTATCCATTTGCTGAGAGAGGAAAAGGGTTGAGAAGATTGCATTACACAGTAGAAGTTACATTGTTGCATTCTGGTTTAAAATTGTCACAACCATGAGTGGATAAGTTTAAAAAAATTGTATTCATATCCTAAATCTTTGAGGATGAAGTAAGGCCAGAGCTCTAGTGGTCAGTTGCTAGAGTTCGGACAGAAGCAGGTTGAGAAGCTAGAAGCTCAGCTAGGCACATTAGCAATTATTCCTAACCTTTTTACTTCAAGGAGATCTGAATGACCCCCTAAAGCAAAGGGGGTAGAAGGATACTAATATCATATTCGATTAATGGTGGAGTAGAGCAATAAATTAAAAGCAAAGGGAAAGAAGGAGATGGTAGAGTAGAGCAACAAATTAAAAGCAAAGGGAAAGAAGGAGAGTTACAAGCTGTAAATTAAAGATACAAAATGCTACAAGTCTGAAATTTTCATTTCAAAATGTTACAATTCAGAGATAATTAGCCCAAAGCTACAAATCCTAAGTTTTTGAAGGGAGAGTAAATGAAGGGCCTTGTAATGTAGTAGCTAGTGTCTCAGCACGAGGAATGGAAGAAGGGCTCTCCAGCTCAGTAGGCGACCTCTCTGGCACAACAATAGTTGAAGTTTCATGAGGGCCAAGAGCAGGCAAAGAGGTAGGGACCTTAGATTCAACCAAGGCTCCTGTGGCCAGCTCAGCGGGGAGGGAAGAAGCTGGCTCAGCAGCCAAGGGAGTAGAGATGCCTAAGGAGGCAGAAACATCTTGAGCTGAAGTCCCAACTAGAGGAATAAGCCCTCTAGAGTCTATGGGCACACATCTTCAGAAACATGAGGAGCAGGAGCATCATCCTCTTCTTCATTAGACCCCTCAGCCTCTTCCTCAAGGAGAATTGAAAAGTCAAAATTCAGTTCAGGGTAAGTCCTTTCAGCTATACCCTGGAAAGCAATCCACCCTTTTGCCCACCTGATGAGAACATCATCCTCTAGCTGGGCTATCAGCTCATCCTTTTTTCGGATGGTAGTGTCTCGCACCTTCAGCACCTCCATAGTAGCCCCTAACTCCTCCCTGACAGCATCATTGGCCTCTGCTAGCACCTTGTACTCCCTCTTCATGTTCTTGAAGGAAGCCAGAGCATTAAGGGACTTTCGACTCTCCTCGATCTAGTCATCGGTTTTTGACCGGAGGTCTTCCTTAGTCTTGCTGAGCTCCTCTTGTCTGGACTTGGCAAGGGAAGACTGTTGCTCCACTTGCTCTTGCAACTCCTTTACTTGGACCTTAAGGTCATTATTCTCAAAGGCCAGATTGGCACACTTCAACTCAAAAGCTTTGGAAGCATTGGTCGACCCCTCTAGGGCTTGGATTCGCTTTAACAAGCTGCTTATTTGAATGACGGTCTAAAGACAAGCATGAAAGATTAGTGTAAAGGGAAGAGCGCAGGACAACCAAAGGAAAAAAAGGAGAATTTGACAAATTAGAATCTCACTGAGGTACAACCATATAATGCAGTGGAAACACAAGTTCCCATGGGTACAGAAGTGGCCGCATCAATGTCAGACTCTGGGATAATGGAGGCAATGTCCTCTATAGCACTCTTCACATTGGTAATAAGAGAATTCTCAGACTTTGAGAAGACTCCTTTGCCTATCATGAGAGGTTGGGAGGTCTCCTTGGTTGATGTAGAAGTAGTATGACCAGAGAAAGTGCGAGCAGTCTCTAGGGCCCTCTTAACTTCATATGCAGAAGGGGAAGACTGGTCTCGCCCATGAGCATCTTTAGTGGCAAGTCGAGTCCTTTGGGGAAAGGATGTCCTGAGATTGGTGAAACATGTAAGGGGGACGGTGGAGCCTTCTGGATAGAGGCAGAGGCAGAGGAAGTACCCATTTTTTGAACCTTAGCTCGAGTAACTAGGCTCCCACCAGAACTGCCCTTAGCCTTGTGCTTGGTACCGCCCTTGTTTTTCTTCTTCAATAGCTCTACCTTAGCTTGGAGCATCTCAGGGGTAGGCTTAATTATAGAAGACCCTGGGAGATTTGGCTTGAGCTGGTTAGTCAAAAGGAAAAAGAAAGGGAGGAAATCAATGAAACCAAATAAGGGAAAGAGGATTACCTTCTACGTCCTCAGGTTGGATAAACGAATGTGGGATTGGAGGATGGCCAAATCCCTGCCTTTCTAATTCCCAGGGCTTATGGAGCTCAGAGTACCTCTTTGGATTACACTTAGCCAACTTCAGTTTCATCTGCTTGTCCTGGACGCTAAGTTCAGGTCGAATGCCTAAAAAATGGGGAACACCAAAGATGCAGAGGTTAGGAAAATAACTCATAAATCTTCAAACCAAAGTTCAGTCAGGCAAGAACTCACCTAAGTTATCTGGGGCTGACTAGGCTCTAGGAATTCCAAGAGTGTCTTTTTTATCAGGAGGGTTGTATTCCCAGTTAACACCCCCAACGAAAAAGAAATTCTTTTTCCTGCCTTTATGAGAACTCGGGAGGTGTGTGATGATCTGCCTAGACGAGGTCCGCCTAGAAACATATAGAAAGCCCTTAGTTGAGGTAAGCTTGACATTGAAAAGGTCCATACACAGAGAAATGGTGGGAGTCCCAAGCCCATGCTCCTTAAAGAAAACTAAAAGACCCACTAAAACACCCTAGAAGTTGGGAGAAAGTTGAGCAGGACAGACATTGAGGTGCTGCAGAACATTTTTGATGAAGGGGTGCATAGGGAAACGAAGGCCTTTCTCGAAAGTGGCCACAAAGAAACAAACTCTTTTGTGCACTTGGGCAACGTATGGGGTGAATTTATCCGGACACCAGGGCCAAATACTAGGGGAAAAGCCAAAATGAGCGCTAAGAGCTTCCATGAGAATAGGGTCCACCCCACTGGGACCCACGAGCTCAGCATGCTTGAAGGCAGCCCCTATACCCGCTGCACTATCAGGAATCCCAACCTCACTCACCTTGCCCTTACCCTTGTCAGCACTAGGAGGTATATGAGAGAAAGATGAGGGGAGTTCCTTGGAGTCCACCTCGGTATTGATAGTCTCAACACCGGGGAAGTTGTCAATCTCATCACATACATTCCCTAAATCAGAATCTCTCTCGATAGACCTGTCACCTAGGAGGGCAACAGAGGAGGGAGTTGCTCCAGAGGAGGCAGACATGATTGGCAAAGGGAAAGGAAAATCGAAAGAATTATAAAAAGGAGGAATACTAACTAAACACCCCCTGATAATCCTAGGGTCAGCACTATACCTCCCGACAATAAGAATACGTATAGTGGAGTTCCAATCCACAAATCGGGGAAGAGGAGATAGACAACGATCACGATTCCAAAAGAAAAAGAATTAAAAAACCCAGAAAAATAATGGGCACCTCGAAGTCGAGGGATCCAGAGTGAGGAAAGGCAAGAAAAAGAGAAAGGGGCAAAAGGAAGCATACCTAGACAGGGAAGAGAGCAACAAACAACAGCCAAAGAACAAAGTTGGAGGAAAAGAGCAAATCAGGACTTCAAGTCGAACCCAAAAAGCACAATTTTGAGCAGAGAATAAGAGAATTACGGGGAGAAAAACCCAGAAATCACAGAAAGAAAGAGCCGGAGACAAAGGCGAACATCGTAGAAGATGAAAAGGGAGTTTTGAGCGGTTTTTGAGCAGCCGATTGAGCATTTAAAGCTTGAGTGATGTGGGCTGAAACATGTGTGGGAATTGAGGAAGCCATGATTGCTGTAAACCGTCAAAGAGGCCCCCTACGTGTATCTCACATGCGGACTAAGATCAGCTAGGTGCAGGCCTAGTCCAACGCAAAAGCAGCTCAGCCCATGCCCAATATTGCTTAGGCCAAGGGCTGGGGGGCAACTAATGATGCCTAAAATAAATCCCAAGTGTTAGCTCAGGAGTTCAACTCAGACCGGGAGGTCAGCCATATTAACTAAGGTCAGAAGGCAAGGGCTGAATGTCTCTTGAGGCAAGGCCACAACTGGATAACCATGAGAGGTTCCTAAAGCGTTAGGAAACTATAATCAAGGCACCTAATTTCAACCAACTAAGATCTTCTCCTAGAATTAAGGAGAACCCCGCGAAATAAGGGCAAGAATCTCGGCCAATATCCAACTGAATAGGGAACAACCCTATAAATACTAGATAACGCCCCCAAGGAAGGGGGGAGGACCATAGAAGCAGAAAAGAGGCATTGTACTCTGGTAATCATCATTATTGAAAGGCAAGGAGCAAGAGTCTCCATTAAAGAGTGGATTAGCCGAGCTCTTGAGCTGGTGAACCACTATACTTCTTCTGTGTTAATCCTCCTAGCCCCTAGAAAAACATTTCTTTCATTATCACATCACCATCACTGCAAAGCATAATTACGATTCATTACTCATACAATTCGGTTTACACCATCACATATAATACAAATAAACAACTTTTGTATTTTATTTAATTTCAAATTACCATAACTCTTCGACAACGACGCCAAAAAACTTGATTTGCACTTTTTCGTGATCTGATATTTATATTATAAACCCAAGTATAAGTGGTTGAATCGTAGTTTTCTCGGTTTTAAGTCCAAGTATCGATCCCATGGAGAGTTTGAATAATTAGAAAATAAAATAAAAATAGTTAAGTTGTTAATTTGAATAGGACAGCATGTGATAGATTGTGATGTGAGCTTAGATTGATAACTAGTATAATTAAATAGTTGGTTGCAAATAAAGTTGATAGAATACAAAAGTATATAAAAAGTATCCTTCAGTTTAAGGATCCTATATGCGTTATATTGGGTGAATACTGGAAATGCTACCTTACAGTAATTAACTTCTATGTTACTAGCAAGTCAACCGGTAGGTCTGATGTATATAAAGCATCACACAACAACTTCCTAGATTAGCTAGTGGTATTTATGACAGTTGATTAATCCAAGTGAAGCAGAAGGACAGACCATTCATGAAGAATACTTGAATTATTCAATTGTCTCATAATAGTAAGTGCATACATAATAAACCATAGTACAGAAACTTCTTAGGTTAACTGGTGGTATTAGTTATAACACAGCAACTTCTTAGGTTATTTGGTTATAGATGTTCCATTTTACTAATTCGAGTGAACGAGAAGGACAAACCATTCATGAGGAATACTTGAATTGTTCAATAGATCATCTGTGATATATACATATATACCAGTTAAACATCCTTAGCGTTCTGGTGGAGGACTAGTCATACCGATAGGAATACCGTAGATACTCAACCAGCAATATTATCATGTATACTAGTTAAACGATCTTAGTAATCTAGAAGGACAAGCCGTTCATGAGGATTACTTAGGTCATTAATCTGATAGTTATATATAGTAGTTAAACAACCCTGATAATCCAAAATGACAGGCCATTCATGAGGATCATCTTGGGGAGGAAGCAAAGGGGAGGAAGTAGGAGGTGGCCAGATGATCTTCAGCTGCCAAAGGGGATCGTCTGGATGGCACTCCCACCATCTGGACAGTGGCATCTTGCTGGAGCTTTATCTTTTTGGATGTCAACTCCTGTTTTGTTGAAATAAAACTTTAGCCTTTTGTTGTTTCAAGCTTTTATACATTGCTCTTTGCATTTTTCAGTAATTCAGCATCAATACCTAAAAATTTTAAACATAATACATGTAAAACCCTAATTCCCGCACAAACCCTAATTGATTCTAATTAATAGTTTTTGGTTATTTTATCTTATTAATTTGACGATTTAACTATTATGATTTATATACTAATTAGGGTTAATCATTAATAAAGGAAAACATAATAGGAATGAAATATGGAATTCTCAGGGCGAACTTGTAAAGGACACTGAACTTAACTGGGGTCTGAAATTAGAGAAATTCTTATAGAGATCATGATTGTGGTATCAACTGATTTAACCTTTACGGAAAACCTTATTCTGTTATGAAACGTTCTTATTCTAAGATAAAACTTGATTTCATTTTATTGGGTAAATATTTGACACCATTTGGGTGTGAAAGGCACAAGTGTGCAATGCACTAATTCTGATGAAAAACATGATCCTTAAAGAAAACATGACTCGAGTGTTAATGAGACTAATTCTTGGAGAAAACAATATTTTGATGTCTAGGACACTAGTTCGTAGACACAAAATGATTACGACATCGACATGCACTAAATATTGGCAGAAAAAGACGAATCATGCGTCAAATGCTTAAACTTGAGACAAAACATGATTCAACTATACCCTACATTGAATTCGTTGGTAAGAAAATGTGCCAATGGTACAAGAAAACATGATTACACAGTGAAAGCACTAAAATTGATTGAAAGCATGATTCGGGTGTTCAATGCCCTGTTTCTAAGACAAACCTGAATCTTGTAACAACACCACCACTAAAATTGAAAGAGAACACTATTCAAGTATTAATGACTTTAATCCTTTGAAGAAAACCAGATTACAGTGATAAAAGTTACTACATTTAAGAGAAAATGCGACCCATATGCCAGACTAAGGAAGCATTTGACTCTGGTGTTAAGTATTGCTTTTGTAAAGGAAGACTCAAGTCTTGTGCTCATAGCACCAATTCTTAAAAAGATCATGATAATAAAGTCAAATATAATTTTTTGGATAATAAGCATGCGTAAACGACACTAAAACTCGAAGAATACATGATCCTGTTGGGAAATTGACCAATTATGAGAGAGGTCATTCTTTTGGTATAAACATCATTGTACTTTAAAGCAAACACGATTCTGGTGTCACACTTACTAATTCTAAGGGAATAGTAATTTTGGTTTCTATGTCAGTATTTTGAGAAAGAACATATGTTTCTATTGTGCATTGCACTGCTTTTGAAGGTAAAAGTGATTTTGGAGTCAAATGCACTAGTTATGAAAAGAAAGATGACCCTAGGATCAACACCAGTAGTTCTTTATGAAAAAACAAATGAAGGATGCAAGATTCTTGTGTTAAATACACCCCTTATAAGATAAAATACAATTTTAGTCTCAACGACACTAATTCTTGGATAAAACTGGATTATGATGTCACATGCATTAATTATTGGAGAATGCATGACTTCGAATGTAAATTGAAATATATCTTAAAATAAAAGAAAGACTCATGTTTCAAATGGCTAAGTGTGATAGAACACGATTCTGCTTTTACATACCCTTAACTCTTAGGTAAGAAATTAGTTTGATGGCAAATGCACTCACTCAACTAAAGGAACATGATTGCCTTATGAACGTCTAAGAGAAAACAAGATTCTATTCTCAAACGCTCCAATTATTGGAGGAGAAATTACTTTGGAATTAACGGCACTTGTAAACTTCGAGGAAAACACCGTTCCGAACTCAAGGCCATATTTTTTTTTTTGGTAGAAAACTTGATTATGGTGATCAACAGTGCTACATCTAAAAGAAAACTTGAATTCATGCATTAGTGACACCAAAACTTGGAAGACACCTTGACTCTCAAGAGTAGTTGAATTTTTTCAAAAGAAGACATGACACTTGTACTTCGTCTAAGGGAGAATATATTTTTTTTGGGAAAAAACCACTAAAAAAAATAAGATTCTGGTGTGACCTTGACCAATTGACACCGGTGTAAACTAGAAAGAAAACACGATTCCAATATGGAGTACACTAATTTTTTAAGGAAACTTGATTTCATTTCTAAGCTAGTATTTCTCAAAAGAAAGCAGGATTCTAATGTGCATGAGCTTATTCTTAAACAGAAGATGCCTTTTGGTTTCAAATGCACTAATTCGAAAAGTAAAATTTTTTCTTGAATGAACTCCACTAGTTCAAGAAGAGAAACTAATAATGAAAAACGACTCTAGTTTCATGAGAAACAATACTACAAGAAACCATGATTCTGGTATCAGCATCCCTTAATCTAAACAAAAATGTGAAGTGGACCATTTCTAGGAGAGAAGTTAAGATTTTAAAGAAATTATGATTTTGTTGTGAAGTGGACCATTTCTAGGAGAGGTTGTGACTCTGGTACCAATCGGTCCTCACTTGGAAGAAAACACAATTCTCGTGAGAAAGACACTAATTCTAGGGGGAAATTTGAATTCGTTTCGATGATAGTATTTTTCCAAAAGAAATTTAGGATTTAATGTGTAATGCACTTAGGCCGAAGGAAACAATGATTTTTGCTTTCAAATTAGTGGTTCCTAAAACTATTCTACATCTAACTTCACTTGTTCCAGAAGGAAAATTAGTAAATTAAACATGATTTTGGTATCAACGACCCTTAATCTAAAGAAAGCATGATTTGAGTGTTAGATAAATCATGATTTTGATGTCAAGTGCACTAATTTTGAGCAAAAAATGAGTACATCTTCAGCAACAATATTACTGAAAAGGAAATGGAAGTCTCATGTGTAAAATACTTAAACTTGACAGAAAACATTATTACGGCATCACCAACAGACAATTCTTGGGCAAGAAAATGTTTGGGTGACAAATGCATTAACTATATGAGAAAAAAACATCATTAGTTAACAACTACACAATATCTAAAAGAAAACTCGATTCTATGGTCAAATGCACTGATTTAAAGAGAAAAACATCAATCCAGTATTAATACAACTAATAAACTTTAAAAAAGACACACAAATCTGGTTTCAGTAACTTTAATTCTTGGATAAAATATGTGTCAAAAGAGACTAGAACTTAAAAAACACCAGACTCTGGTGTCGAGTACAATTTTTTGAAAGAATGCATAATTCTTTGCCAGCAGCTCAAATTAATAAAGGAAAACATAATACAAATGAAATACTCATTTATTCTAAGTGCGAACATGATTCCTTTATAAAGAACACTGAAACTAAAAGCAAACATAACTCGGGTCTGAAAACAACAAATTCTTAGAGAGATCATGAACGTGGTATCAGCCGATTTAAACTTTAAGGAAAGTCTCATTCTGTTCTGAACTTCTCTTATTTTAAGAGAAAACTTGATTTCATTTTATTGCACACGTTGTGTGCAATGCACTAATTCCAAAGGAAAACATGATTCAAGTGTTAATGACACAAATTTTTGGAGAAAACAATATTTTGATGTATAGGACACTAGTTCTTAGACCAAGAATGATTACAACATCAACAACACTACATATTGACGAAAAAGAAGAATTATGCATCAAATGCTTAAACTTGAGATAAAACATGATTCAGCTATACCGTGCATTCAATTATTAGGTAAGAGGCCCGGTATTTTGGATACACACTTTTGTTGGTATAAGAGCCAATAAAGTGTGTCGGTGTACGTGAAACCGTTGGTGGAAGTCCATGAATTCCGTGTTGATTGGGTGACCGTTGGTGTAAGTCCATAAATACCCACCCCAAGAAAGACCTGAAGATTTTAAATATTCATTGGGTATGTAACACAAATGGCGGGGGCTTGGAAAACCCGATTTCGATACTCATTGCATAGCATGGGGTTAGGGTAAATAGTCGGAGCTAGAAAGGCCCAGTTAATACACATTGGCATTGTATGTGTTGTGGAGCCAAGAAGGGTAGGGGTAAATTGCATAAATGGGTATCATTTCACTTATAGCATGGCATGTACATTCCAACTTTGACTTGCTTAAATCATGGTTGGAATGATTATTGTTGTTAAATGTTGCATGTGAACATTGCATATGCACTTAGGTTGGGGAGTAGCCTCTGTAGGAAACATTCTACTGGGCATTGGCTCACCCTATATAGGAAACATTTCAAGTGCGGGGTTCGTACCGGTGGAGGACTCACATTCGGGGCCTCAACGATGAAAAAAAGCCAGTTTGTGGCTTTTGAAAGCAAGTTTTTGTAAAACATTTGTAAAATTCCATTTTGAGCATGTAATTGTGTAAATGGGCTTGTAATCATATGAAATTAATTGTGATAGAACGTGTATGGATCATGTATAATGTAGAAAACTATATTTTACATGTTGGGAATGAGTTTGGAAATGTTTTGGATGAATTAAAAATAAAAAATAGGTGAAACAGACAATTCTGGGTAAAACCTTCCGGAAGGTTTGGACAAACAAGAAAAATTGTCGAATAGTGGATGAAACCTTTCGGAAGGTAAATGAAAAACCTCTGAAGGAACTTTTCCACTAAGTAAAATGACTTGATCCGAAATGTGTACAACCAAGTGCAGGCGGTCAAGTTGTAGTAATAATTCGGTAAAGTTCGGATTTGAATCCACAGGGAACTATAATTGGTGTTTTGAATTAAGTAATAATAGAGACCAAGTAACTTGGAATTTTGAGAGTTTGGAGTGGTGGGGTTTTCTTGAATAGAATAGAAGATTCTTTTCAAGAGTTTTCTAGACAAAATATAAGATTCTCAAAATGTAACAGCCACCATTTAGCTCAAGGATCAGGACATGTAATAGAGTATCCGTTTTATTATGTTTGTGCTTTATATCTCAATTGAATCCCATGTCAACAACAAGTTAATCAGAAGATAAAGATGAACTGTGAGAATTAAGCACATGATTCCGATGCCTTTCTAGAAGTCTACAAGAATTGTCTGTGCCGAGACTTAACCCGTCTACAAACAAGCAAGTGTTTCTACAAGGCATCCAACCAAGACATTAATGATCAATTCTTTGAATAAAGCGCGATAATGGTGAGAATTGAAAGGTTGTCATGAAGAGCTAGTGTAACGCCCCAAAATCCACCTTGGACGATATTACAATCTATGAACCATTCACATCATGAGAGCAACTAAATAATTTTATCATTAAAGAAATTTCATCCATCAAATATAACATTTACAATATTATCCCAAAAGAATAGGCCAACCATGACCATTACATCCCAAACGAATGTGATCGACTATGATAATTACATGCCAAAAGAATCACATTTAAACTTGCAGCGGAATAACAAAAGGTTAGTCTTTACAAAATCTCAAAATAACTTTTCTAGTCTATCACTAGGAGAGTATAACTCTAGACATCCACCTCGGGATCCGTAAGCCCGTCTAATGGAGCTTCCCAGTGTGTCGACTCCTCAACCCCAAGTTCTTCCTCTAGACCATAATTTGAAAAATATAGTTTGTAGGGGGTGAGCATGAAGCTCGGTAGCAAAATTCTCCCAAACTCATACAAGGTTTAGAAAGCATGTAAAAACAAGTTAGTCTCATTTTACAAATATCATATATTAATTTTTGATAGAAAACAGGAACATTTCAATAGTTCTGAAGTTTATACAATAGCAATAATTTAAATGAATAGTAAAATGAATTTCCAAACAATAAACCATTTCTAACCATAAGCCATTTCCCACAAGTTCTTGTAGAGTCCCATACCTCCACAAGCTCTTGTAGGAAAACCAATTCCACACAATAACATGTTCTCATGTATGTTGGTTGCTTCCCATGAATCTACACAACGACTTTACTTTGTTCACCCAACCATAACCACACAAACCACTATAGGAAGGGCGTATACTGTCTCCTAAGGCATTGACGATTCCTTCCTAGGGAAGGTATACCCACCCTCAGCTGGAACTTACGTGAACAATAGTGGTTGCTCTCACAAACAACAAACCACTACAAGTGTTAGGAAACCATCTCACCCCCACTGGGATAGACTAACCTCTAACACTCTACGACAGTGCTCGAATGCAATTCAAGTCCATCACAACAACCATACAAGAGATACAATTCTAACAATTTCCTAATATAACAAACAATTCCATAAATCCCCAATTTCACAATTTGTAATACAAGAGAACAATTTAAGAAAATAAGCAAGAGATCATTACAACATCATTTCATTACTCAACACCAAACACTAAAGTTTCAAAGTCAAAAACAAAGGAAGAATCAAGAAGAAAGTCCATCTCTTTTGAAAACTAGGGTTTTATATCAAGAAAATGAGATTTCATGGGTATTCAACCCTAACTTTGTTTAAAACCCACTGATAATTGCAAAAGACCAAGGAAAGATGATTTCATTGCATATATATAAGATTTAAAGTCAAAAGAATACATATAATTAAGCCCTAGCCTCAATGAACAAGAATGGAAGAAAACCCCTACCTTTCTCCTTGGCTTTGGTGTGAAGGACAAGAAGATTTGATCTTTAATCACCTTTAGAACTCTTGTTTTCCTTTTCTTTATTCCTCTCTAAGTCTTTCTATTAGGGTTCTAAGAGGTGTGGGGTGAGAGTGGTGTGAAAGAATGGGAGTAAATGGAGTGAAAATGAGTTTTAAAACATAAAAATCATGACTTTTTAACGGTCTACCGGTAGTTTCTATCGGGCTACCGGTAGTTCGGATCTACAGGATAGCATACTACCTGTTGAGCTACCGGTAGTTCGAATCTACTAGAGCTTTACTATCTGTTGACTATCGGTAGTTCGGATCCACTAGCCACTTACTACCTGTTGACTACCGGTAGTTCGGATCTATTGGACATTTACTACCGGTTGACTATTGGTAGTTCGAATCCACTGGACAGTGTACTACCGGTAGGTCCTATCCAAATTTGCCTATTTCCTCTATTTTTCATTTCAAACCCATTTCAAATCCAACCCAAGCCTATTCAACATGTTTTTGTACATCAAACCAAGTTAATACAAGTTCTATTATAACGATTTCATATATTTGCAAGCTAAACTAAGTTTTAACTACTATTTCCTCGAATTTCCATACTAACATTTTCAAAAAGAAATAATAACTTGCTACATAAACCTACACACATATATAAAGATAAAAGGGTGGGGTTTATAGCTAGCGGGGGTACTTGCATTGAACCAACGGGTCTTTCTATGCAGGAGTCATCCGTATCATAGATGGAGCCCTTGGTTATACAAAGTACCTCAACTTTGCTAGATAGATTCAATCATCCAATGAACAGGTGGAGTATAAAGCATTAAACCATGAAGAAGTTGCACAAACATAACTTCCGAATAATCTTTACATATTCATCACCTCTTACTAAAGAGTGAAAGAGGAACAACTCACTTTTCATGGCCTTGGAAAAGCTAGAAAAGTGAGTGATACTCATCCCTCTAAGTAGAGGAGCTACTAAATGAAGTAAACTAAAGAAGAGCTTATCTTCAATGAAGAATAAGTGCATCATTTTCCACCCTTCACGGCTTTGGTAAAGTTCTAGAAAAGTGGAAGAGTTTCACTCTTCTAAGAAAGAAGGATGCTCAAGCAATGGAAGTGAAATACATGAACAATAAAAGTAAAAGAAAGGTAGTAAATTTTGGAGGGTTTCCACCACAACTAAAAGATGAACTATCCCTCTTGAGACTTCGTAAATAAAAGCAAGTACAACTATAAGGGGATTCTAAGCCTCCATCATGGTTGTCACAACATGAATGTAAAGACTTAGCATAAGTAAATAAAAGACTGCAACTACAAGGGGAGTCTAAGCTTCCATCATGGTTGATATAAAGGCAAAATGAAATCATAAACATGGAATGTTCAAGAACTAGATTACTAAAACACTCTTACTTTGCATTAACAATGATTGCTCCCCCTTTTCTCTACAAGAGGAAGAATGTTTTTTAAGCTCCCAACATGAGAGTATTTAAAGGCAAGGAAGGGGAGGGGGTAGGAGATAATAGAGGATGAGTGAATAGTATTTGCCGCCCATGAGAATCAACTACTTTGCAGACAGTCTGCAAGGGGACGTTTGAACGTGATCTAGCATTTGAACGTTAAGTCTGTCTTTTCTTTAAGAACGTTCGAACATGAGATGCCGTTCGAATGTTGTCTGTGTCTTTGCTTTGAGGATGTTCGAATGCCAGATGGGGTCTGATTCCTTCCACTAAAGTGGCATGTGGTCTCTGACTTGGTCACTTCTATACGTGTTGAACAACTTTGACTTTTACACTCAGTAACTTGGTCCTCAGTCAATTAAGAAAATGATCAAACGTGGAGTGGCGTTCGAACGTTGTACTCAAGTACTCTTAGTTCTTCTTTCTTTACTACAACACGCCAAGTTTCACTGGTGTAGTCTTCTCAAGATTCCAGAGGATGTTCGAATGTGAGTTGGCGTTCGAACGTGGTACTCAAGTACCTCAACATTTTTCCTTTGTTGACTACAACACGCCATGTCTTATTAGCTAGTCTTGGCAAGATTTTAGAGGACGTTCAAACGTGGGTTGACGTTCGAACATTCTTGCTTTGTTCCAACCTTCTGCAATTTTGTTCCCTAGTGTGCTGATGTTACATTCAAGTGTGATTTTTGTTATTCTTGAGTCTTTGTTCTCTTTAGGACCTGAAATGTCATTACTTAAACTCCATCAAAGTACAAGTAGTCTAAAAAGGCATAGTAAAAATTGTTAACTTTACGCACAAATCACACCCCCAACCTAAATATTGCTAGTCTCTAATAATACAATGACAATGAAAGGTAACTCTATTCCTAATGCCTTTTTCAGAAGTCATTCGGTTGCATTTAGCTTATGCAACAAGCCGTTGAACTGCTAGGTTTACCCTCGCAGACGAGTGTTGACTTGTTAGGGTTTTTAGTGAAGCTACCCACAAACTTCAGTCGAACAAGTGTGTATGTGAGATTGCTGACTAAAAATGAATAAGCATTATGGTCGTTGAAACACTCGACTCTCAATCGTGACTTTTCCCTACATTTCTTTTTCATTGGTACCTATTCTATGCAAAAATTAGCACCTGTCGCTTCAGCACTTGGAATTCCTTGAGTAGTAGGGTGGTCATACTAGAAACAAGAATTGGTATATAACAATCATTCTCTTTTTCCACCTTCCATGGATAGCTTTGATTACACAAACCTCTCTGGAAATGCTCTCAACAAAACAAATCACTCCGATTATACTGACATATCTCTCAAAGGTGGCATGTGATCAGAAGATGGCTAGTCAAAAAATCTCTTGCATCATTAGTATCAGAGTGAAGTTTTTGAGGAAAATAGACTTAACCTTGGGATAATCTCATGAAAGAATATTGATGCAAATAGAGAAATTCTAGTTAACACACCTCACTTGTAGTAGATAATACACATATGCATCACACTTGAGATCACCTAGGGCGTTTTGTAGGTTGTAATGGGGCTAGAGGTCAGTGGCTAATGAAAGAACGTCAATGGTGATCAAAGGCTATCTTTTTATGCATTGTTACACACCTCCTTCTAGTTTCTTGAAATTTTGCCTGGGAATGGAATTTCTTTCTTTCATTTTTTCCATTTTTCACTTTCTTGGCAATTCCCTATCTCACAGTATCTTTTTTCTTTCAGTTGGATCCACCTATTTCCTTTTATTGAATAGTAGCCACCATTTTCTTTTCAATTTTTTTGCCTTTCTGTTATTATATTGATTTGCAAGAGGGTGCAAGAAATTAGATAGCAAGGTATGATAAATATATGCTTTTGTGGCTTTGGTTATTACACGGGTGAAAAAGAATTCATTCATTTTAAGGCTCAAGCATGGTTGACTAAGGATATACTTTTGTAAAAGAATTAACTAAGGCTCAAAGTGGATCCAAAGATGGCCTAAGATCCTTTCCCAAGTATGTGCATATGTATATATGTATGCAAAAGTTTCCCATGGTTTATGAAAATAGATCGCTTTAGTTGCATCAATCAAAGCAAGTTTAATGAGATTATTGAAAGAGATTAGAAGTGAAAGAGTTTACCTTGAGTATTTGTTGATATCCTCTAAAAAAAAAGCAACGTAAAGCTCAAGACTCACCATGGTTTTCTTTGTCATCTCCACTGATTATGTCGAGTGTTATGAGGAATGTTAGTTGTATAGCAATTCCATTTTTGAGTCTGATCACCGTATACCTCAAGAATTGATCATACTGATGTACATTTGACAATTAAATCATAAAGATAGTATCGAGGTTCAAAATGAGGTTTTAGGTCTTGGTTGTTAAGTTGAGGTGTCAAACCGACCATGTGCTTAGTCATTTTTCATAAGCAATCTTAGCATCCACATTTGTTTCGTCATTAGCAAGAATTATAGTGCTAATCTTATACATGCATTTTAAACAAATAAAAATGATAAACTGAATCATTCATTCCATAAAGGAAAATGTGTCTCAATACAATGATGCAATTCATCCATTCAAAACATAACTTCAACTATCCACAATCAACTCTAAAAAGGCATATACATCCCCCAAAAGTACAAGTATCCACAATAATCACAAAACATCCACAAGAATTATCAAAAGAAACTCCTTTACAATAGTGTAGAAATTTCCCAGAAACTATTCAAAGAAGAATCAACAAACAACAATCAATCAAGAACAAAAATCAACTATCTCAATCTCCCTCTCCATCAGCACCACCAGCGCCACCAGCACCACCCCTCAAAAGCCTCGGGATCTCATCCTTCTTAGCTTTAATGCTAAGCATGATGTCCCATAGAGAACGTCGGGTGGTCATGTTGGGGCCTGCTTGATCTGGCTGCTCTCTCTCTCTTCTTCGGCGTCCAACTCCTCTTGCACCTCATCGATTCCTTGAGGAGGGGGCATCTCTTGCCTAGCCGCCGGGGCACCACTATGCCTTAGGCTTCTCTTAAATAACCCTTTGTTCAGCGGCCCCATTGGCTTTTTGATGTCCATTTTCGGCCTTAACCTCACCCCATTGTCGGTGCATATTTAAGTCACAACTGTGCCAAATGGGAGTGCACTCCTTTTTTGCATCTCACCCCTTCTTCATCTCATTCAAAATCAATGAGGGGAGGTTGATGCTATGCCCTTGCCCTAGTGCATAGTGTAAGCATGCCATCTCGGGCAAAATCTCATTTTTTTTCTTCCTATGGAGGCTAGGTTTGCCACCGCAATCAAATTAAGCATTTTGTACTTGTTGGTGAGCTCTCCTTGTTTTAAAAATTTCCTCCCTCCCCATGAAAAATCAATCAGCCCCCTCAACTCCTTTCCAACCACATTCAATGCCACATTTTTTTTGGCGGGTATGTTGGGTTTTGCACCCGAGGCATCTCTTTCCTTACCTCCAGAAGACACGCCTCATCTACATCGATGTGGGTGCCTCGAACATATGTTCGGAATACGCAGTTGATGATCTCGGCGTTGGAGTAGAACTCCCTCACCAAGTCAACAACAGGATCTCTGCCATTTCTCAAGTGCCACACCCATTCCCTTTTCTCCATTTCTTCCAACAAACCCAACTCAGCAAAATCAGTGATTACAACATCTCGTTCACAAACCACAGCGTGATTTTGAAAGAAATTTTCATACCTCTCAGCCTTAAGGGCACTAGGAAATCTGATGTGATCGTATCTCTTCTTTCTTTGCTTCCCTTCTCCTTCTTGAATGACCTCTTCTACGAAGTTGGGTTCTTGGTTTACTGGTGGAGTGTGCCTAGCAGGGAGCTTAACCCTAGGCATTGTGTTGTTCTCGATTTTGAGCTTGAGAGGGTGTTAAAAGTCTTGGTTATTTGGTGAAAATTGGGGATTTTTGATGTGGAAAATCTTTAAGGTGGTTGATTTGTGGTGGAAATGACGAATGAGTGGAGTGTTAAGGGCTGGGGAGTGAAAAGGGGTCCTAGGGTTTAGAGGATTTTGGAGTTCTTTTTTTGAATTTTCAACTAAGGAAGATGATCTAGGTATTTATAGTTTGAGGAGGAACGTTCGAATGTGGTTGACGTTCGAACGTAGTATGAAGGATTTTAAAATATCGTTCGAATGTGGATGTCGTTCGAACGTGGTGAGCTCCCAATACTTTTGAGTTCTGTCAGAGACTAAAGTACTGTAAGCTTCGATCGTTCGAACGTGCTATTGGCGTTCGAATGTGGTGAGCTTCCAGTACTTTTTGTTTCCATCAGGGACTTTATCAGAGGCTGAGTACTGTAAGCAAGTGACATTCGAACATCAATTGGCGTTCGAACGTCGAATCAAAACTCACAAATTTTTAAAATTTTTCTGTGCTACATTATGCAAAATAAAATAGGGCAAAACATTCAAGTTTAAACCAAAAATTCATAGCGTCTTAGGACAAATCCCTACACACACTCAAGGTTGGTATTTTGGGACATTCCTTACTCGGCCCATGTTTTCATTTTAGTCAAAAGAGTTTGTACAAAACAAAAGGAATTTTTACACTTTTTTACAAAAATTCGGACCCTTGGCTTTCATCCTAACTATTCTAATCCGAGTCTTCATTTATCTCCATGCCATTTGAACAACCAATAACTCTCCCAATTTCCTGTCTCACAAATCGATTAAACAATGTATCAGAATAGGATGACGTGTCAGGATAATCCTTACTCTGCCCATTTACTATTCAATCTAATTGATCGAGTGCGCAACCAAAAATTGGTTCCGAACACTAATTATATCTCTTCTTATGAAAGCATCTACCACACTGTTTACATGCACCAAGTCTTTTAGCACGATGACATTTAGCATAGGTGCTTTGGCCGCACAGGGTTTTCACTTGTTGTTCTCGGATCTCATTCTTTCTTACCAGTCTTAATTTTCTCATGATCATAGTGTGCACATCAGAAGGAAATGTGTGTATAACTCCTAAACAAAACCAAAAAAGTTTAACATCCATGCTTTTTATACTATTAAGACTCACTATTTGGTTCTTTAATGTCTGCCAGCCACAAAGATGATCAGAGATGACCTACAAACATAACCATCAAAATGCAAAGCATGGTAGTCAAAATACGGTATGTAATCTGATCAAGATCAGTAACAACAACACAAATTTAAAAATTTCTAGGGGCACATATAAACTATAGTTCTCTCCCCCCAACCTAAACTGAACATTGTCCCCAATGTTTCGAATTTACGGATCGGGTGAGCTTTGGAGATGAGGTTGAATGGTTGAGATCTTGTTCACTGGTCGAAACCTACAAGAAAAAACACAAATCAAACATCTCGCTGCAAATCTGGGTTAGGATGATAACCCTTGATTCTGAGTGCAGACAGAAGAAGCATAGTCATGTACAAATAGAGTAAACACACATAGATCATAAGACAAAGGATGGGGTCTTTAGGTAGTATGGTCATGGTGTTGCTGGGATATGGGTCGTGATTCCAGAGGATCGTAACAGTGGAGAAGGAGAAGAAAATTAGAAGAAGAAGAAGAAAGAAAAGAAAGAGGAAAGGGACCGAGGTGAGTGGAAAGAGAGGAAAAAGGGGTGGGGGCAGGTTCGGGTTGGACCAGGTTTTCCCTGACCTGGCCTCTTTTTGTGTCGGTAAGCGCTTTTCTCGAAGGGCTGTTCTGGATCCATTAAAAGAATGGTCTCCACATTTTTGACACAGTCCTCTACAAAGGGTTTTAATCGCTGACCATTGACGGTAAAGATATTATCGTTCGATGGGTTCTCCACTTCTACTACCCCATGTTCAAACACTTGTCTGACAATGTATAGTCTAGTCCATCTTGATTTCAACTTACTAGGAAAAAGACGGAGTATTGAATTGAAATGCAAAACTTTTTGATTAGTTTCGCAAGACTTTCGCACTATGTTCTTGTCATGAAAATTTTTCATCCTAGATTTTGCAATCTTAGCATTTTCATATGCTTCATTTCTCAGTTCCTCCAATTCGTTAATCTGAAGTTTTCTTGCTAGTCCGGCTTTGTCCATGTAAAAGTTCATTGTCTTAATAGCCCAGTATACCCTATGTTCCAATTCCAAAGGTAGGAGACAAGGCTTTCCATAGACTAATCGGAAAGGAGAGATGCCAAAATTATTTTAAAAGCAGTACGATACGCCTAGAGTGCATCAGTTAGTCTTGACGACCAATCTTTGCGGTATGGATTTACCATTTGTTCTAAAATTAATTTGATCTCCCGATTAGCCAATTCAGCCTGTCCACTAGTTTGTGGATGGTATAGAGTTGCAATTTTATGAAAAATCAAGTATTTTTTCATCATATTCCATAAAGGTCGATTACAAAAATGGGCACCTCCATCACTTATGATGGATTTTGGGATTCCAAATTGGGATAAAATATTTTCTTTTAAAAACTTGATCACTGTTTGATGATCATTATTCTGACATAGAATTGCTTCAACCCATTTGGATACATAGGCTACGGCTAACAAAATGTATAGATAGCCAAATGAGGGGGGAAATGGTCCCATAAAATTAATGCCCCAACAGTCAAAAATTTCAATTATCAGAATGGGGTTTAGAGGCATCTTGTTTCTTCTTGAAATATTTTCCAACCTTTGACATCTATCACAAGTTAAACAAAAAGCATGGATATCTTTGAAAAGTGTGGGCCAGTAAAATCTGCAATGTAGAATTTTCGTAGTGGTTTTTCTGGATGAAAAATGGCCACCACATGCTTCGGCATGACAAAATGCTATTACCTGTTTGCTTTCTTGAGCAGGGATGTCTTATGATTTGATCTTTACAGTACTTAAATACGTACTAATCTTCCCAAAAGAAATTGCAAACCTCTCTCAGAAATTTCTTTTTGTCCATGGAGGAAAAGGACGAATGGAGTGTTCCAGTAGGAAGAAAATTAGCAATATCAGCGTATCATGGGGTCTCATCAATTATGAACAATTATTCATCGGGAAATTTTTAATTGATTGGCATTCCATCCTCATGAAATTTGTAAGTTAACTTGGACAGATGGTTTGCCACCACATTCTTAACACCCTTTTTGTCCTTAATGACCAAGTCAAACTCTTGAAGTAAGAGTATCCATCGCAAGAGCCTTGGTTTAGCATCTTTTATTGTGAGCAAAAATTTTAGTGCTGCATGGTCAATGAATACAGTAACAGAAGAACCAACAAGATAAGAATGAAATTTTTCCAAAGCAAAGACTACAACAAGTAATTCTTTTTTAGTTGTGAAATAGTTTATTTGAGCATCATTCAAAGTTTTACTTGCATAGTAAATTACATGTGATTTCTTATCTTTTCGTTGACCCAACACAGCAACTACAACATAGTCACTTGCATCACACATTAGCTCAAAGGATAAAGTCCAGTCAGGGGGTTGCATTATTGGAGCATAAATTAACATGCCTTTAAGCTGATCAAAATTTTTTTGCCATTTTTAATTCTAGACAAAGATTACATCCTGACTTAGGAGATGACACATGGGTTTAGCTATAGTACTAAAATCTTTTATGAATCTCCTGTAAAACCCTGCATGTCCTAGAAATGATCGGACATCTTTCACAGTCTTGGGAGCAGGCAAATTCCCAATCAGATCTATTTTTGCTTTGTCAACTTTCATGTCCTCAAACAACACAATGTGACCTAAAACAATGCCTTGTGTTACCATAAAATGACATTTTTCCCAATTAAGCGCCAGATTGGCTTTTGACATCTTATCAACACTTTTTCTAGGTTGGCTAGACACAAATCAAATGAGTCACCATACACAGAGAAGTCATCCATGAACACTTCCAAAAATTTCTCGATCATGTCACTGAATAGACTTAACATGCATATTTGAAATGTTGCAGGAGCGTTACAAAGCCTGAAAGGCATCCTTTTGAATGCAAAGGTGCCAAAGGAGCATGTGAATGTGGTTTTCTCCTAATCATTGAGTGCTATCTCAATTTGATTGTACCTGACATAGCCATCCAGGAAATAGTAAAATTCATGGCCTATAATTCTCTCTAGAACCGGTCAGGAAAGGGAAGAGGGAAGTGGTCTTTTCTAGTCACCAAATTGAGTTTTCGGTAGTCAATACACATCCGTCATCCTATGATGACTCTAGTTGGTACCAGTTCATTTGCATCATTTTTGACCATTGTGACTCTAGACTTTTTTGGCACAACTTGGGTTGGACTAAGCCATTTGCTATCGAAGATGGGGAAGATTATCCCAGCATCTAAGAGCTTTAACACCTCTGCCTTGACGACTTCCTTCATGTAAGGGTTCAGTCGTCGCTGCATTTGACAAGAGGGTTTTGAGTTCTCTTCAAGGTATATGGCATGATTGTAGATTAACGGGATTATACCTTTCAAGTCAACGATGGTCCACCCAATGGTGCTTTGTGGCTTTTAAGAACTTAATCAGTTTAGACTCTTGCAAGTCTGTGAGCTTAGACAAAATTATCACTAGGAATGACTTATTTTCTCCTAGGAATGCATATTTGAGGTTAGATGGGAGAGGTTTCAATTTAGGCCTTGGCGGCTTTTCACTTGATGAGTAGCTTTGTGCCACTTGGTGAAAGTTCCTTGAATTTGGGGGCCCATGTATTAACAGTATGAGTTGGGCAATTTTGGATCATCATCTATTGTTCAGATGTAATGGACTCTAACAGAAAAAGTTTAATGGAATTTTCACAAAATGTTTTATTCAGATGATCGTGGACCAAAGACTCAATGGAATTTATTTCTCTTTCTTCTCTGTCCTCTCTGGGTGTTTGCAACATTGAAAATATTCAGCTCAAGTGTCATATTTCCAAAGGTTAATTTCATGACCCCATTCTAAAATTGATTAGTGCATTCGAAGTTGCTATGAAGGGTCGACCAAGAATAACAGGAATTGGATTCTCTAAATATGTTTGATGGCTGAGTATCTAAGATGATGAAGTCAACAGGGAATACAAAGTTGTCCACTTGGACAAGTACATCTTCAACAATACCCCTAGAAATTTTGACAGATCTATCTTCCAACTGAAGTGTGACACTTGTGGGTTTGAGTTCTCCCACCCAATTGCTGGTAAATAGAGAATGGGAGCAATTGACACTTGCTCCAAGGTCTAGTAGTGCTTGTTCGATTCTGAAAATTGTTTAATGACACACGACACATTCGGACACCCTATATCTTTGTATTTTGGAGGGATTTTATGTTGAAGCAAAGCACTTGCATGTTCTATCAAGAAGGCTCTTTTTTGAATATTTTGGCTTCTCTTGAATGTGCACAAGTCTTCAGAAACTTGGCATAAGATGGAACCTGTTTGATTGCATCCAGAAGTAGGATGTTGATTTTACTTGCGTGAAGAGCACATAAATTTTGGCTGATTGTTCAATTTTGTGCAGTTTTGAGTTTATGAGGAAAAGGAGTAGGAATAGAAACATGAGGATTCTTCTTCCCTTGATGGCTCTGGTTCTTGTTCAATCATGGGCTCGGGCTCCTCTTCTCTCACAAGTTCAAGCTTAGTTGGTTCACACTCGATCGGTGAGTTGACTGGGATGGATTTTGGCTTGAAATTATCATGTCTTGATGGTATTGTCAATCACCTTGCCACTTCTTCGTGTAGTGACAACTTGGGCTTGACCTTGTGGGTTTTCCATGGTTAAAGGATTTTCCACTTGAAATTGGCCTTGTGGTGGTTTTGGTTGGCAGAAAACTTGCCCTTCTCATGTGTGGACGTGGACTGGGTGAGCTTTTGAATGTGGCTTTTAAGATCCTCAAAAGATTAAGTGGTCTGGGTTTGAAGTCAGTGAAAGCCTAAGTGGACCTATGGTCGTAGTTCATTTGGCTTTGCATGAACTGATTCAGTGTGTCCTCTAAGTTCCTCTTTTGTGGTGGTTGGTATGGTGGTATGTGGGAGGTCGTTGAGGTGGTGGGTGTGAACCTTGTCATTGGTTTATGGGAGTTGGTTGTATGTTTCTCCAACTGAAGTTTGGGTGGTTTCGCCTCCTTGGATTGTATGTTTCAGAGTATGGGTTGGAATAAGGCTTGTTGAAAATTAGAGACAACATTGTTTGCTCCAACAAAACCTCTTTGAATGTTGAAATTGTAGGACACTCCCCGTAAGGTGTCCTGTTAGTGCACAAATCCCACACACTTGTTCTATGGAAGAGTTGACATCAACTTGATGAACCTTTTTCATCTCTAAAGCTTCAAGTTCAAGACAAGGTGGATATATTTGCTCTTAGGTCATCATCCTCTTTCAAGACATACTTACCCCCTTCGGAAGTAGATGGTTTGGTTTCAACAATGGTAGGGGAGGCTGAGTCCCATATCTGAGAACTGTCAGATAAGGTATCAAAAAAAATTGAATACCTCCTCCGGACTCTTGCTCATAAACTCTCCTTTAGCCATCATTTCAACAAACTAACGTAGTCTAGTGCGCAAGGAGTCACAGAAAAATCCTACCAAAGTCCAATTCTCAAAAGCATGTGAGCAAGACTGGAGTAGATCCTTGAATCTCTCCCAACTTTGTAAAAGGGAATTTAGTCATTTTAGCTTTGTCCCTTAAGAAAAAGGGAAAAGTTTCATCTTGGCTAGTTCATAATTGTCTTGAAAAGTTCCACATACTTCCTCGAAATCTTTTATTGCTATTATGAGTTTTCTGTTTCGAGTCCATAAAAATGGAGGGAGTAGTTGAACTATCCCCGTCTTTACAGTAAAGAGGGGCATCTTCAGGAAAGATAAAACAAGAGGGAACATTCCTTGTGGGATTTAAGTAATCCTTCAGAGTCCGAACGTTAGGTACT